>OZ024698.1:1458200-1820700 GCA_964016905.1 Perithous albicinctus | reverse complement strand
GGGGAAGCGCACTGCGTGCTATGTGAGGAGCAGGGCAGCAGAGCTTGTTGGCATATTGCCGGCAGCAACAGGTGCCCGGCGTACTCGCGAGCACTCAGGGAGCTAACCCAGAAACGACGATGAAGATCTTGCAGCTGAATCTCAACCACTGCGAAGCTGCACAGGACCTGCTCATGCAGACTGTGCGAGAGACGAAGACAGATGTGGCGATACTCTCGGAACCCTACAGGAACCTCGACGGGACACCTTGGGAGACCGACCGCTCGGGCAAGGCCGTCATATGGTCATGCAACAAATGCCACATCCAGGAGGTGATGAAGACACGAGAACATGGATTCGTCCGGGTGAAAGTCGGCGGTATTCACCTGTATAGCTGCTACGCCCCACCTAGCATGTCGATTGAAGAATTCGAAGAATTCCTAGACAGACTGAGCAACGATATTCGAGGCCGCAGCCCTGTGGCAATAGCCGGAGATTTCAATGCTTGGGCTGTCGAATGGGGCAGTAAGGAGACCAAACCGAAGGGGAGCTTACTCTTGGAAGTCCTTGCGTCTTTGGACCTGGTCCTCCTCAACAGCGGTAACTCACCTACATTTTGTAGAGGAGAGGCGACCTCAATCGTGGACCTGACATTTGTCAGCGGTTGCCTTGCAAAAGACAATTCTAGCTGGGAAGTGACGGACAGGTACACCAATAGCGACCACCGGGCTATTGTGTGGGAGGTCACGAGCTGTGGGCGGACTAGGGTACGACCAAAAAAAGCGAACGCGATCAGTTGGCGAGCGAACGTTTTCGACAAAAATTTGTTTCGCTTAGCACTGGAGACCGATGTCGTCACAGAAGGTGATGCAACCGCAAGAGCTGAGACGGTCATGGAAAGAGTCGTTGAAGCATGCGATGCAGCAATGCCGAGGAAAAAAGACACGAGCCATCACAGCCCCGTGTACTGGTGGAACGACAACATAGCCACACTCCGAATGAAATGTAACAAAGCGAGACGCCTAGCCCAAAGGGCTCGCGGGAAAGCTACATTTCAGGCACTGGAACGGAATCACAAAGAAGCGCAGTCCAGCCTCAACAAGGCCATCAAGCGCAGCAAGAAGAAGTGCTGGGAGGAGCTGCTCAATGAGGTGGATGGGAATCCCTGGGGCAGGCCGTACAAGGTGGTAATGACACGGCTCAAAGCGCAGTCATTGCCTACCCCGACGTGTCCCCAGATGCTAAGAAACATAGTCACGACGCTGTTTCCCCAGCAACCGGAGTGCGAATTCCTGATCTATCAAGAAGAAGAAGCTGCGGTGCCACCAGTAACGCAAGAAGAACTCGCGAGAGCCACCGCAAACGTAGGAGTAAGCAAGGCTCCAGAAATGGACGGCATACCGAATGCCGCCCTCAAGACTGCTATAAGTACGGCACCAGAGATGTTCGTCGAGCTGTACAACTCTTGCCTAACAGAAGGAACCTTTCCGGACAGATGGAAATGGCAAAGGCTGGTTCTCCTACCCAAAGGGAAGAAGCCGCCTGACGAACCCTCATCCTATCGACCACTCTGCATGTTGGATACAGCGGGGAAAATCTTCGAACGCATAATTCACAACAGGCTGGTCATAGCGATGGGCAACTCCCTCGCGGACAACCAGTATGGGTTTCGCAAGTCGCGCTCAACACTCGATGCGGTGAATATAGTGGTGAATACCGCTAAAGAGGCCATAGCTGGAACCCGATGGAAAAGAGGGGCAAAAAAGTACTGCTTGATTGCCACCCTGGACATAAAGAATGCCTTCAACTCGGCACGATGGGATTGCATCTGGGAAGCACTGAATGCAATGGACGTACCGCAGTACCTGAGGAGGATCGTGAAGAGCTACCTGAGCAACCGATTCTTGAAGTACGATACGGAAGTTGGACCGCAAGAGTATAGAGTCACGGGCGGCGTGCCGCAGGGCTCGGTACTCGGACCGCTTCTGTGGAACACCATGTACAACGGGCTCTTGAAGCTGCCTCAGAAAGATGGGGTAAAGCTGATTGCTTTCGCGGACGATGTAGCGGTGGTAATTACTGCCAAATACCTTGAGGAAATCGAAGCAACCTTCGACTCAACGTTCGCAGGCATTCAGCGCTGGATGAAAACGGTCGGATTGACCCTGGCCGAACACAAAACTGAGGCGGTCCTAGTGACAAGCAGGAAGACCGTAGAGACAATCACACTCACTGTAGGCGGACATACCATCACTTCGCAACCGCATATTCGGTACCTCGGAGTAATGATTGACTCAAGGCTGAACTTCAAGCACCACATCGAGGTAGCTAGCAGCAAGGCCGCCACCGTAGGGGCGGCCCTGTCAAGGCTCATGCCAAACATTGGCGGACCACGACAAAAGAGAAGAACACTGCTAGCGTCAGTGATAACATCAGTCCTGATACACGCGGTAGCCATTTGGGCGGGTGCACTGGAGGTCAAGGAGTACCGGAAAGGAGCAGCTGCGGTCTATCGGCGCAGTGCCCTGAGAGTCATATGCGGCTACCGCACCGTATCAGACGACGCTGCATGCGTAATCGCAGGGATGATTCCCGTAGAAATACTGGCAGTAGAAAGAAAATCTCTGTACGAGCTGCGACTAACACCTCAGCAGCCAAGCGATCTACGCACACAAGAGCGAACAGCGAGCCTAGAGCGTTGGCAAACTAGATGGAACGAATCCGTCAAAGGACGCTGGACGCATCGACTCATTCCCCGCGTGAACGAGTGGGTAAACCGAGACAACGGAGAGGTCAACTTTTATCTGACACAAATGCTGTCCGGTCATGGTTGCTTCCGTGCCTACTTGTACAAGTACAAGCTAGACGAGTCTCCAGAATGCCCAACTTGCCGGACAGTACCGGAAGACGCAGAACATGTCTTCTTTAGGTGTCCACGCTTCAACGCACTTCGCGGTGAGGTAGAGGAGGCCCTAAACGAGGTGATTACTCCGGAGAACGTGGTAAACGCGATGTTGGCGGCACCGACAGCGTGGGAGGCGGTCAGTATCTTCGCGGCAGCAGTCATGAAGCAGCTGCGAAGAGAAGACCAAGCAAGAAGAGCGTGATCTCAGAATCGCGCAAATAGAATAATAGAGGAGAAGCTTCGGCTATGACCTCCCCGCGAAGTAGTGCGTAACGGCGGTTCCGTGGGGCAAAGAAGGTTCGAGGATAGGAGGTGGGTTTTTAGTGGGTATGGCCTGATTGAGGCGAGCCCCACACTACCGACAACTTTGTCGGTGTGCCTAAGTGCATTTTCCCACCTCCTCACAAAAACACACACACACACACACACACACACACACACACACACACACACACACACACACACACACACACACACACACACACACATACATACACACACACACATACACACACACACACACACACACACCACGGGGGGATGTCCGACCCCTACGTGGCGCGTCCCCGGGTGGCGGATAGGGGAACGCCCTCTAGATATAGAGGGTAGGAGGGAAATCAAATACCTCCCGCGGACCAAAAGTGGACTATGGGAAGAAACCCGAAATCAAATCAAGTATGGTTGGTACGACGAAGGAGATACCGGTTACGGTGCAGGGGTCCGGATTCCCAGTACCGGCGTCTGACAGGGGTGCGCAAGCAGGCCCCGGGACGTCGTCATCACGCGGCTGCACAAGAAAGAACAGCATCGTAGAGGTGGACCACTTGGCCACTACGGCGCAACTCACGACAAGTGAAAGCGAAGCCAAGAGGCACGCGGCAGACGTAGAGCCTATGGAAGTGGCTCTCGAAGAAGCGAAAGAGACTCCCAACCAACGCGATATGACGCGCCTGCCGACGATGGAAGCGGAATCGCACAAGGTGGAAGGAGTAAGAAGGACGCAGGCACTCGAATGGCTTGGAGAGAAAATCACCAAGCTGCACGAGTTCATAACGGACAAGAAGAACATCCATCACGAAGCTAAGAGAATGGCCGCTTCTGTAAAGAACGCATTCAATAAGTTTTACGAGCTGGACAAGGCAGTTGGCGGTGCACCCACCAAGGTAACTACCGTGACCTCTGCGGGAGCAACGCAGACAACGCCTTCCCTCGGAAAACGCCCAAACGAGAAGCCGTGCGAGAACACGACGACACCTGTGCAACAACGCTCGCAGGGTAGTAAACGGAAGGAAGGGACACCGCCATCAAGAGAAAAAGAGGCGGTACAGAAGAAGAAAAAGAAAGGCGGTTCGAAGCACAGCGACGTATCGAAGCCAAGCAACGGACCAGAACAAAGTAACGGTCCGAAGAACGGCAACGGATCGAAGCAAAGCAACGGACCCGAACGAAGTAACGGCCCGAAGCAAAACAACGGACCGAAGCAGAATAACGTGCCAAACCATGAGAAGGAACCGAAGCGCAGCGACGTACCGAAGCAAAGCAACGGAACAAAGCACAGCGCTGGGCCGAAAGTCACCAAAAGACCAACTGGTGACAGAGAAGAGATCGGAGAGTGGCAAGAGATACGCCGGAAACCCCGCAAACCCCGCAAGCAGCGGAAGAAGCCTGCTCTGTTCATCAAGAAGAAGGGAGATCTCACCTACGCCGAGATCCTCAGCAGAGTCAAAAAAGATCCCAAGCTCGAAGAAGCCGGGAAGAAGGTGATGAAAACCCGCCGAACAGCCGCGGGGGATCTCATCCTCATCCTTGACAAAGCGAGCCCCGCGGAAACCGCGGAAATGCGCACTGCCATCGGTGACGCCCTCGGAGAAGAGGCCGCGGTCACGAGCAGAGTGCAGGAGACAATCGTCGAGATAAGGGATCTTGACGAAGTAACGACGAAAGAGGAAATCCGCGAATGTCTCGCCCGGCAGCTGGGGGTGGCCGTTGAGTCTCTCAAGGACTCTATCAAAAGCCTCCGCAGAGCCTACGGGGGAACGCAGACAGCGGATGCAAGACTGGTAGCGGATCAAGCCACGGAACTCACGAAGACAGGTAAGATCCGAATCGGATGGGTGGTGTGCCGTGTCCGTGAACACCTGAAGCCTGGTAAGTGCTTCAAGTGCTGGAACTATGGCCACCTAGCGCGAAATTGCAGAGCAGAGATCGACAGATCCGGCAGCTGCATGAAATGTGGGAAGATCGGCCACAAAATTGGAGCGTGTAAAGGGGAAGCGCACTGCGTGCTATGTGAGGAGCAGGGCAGCAGAGCTTGTTGGCATATTGCCGGCAGCAACAGGTGCCCGGCGTACTCGCGAGCACTCAGGGAGCTAACCCAGAAACGACGATGAAGATCTTGCAGCTGAATCTCAACCACTGCGAAGCTGCACAGGACCTGCTCATGCAGACTGTGCGAGAGACGAAGACAGATGTGGCGATACTCTCGGAACCCTACAGGAACCTCGACGGGACACCTTGGGAGACCGACCGCTCGGGCAAGGCCGTCATATGGTCATGCAACAAATGCCACATCCAGGAGGTGATGAAGACACGAGAACATGGATTCGTCCGGGTGAAAGTCGGCGGTATTCACCTGTATAGCTGCTACGCCCCACCTAGCATGTCGATTGAAGAATTCGAAGAATTCCTAGACAGACTGAGCAACGATATTCGAGGCCGCAGCCCTGTGGCAATAGCCGGAGATTTCAATGCTTGGGCTGTCGAATGGGGCAGTAAGGAGACCAAACCGAAGGGGAGCTTACTCTTGGAAGTCCTTGCGTCTTTGGACCTGGTCCTCCTCAACAGCGGTAACTCACCTACATTTTGTAGAGGAGAGGCGACCTCAATCGTGGACCTGACATTTGTCAGCGGTTGCCTTGCAAAAGACAATTCTAGCTGGGAAGTGACGGACAGGTACACCAATAGCGACCACCGGGCTATTGTGTGGGAGGTCACGAGCTGTGGGCGGACTAGGGTACGACCAAAAAAAGCGAACGCGATCAGTTGGCGAGCGAACGTTTTCGACAAAAATTTGTTTCGCTTAGCACTGGAGACCGATGTCGTCACAGAAGGTGATGCAACCGCAAGAGCTGAGACGGTCATGGAAAGAGTCGTTGAAGCATGCGATGCAGCAATGCCGAGGAAAAAAGACACGAGCCATCACAGCCCCGTGTACTGGTGGAACGACAACATAGCCACACTCCGAATGAAATGTAACAAAGCGAGACGCCTAGCCCAAAGGGCTCGCGGGAAAGCTACATTTCAGGCACTGGAACGGAATCACAAAGAAGCGCAGTCCAGCCTCAACAAGGCCATCAAGCGCAGCAAGAAGAAGTGCTGGGAGGAGCTGCTCAATGAGGTGGATGGGAATCCCTGGGGCAGGCCGTACAAGGTGGTAATGACACGGCTCAAAGCGCAGTCATTGCCTACCCCGACGTGTCCCCAGATGCTAAGAAACATAGTCACGACGCTGTTTCCCCAGCAACCGGAGTGCGAATTCCTGATCTATCAAGAAGAAGAAGCTGCGGTGCCACCAGTAACGCAAGAAGAACTCGCGAGAGCCACCGCAAACGTAGGAGTAAGCAAGGCTCCAGAAATGGACGGCATACCGAATGCCGCCCTCAAGACTGCTATAAGTACGGCACCAGAGATGTTCGTCGAGCTGTACAACTCTTGCCTAACAGAAGGAACCTTTCCGGACAGATGGAAATGGCAAAGGCTGGTTCTCCTACCCAAAGGGAAGAAGCCGCCTGACGAACCCTCATCCTATCGACCACTCTGCATGTTGGATACAGCGGGGAAAATCTTCGAACGCATAATTCACAACAGGCTGGTCATAGCGATGGGCAACTCCCTCGCGGACAACCAGTATGGGTTTCGCAAGTCGCGCTCAACACTCGATGCGGTGAATATAGTGGTGAATACCGCTAAAGAGGCCATAGCTGGAACCCGATGGAAAAGAGGGGCAAAAAAGTACTGCTTGATTGCCACCCTGGACATAAAGAATGCCTTCAACTCGGCACGATGGGATTGCATCTGGGAAGCACTGAATGCAATGGACGTACCGCAGTACCTGAGGAGGATCGTGAAGAGCTACCTGAGCAACCGATTCTTGAAGTACGATACGGAAGTTGGACCGCAAGAGTATAGAGTCACGGGCGGCGTGCCGCAGGGCTCGGTACTCGGACCGCTTCTGTGGAACACCATGTACAACGGGCTCTTGAAGCTGCCTCAGAAAGATGGGGTAAAGCTGATTGCTTTCGCGGACGATGTAGCGGTGGTAATTACTGCCAAATACCTTGAGGAAATCGAAGCAACCTTCGACTCAACGTTCGCAGGCATTCAGCGCTGGATGAAAACGGTCGGATTGACCCTGGCCGAACACAAAACTGAGGCGGTCCTAGTGACAAGCAGGAAGACCGTAGAGACAATCACACTCACTGTAGGCGGACATACCATCACTTCGCAACCGCATATTCGGTACCTCGGAGTAATGATTGACTCAAGGCTGAACTTCAAGCACCACATCGAGGTAGCTAGCAGCAAGGCCGCCACCGTAGGGGCGGCCCTGTCAAGGCTCATGCCAAACATTGGCGGACCACGACAAAAGAGAAGAACACTGCTAGCGTCAGTGATAACATCAGTCCTGATACACGCGGTAGCCATTTGGGCGGGTGCACTGGAGGTCAAGGAGTACCGGAAAGGAGCAGCTGCGGTCTATCGGCGCAGTGCCCTGAGAGTCATATGCGGCTACCGCACCGTATCAGACGACGCTGCATGCGTAATCGCAGGGATGATTCCCGTAGAAATACTGGCAGTAGAAAGAAAATCTCTGTACGAGCTGCGACTAACACCTCAGCAGCCAAGCGATCTACGCACACAAGAGCGAACAGCGAGCCTAGAGCGTTGGCAAACTAGATGGAACGAATCCGTCAAAGGACGCTGGACGCATCGACTCATTCCCCGCGTGAACGAGTGGGTAAACCGAGACAACGGAGAGGTCAACTTTTATCTGACACAAATGCTGTCCGGTCATGGTTGCTTCCGTGCCTACTTGTACAAGTACAAGCTAGACGAGTCTCCAGAATGCCCAACTTGCCGGACAGTACCGGAAGACGCAGAACATGTCTTCTTTAGGTGTCCACGCTTCAACGCACTTCGCGGTGAGGTAGAGGAGGCCCTAAACGAGGTGATTACTCCGGAGAACGTGGTAAACGCGATGTTGGCGGCACCGACAGCGTGGGAGGCGGTCAGTATCTTCGCGGCAGCAGTCATGAAGCAGCTGCGAAGAGAAGACCAAGCAAGAAGAGCGTGATCTCAGAATCGCGCAAATAGAATAATAGAGGAGAAGCTTCGGCTATGACCTCCCCGCGAAGTAGTGCGTAACGGCGGTTCCGTGGGGCAAAGAAGGTTCGAGGATAGGAGGTGGGTTTTTAGTGGGTATGGCCTGATTGAGGCGAGCCCCACACTACCGACGACTTTGTCGGTGTGCCTAAGTGCATTTTCCCACCTCCTCACAAAAAAAAAAAAAAAAAAAAAAAAAAAAAAAAAAAAAACACACACACACACACACACACTCCAGGGGGGTGATGTTCTTTCCAGGACGTCTCCTCCGCGGAGAGACCCAACTCCGACTGGAGCGCGACCCCGGGTGGCGGATAGGGGAGGTCCTCACCGGAAGCTTCGACCTTGTCGGAACGGCTGGCGGACTGGGGCGAAATAAAATAGCCCTCGTGGACCAAAGGTGGTGCGAAGGGGAAGGACACCTCCACAACAAACCTAGGTGAAGGTACCCCGTACAAAAACCAAACCAAACATGGAAAGTGAGTCTCAACGAAACTTACCCCAAGCGAGCAAGCCCTTCGGGGCAAATCTCGCCACCAACTCCGATCGGGTGAAAGCCCCGATGCTCGGTGCCGGCTCCATGGATTTTGGGGGGAGCCAAACTCACGACGACATGACACAAGAGAGGGATAGTCCGGGACTGGGCAATACCATGGAGGTGGACCACTTGGTCTCCGTGGCGAACAATGCTACAAGTGAAGAAAAGGAAGAGAAGTGGAAAGAAGAGCTCCATAGGCTAGGTAAACAAATTACTAGCCTCTCGGATTTCATCAAGGGCAAGTCGAACGTCCATGGCGAAATACGAAAGCTCACCAACTCCATGAGCACTTCGTTCAATCGGGTGCTCAGGTTTGAGAAGGAAGCATCCAAGACGGTAGCAAGTATAGTACCAGCACCAAAAAATGCTGCTACAACACAGACTACACCGAAAACTTTTGCCAATGTAGTGAATACACCACGAACTCGACAACGTCCGGAGAAAGGTGAGAAGAAGAAACGTACTCCGCCTTCGACTGAAGTCCGCAAGCCCAAGAGGAAGAGGAAGCTAAGGGACAAATCACCCCCGGAATCTGTTCAAGACAACGAAAACCTGAACCAGGCGACCACCAGCACTGACTGGAAACGAGTGCGGCCAAAACCACGAAGGAAGCAGCGCAAGGAGCCAGTACTCCCGAACGCCCTAATCATCACGCGGAAGGGACAACTCAGCTACGCTGAGATCCTGTCCAAGATGAAGAAGGACGACACCCTAAAGGAGGTGGGACAGAGTGTCTCGAAAACACGACGAACGAAGGGGGGTGATATCATCCTCGTTTTCGATAAAGCAAGCCAAGAGAGAACCGCGGAGTTCTCTACGGCTATCGAGACGGCCCTCGGTGAAGAGGCTGCAATAAAAAGTAGAGTGCAGCTCACCCCGATTGAAATCAAAGACCTTGCTGAAGATACAACGAAGCACGAGATCTGCGAAGCCCTCCAGGACAGCCTCGGAGGAAACGTCGTGGTGCAAGAGGATGCGGTTAGATCTATCCGGAAAGCATATAGTGGCACCCTTACAGCGGAGGTGACACTTCCTGCCTCGGCTGCGATAAAGGCTACCAATATGGGGAAAGTTCGAGTTGGCTGGGCAATCTGTCGAATTCGAGAGATAGTAAGGCCAACTAAGTGCTTCAAGTGCTGGCACTATGGGCATCTGGCTAATAGTTGTCGAAGTACGGTGGATAGATCGAAACGCTGCATAAAGTGCGGCGGCGAAGGTCACAAGGCAGAAAAGTGCGCTGCAGAGCCCTGCTGTGCTTTGTGTAGCGGTAGTGAGGAGGGAAATGCTAGCAAGCACGTGGCAAGCAGCTTCAAATGTCCAGTCTACATGAAGGCTTACCAGATGCTCACCCGAAATCGAGAATGAGAGTGCTACAAGTGAACCTAAACCACTGTGAAGCGGCACAAGATCTGCTCATGCAGACGGTGCGGGAACACAAGGCTGATGTGGCGATCATCTCGGAGCCATACAGAAACCTCGACCACCCTTCCTGGGTAGCAGATAAAGGGGGCAAAGCTGCCGTCTGGGCCTGCGGCAAGTACCCATTCCAAGATATCTCGAAGAGACCGGAAGACTGTTTTGTTAGGGCCAAAATTAATGGCGTTTATATCTTCAGCTGCTACATGCCACCGAGCATGACTTTAGAGAACTTCGAAGGAAGCCTCGACCGGCTGGTACAGGATGCCAAGGAGCGGTTACCACATGCTATTGCGGGTGACTTTAATGCCTGGGCAGTAGACTGGGGCAGTAGAAGGACGGACCAGAGAGGCCAGGCACTCTTAGAATCACTGTCCGTACTGAACCTGGTCCTACTAAATGATGGTAAGGTACCAACTTACTGCAAGGGAGATGCCTCCTCGGTGATAGACCTCACTTTTGTCAGTGGCGGCCTCGCCAATGGCGATACCAACTGGCAAGTTTTGGGAATCCACACACACAGTGACCATCGCGCTATGTCATGGGAAGCGTCGAGGCAGCAGAGGAAGCGGCGAATGCCAGGGGGACCCAAAGCTCTCGGCTGGAAAACGAACATGTTCGACGCGGATGTATTCCGCGAAACCCTGGATGACAGTCAAATGGAAACCACAAACCATAGCGCAGAGTCCAAAGCACAGGAACTGATGAAGAGGGTAGTACGGGCCTGTGATGCTACGATGCCAAGAAGATGGGAAGGTAACAACCACCCACATATGTACTGGTGGAACGGCGCGGTTGCCGGGTTAAGACGCGAGTGTAACCAAACGAGGAGACTAGCCCAAAGGGCCAGAGATAAAAACAGAAATTCGCACCAAGCACTGTACGCGAAGTACAGGGCGGCACGAACTGCATTAACAAAAGCAATCAAGCAGAGCAAAAGGCAAAGCTGGATTGAGTTACTCGACACAGTTGAAGGAGATCCCTGGGGGAGGCCATACAGGGTGGTCATGACGTGCCTGAAAGGGCAGTCAAGGCAGCAACCTACCTGCCCAGAACGACTTAGGAAGATAGTGTCAACCCTCTTCCCCCAACAAGAGGAACTAAACTACCAGGTAGAAGTTGAGGACGTTAGAGCCATCCCGCCTGTAACGCAAACAGAGTTATCCCAAGCGTGCAGAAAGTTGGGAAACAAGAAGACACCGGGGATGGATGGTATCCCAAACATCGCCCTGAAAGCAGCTGTCAAAGATGCTCCTGCGTTGTTCACAGATGTGTACAATGCATGCCTCAGGGAAGGAAAATTCCCTGCCCCATGGAAATGGCAAAGACTTGTTCTCTTGCCAAAAAGCGGCAAACCGCCGGACGATCCATCGTCATATCGCCCACTGTGTATGCTAGATTCCGCAGGAAAAATCCTAGAGAGAATTGTGCAAAGTCGGGTAGAAGCCGTAATCGGCAGTTCCCTGGCCGACAACCAGTACGGCTTCCGAAAGTCCAGATCGACGTTAGACGCCATAAGCCACGTAGTCAACATAGCGAGTCGAGCAATTTCCGGCACAAGATGGAAGAGGGGGGCGAAGAAGTATTGCCTTGTGGTCACCCTCGACATCAAAAATGCTTTTAATTCAGCCAGGTGGAGCAACATCTGCTCTGCGCTGGATAAACTGAACGTGCCACCCTACCTAAAAAGGATAATAGGTAGCTACCTCGAAAACAGGTTTCTGAAGTATGACACAGAAGATGGTACACAAGAGTACAGAATCACTGGGGGCGTACCTCAAGGCTCGGTGCTTGGTCCACTTCTATGGAATATAATGTACGACGGTCTGTTGAAATTAACACCGCCGCATGGAGTGCCGATGACGCTGCAGTGGCCATCGTTGCGAAACACATTGAAGAAGCTAACAGGATGTTTGAAGAGACATATAACCAGATACAGCAATGGATGCGTACAGCTGGCCTGCAACTGGCCGAGCACAAGACAGAGGCGGTGCTTATCAGCAGCAGAAAAGTGATAGAAACGATCGATTTGACCGTGGGACATCACACAATTAAGTCGCAACCCAGTATAAAATACCTGGGCCTGATGATAGACGCACGTCTAAGTTTTAAGCAGCACGTTGAGTACGTTGTGGGCAAGGCGGCTAAGGTTAGAGCGGCGTTAGCGCGACTTATGCCAAACATAGGCGGGCCGAGGCAGACGAGAAGGAACCTGCTGGCATCGGTGGTCACCTCAGTCCTGACCTACGGTATCGCCATCTGGGGAAAGGCGCTGGACATTGAGAGATACCGTCGCAAAGCGGCAGCAATCCACCGACTCAGCGCCATGAGGGTTACCTCCGCGTTCCGCACAATCTCGGAAGACGCAGTGTGTGTACTCGCGGGAATGCCACCCATAGAGGTCATAGCCGAAGAGAGAAAATCTCTCTATCATCAGAGGAAGTCACCGACAGGAGTCAACGACGTGCGAAGAGAAGAAATAGGGAAACGCAGCGTACAACGCTGGCAGCAGATGTGGACTGCATCGGTAAAGGGGAGATGGACGTACCGTCTAATTCCTCAGGTAGAGGGTTGGCTGAGCCGTAAACACGGGGAGACCAACTACTACCTGACGCAGATGCTCTCAGGCCACGGCTGCTTCAGAGCATACCTGAATAGGTTTGGCCACGACGAGTCGGCAGAGTGTCCAAGTGGATGTGGAGTACCGGAGGACGCTGAACACACATTCTTCCAATGTCCACGATTCCAAGAAGAAAGACAGAAACTGGAGGAGACACTTGCGGAAGCACCAACTCCAGAGACACTGGTGGGGCTGATGTTGGAAAACGAAGAGAACTGGGCAGCGGTCAGCAGTTTCGCCATGGCGATACTGAAGAAACTGCGCCAAGAAGAAAAGATGAGAAGAACAGAGGCGACGATGACAGTAGTTGACGCCTGATAACAGAAAGAAAGCCCGTCGGCACCATTAGAGGAAAAGCTACGGCTATGACCACTCCCGCGAAGAAATGCTCCACGGCGGTCCCGCGGGAGTAGCAAAAGGTCAATGAGTAAGAGGTTAGGGTTTTAGTTGGTATAGCAAGTACGCGAGTCCAACACACGGGTTGCATGAGCAGCCTACGGTGCATAAAGCATTTCCCCCCTCTGGAATAAAAAAAAAAAAAAAAAAAAAAAAAACACACACACACACACACACACACACATACACACATACACATAAAGTCTCGGGTGGCGTCCATAATATATTTTGAATCACAGCGAGATTCCTAGACGGCTGGAGGTAATGTCCCGGAAGAGTCCGGGGCAGATTTTGAATCCTGTCGAGATTCCCGCACGTTCGGGGATAAAGTCCCGGATTGGTCCAGGATGGAGTCCCGGATGGATTCCATAATACATTTTGAATCCTAGCGAGATTCCTAGACGGCCGGGACTTTATCGATAAAGTCCCGGATGGAGTCTCGAATGGAGTCCATAATAGATTTTGACTCCTAGCGACATTCTTAGACGGCTGGGGATAAAGTCCCGGATGGAGTCCAGCATGGAGTTTCGGATGGAGTCTGTGGCAGATTTTAAATCCTGTCGAGATTCCTGGGCGGCCGACGATAAAGTCCCGGATGGAGTCCGTGACAGATTGAATCCTGTCGAGATTTCCGCACGGTCGGGGATAAAGTCCTGGATTGGTCCAGGATGGAGTCCCGGATGGATTCCATAATACATTTTAAATCCTAGCGAGATTCCTAGACGGCCGGGACTTTATCGATAAATTCCCGGATGGAGTCTCGAATGGAGTCCATAATAGATTTTGAATCCTAGCGAGATTCCTAGACGGCTGGGGATAAAGTCCCGGATGGAGTCCAGCATGGAGTTTCGGATGGAGTCTGGGACAGATTTTGAATCCTGTCGAGATTCCTGGGCGGCCGACGATAAAGTCCCGGATGGAGTCCGTGACAGATTGAATCCTGTCGAGATTTCCGCACGGTCGGGGATAAAGTCCTGGATTGGTCCAGGATGGAGTCCCGGATGGATTCCATAATACATTTTAAATCCTAGCGAGATTCCTAGACGGCCGGGACTTTATCGATAAATTCCCGGATGGAGTCTCGAATGGAGTCCATAATAGATTTTGAATCCTAGCGAGATTCCTAGACGGCTGGGGATAAAGTCCCGGATGGAGTCCAGCATGGAGTTTCGGACGGAGTCTGGCATGGAGTCCGGGACAGATTTCGAATCTTATCGAGATTCCCGGGCGGACGGCGATAAAGTCCCGGATGGAGTCCCGGACGGAGTCAAGAATGGTCCGGATGGACTTCGGCATTGTCTCAAATCCCGAAGTCCATCCAACAATCCATCCAGGACTTCTGCCAGGACAGCCCGGACTTCATCCGGGACTCCATCCCGGATCACATCCGGGACTACTTTTTTCTGCGCGGGTAACCAGCGGGTAAGATATTATGTACTACCGATAATAAAATTTTTCCTCCATTTTTTTGATCTCGTACGCAGCAATAGAAAATCAAACACTGTGATCCCGTAAATCCCACCAATAGATCTCAAACCGCTCTCGATCTTTTTTTACAATGAAACCCCTGTAGAAAACCATAACCCGATAAAGACTGACTTTGATATCGGATTAGGGTTAGCTATCGCTTTAGATCTCTATACCGAAACCACCCACAAGGGATGGGGAGTTGTGACGTGATATTTTTTAATTCACGGTCACAAAATATATCGTCCGGCTTTTGTCGTAGTTCTCGTCGAGTGACTCTCTCGAGTCACCCCTCCGTCAAGTTACCGTACTGGTCAAGAAAGCTTTGTATCGTTTTGAGATCAAGATTAAGTTGAGGTCGGAGCGCTCAAATCTGTCGAGAGGAGAAAGTCTCGACGAAATGAGTTGCCCGACAGAGGAGAGCGCCCGACGAGACTCCTCCACGAGATCGGCAATAGTACGGTTGAGATACCGGCGCCCTCAGAGGATGTGTAGAGGGCTGGAGAACGAGCAAAGTAAAGTCATAATCAAGGGAGGAACCCCTTCGATCTTTTTTTGTATTGTTAAGTTGGCTCTGTTCTCGCCCAATGCACTAGGGAAGCAATCGTGGAGGATCTCATAGTTAAAGGCTACCGATTTACGTGTATTTGCTCTCGCTACAGTTCGGAGGTGGCTCGAGTTAGAGGGCTATCGGATCGAAGAATTTCGGATTTCGGGAAATAATCATAATGTTCCGCTATCGAGAGTTACGTGTAATAATTAGTCTGTCTCGAGACGTCGCCGAGACGTCTCGAGCTCCCGTGTTGACAGTTTTTCTGTCTGCGCTGGTACGATAGTTCGGCTCTCGCGGTCTATCATACTGTAGACGCTACGTGTGCTTCGCGTTTTCGGGCTCTCGTGTGTCGGATTTTATAAAATAAAATCCGAGTGTTTTCTCGTGTGACTATCTAGTGCAGTTTGTGCATTGTATGCTTGGATACACAGTTCTCGTTCCGATCCTGGATTCTCGAGTTATTTGGTGAGTTTTCCGTGATTATTTCGATCGAAATAAATCAAAGATAGATTTATTTCTGAATAACGTCGCTCTCGCCGTGTCAGCTATGCGTCTCACTGCTACCGCTACTGCTGCAACGCTGACGCTTCAGCGACGCGTGAGATATCGGGAATTGATTGAGATTCCTCTCTCGATGCACTTTCGCATGCTCTCGCGGCTTTTTAGCCAACACATTCATTTCTGTCTTCTCGATCTTTTGCCTCTCGTAGAGATTAGAGTTTTGAGACTCTAATCTCGGGCTTTCGTTAAGAGCAGTCTCTTTTACTGACAACCGATCCCGACCCCTCTTCCACAACCTACAGACTGAGCGGCCGTGCATTTCCGCCACCGTCGCTCTCGTTGAGGCATTCAGGACATACCGGTTTACTAATTCCGGTGAAACAAAAATTGATAAGTTTCTCTTTTTTGTGTTGCGGAGTTCGAGAGTAGTTCCACTCGAACTCCAGGGCACACCGGTTCGTTCATACCGGTGAAACAAAAATTAGCTGGCGCTCACCGGGTTTTGCGAGTGCATTAGCGAGGGTGGGGGACCGAAGGTGACGTCATCTCGTTAAGTTCTCGTTTAGCAATTATTCTCCTTTTTCTTTGTGTTCTCGTTCGTGGTTTAGGTGATACCGAGTTTATAAGATAATTAATTATATTATGTTACCGAAAAATACGTCACACGCCATACGTTTAGAAATACCATGAAACGTGGAGATTTCTTCGTCCCGGGCTGATTAGACCATTTTTTAACAATATGTAAAATACGCAGATGATATAAGTACTTGGGATCTGAAAATTGACTTTTCAGTTATCGACGCCATACGTTTAGAAATACCATGAAACGTGGAGATTTCTTGGTCCCGGGCTGATTGGGCAATTTTTTCACGACGCGAAAAATTCCGAGCTGATGTAAGTACTTGGGATCTGAAAATTGAGTTTTCAGTTATCGACGCCATACATTTAGAAATACCATGAAACGTGGAGATTTCTTGGTCCCGGGCTAATTGGGCAATTTTTTCACGGCGCGAAAAATTCCGAGCTGATGTAAGTACTTGGGATCTGAAAATTGAGTTTTCATTTGTCTATGCCATACGTTTAAAAATACCATGGAACGTGGACATTTCTTCGTCCCGGGCTGATTGGGCAATTTTTTCACGACGCGAAAAATTACGAGCTGATATAAGTACTTGGGATCTGAAAATTGATTTTTCAGTTATCGACGTCATACGTTTAAAAATACAATGAAACGTGGAGATTTCTTGGTCACGGGCTGATTAAGCTGATTTTCACGACGCGAAAAATTGCGAGCTGATATAAGTTCTTGGGATCTGAAAATTGACTTTTCAGCTATCGACGCCATACGTTTAGAAATACCATGAAACGTGGAAATTTCTTGGTCCCGGGCTGATTGGGGAATTTTTTCACCACGCGAAAAATTACGAGCTGATATAACTACTTGGGATCTGAAAATTGACTTTTCAGTTATCGACGTCATACGTTTAGAAATACAATGAAACGTGGAGATTTCTTGGTCACGGGCTGATTAAGCTGATTTTCACGACGCGAAAAATTCCGAGCTGATATAAGTACATGGGATCTGAAAATTGAGTTTTCAGTTATCGATGCCATACGTTCAGAAATACCATGAAACGTGGACATTTCTTGGTCCCGGGCTGATTGGGCAATTTTTTCACGACGCGAAAAGTTCCTAGCTGATGTAAGTACTTGGGATCTGAAAATTGAGTTTTTAGTTATCGACGCCATACGTTTAGAAATACCATGAAACGTGGACATTTCTTGGTCCCGGGCTGATTGGGGAATTTTTTCACGACGCGAAAAATTCCGAGCTGATAATTTACTCCCAAGCCTTTTTTAGTGTGCGTCGTAAGTCGTAAGTACGAGTGCCAAAACCATTTATTCCATGCAGGTTCATGATATCTATTCGTTGAAACTTGTCTGGCAGCATTGTGGCGAACGCTAGTTCGACCCGTACCGAATTCAAGCATTCGAGTGTTTCGGGCGACTATAGCACATCTGCTCGATTAACCGGTATCGAAAACATTAATTCCATGCAAATGGACAATATCGATGCAACTAAACTTGTCTAGCGGCGTTGTAGCAAACGAAAACTTGACCCATATAGAAATCGAGCATTCACGTGTTTCGGGCGACTGCAGCACATCAGCTCTAACTACGAGTGCCAAAAACATTTATTTCATGCAAATACATAATATAAATGCGTTGAAACTTGTCTGGCAGCATTGTGGCGAACGCAAGTTCGACCCGTTCCGAAATCGGGCATTCGAGTGTTTCGGGCGACCATAGCACATCAGCTCGATTTACGGGTGTAAAAAACATTAATTCCATGCAAATAGACAATATCGATGCAACGAAACTTGTCTAGCGGCGTTGTAGCAAACGAAAACTTGACCCATATCGAAATCGAGCATTCACGAGTTTCGGGCGACTGCATCACATCAGCTCTAAGTACGAGTGCCAAAAACATTTATTCCATGCAGGTACATAATATCTATTCGTTGAAACTTGTCTGGCAGCATTGTGGCGAACGCTAGTTCGACCCGTACCGAATTCGAGCATTCGAGTGTTTCGGGTGACTATAGCACATCAGCTCGAACTACGGGTGTCAAAAAGATTAATTCCATGCTAATAGGCGATATCGATGCAACGAAACTTATCTAGCGGCGCTGTAGCGATCGAAACCTTGACGCACACCAAAATCGAGCATTCCCGTCTTTCGGGCGACTGTAGCACATCAGCTCTAAGATCGAGTGCCAAAAACATTTATTCCATGCAGGTTCATAATATCTATTCGTTGAAACTTGTCTGGCAGCATTGTGGCGAACGCTAGTTCGACCCGTACCGAATTCGAGCATTCGAGTGTTTCGGGCGACTATAGCACATCTGCAAGATTAACCGGTATCGAAAACATTAATTCCATGCAAATGGATAATATCGATGCAACGAAACTTGTCTAGCGGCGTTGTAGCAAACGAAAACTCGACCCATATAGAAATCGAGCATTCACGTGTTTCGGGCGACTGCAGCACATCAGCTCTAACTACGAGTGCCAAAAACATTTATTTCATGCAAATACATAATATAAATGCGTTGAAACTTGTTTGGCAGCATTGTGGCGAACGCTAGTTCGACCCGAACCGAATTCGAGCAGTCGAGTGTTTCGGGCGAATGCAGCACATCAGCACTAAGTACGAGTGCCAAAAACATTTATTTCATGCAAATACATAATATAAATGCGCTGAAACTTGTCTGGCAGCATTGTGGCGAACGCTAGTTCGACCCGAACCGAATTCAAGCATTCGAGTGTTTCGGGTGACTATAGCACATCAGCTCGAATTACGGGTGTGAAAAACATTAATTCCATGCTAATAGGCGATATCGATGCAACGAAACTTATCCAGCGGCGCTGTAGCGTTCGAAACCTTCAGGCACACCAAAATCGAGCATTCCCGTCTTTCGGGCGAATGGAGCACATCAGCTCTAAGTACGAGTGCCAAAAACATTTATTCCATGCAGGTACATAATATCTATTCGTTGAAACTTGTGTGGCAGCATTGTGGCGAACGCAAGTTCGACCCGTACCGAAATCGACCACTTGAGTGTTTCGCGCGAATATAGCACATCAGCTCGATTTACGGGTGTCAAAAACATTAATTCCATGCAAATAGACAATATCGATGCAACGAAACTTGTCTAGCGGCGTTGTAGCAAATGAAAACTTGACCCATGTCGAAATCGAGCATTCACGAGTTTCGGGCGACTACATCACATCAGCTCTAAGTACGAGTGCCAAAAACATTTATTCCATGCAGGTACATAATATCTATTCGTTGAAACTTGTCTGGCAGCATTGTGGCGAATGCAAGTTCGACCCGTACCGAAATCGGGCATACGAGTGTTTCGGGCGACTATAGCACATCAGCTCGATTTACGGGTGTCAAAAACATTAATTCCATGCAAATAGACAATATCGATGCAACGAAACTTGTCTAGCGGCGTTGTAGCAAATGAAAACTTGACCCATGTCGAAATCGAGCATTCACGAGTTTCGGGCGACTACATCACATCAGCTCTAAGTACGAGTGCCAAAAACATTTATTCCATGCAGGTACATAATATCTATTCGTTGAAACTTGTCTGGCAGCATTGTGGCGAACGCTAGTTCGACCCGAACCGAATTCGAGCAGTCGAGTGTTTCGGGTGACTATAGCACATCAGCTCGAATTACGGGTGTGAAAAACATTAATTCCATGCTAATAGGCGATATCGATGCAACGAAACTTATCCAGCGGCGCTGTAGCGTTCGAAACCTTCAGGCACACCAAAATCGAGCATTCCCGTCTTTCGGGCGAATGGAGCACATCAGCTCTAAGTACGAGTGCCAAAAACATTTATTCCATGCAGGTACATAATATCTATTCGTTGAAACTTGTCTGGCAGCATTGTGGCGAACGCTAGTTCGACCCGAACCGAATTCGAGCATTCGAGTGTTTCGGGTGACTATAGCACATCAGCTCGAATTACGGTTGTGAAAAACATTAATTCCATGCTAATAGGCGATATCGATGCAACGAAACTTATCTAGCGGCGCTGTAGCGGTCGAAACCTTGACGCACACCAAAATCGGGCATTCCCGTCTTTCGGGCGACTGTAGCACATCAGCTCTATGTTCGAGTGCCAAAAACATTTATTCCATGCAGGTTCATAATATCTATTCGTTGAAACTTGTCTGGCAGCATTGTGGCGAACGCTAGTTCGACCCGTACCGAATTCGAGCATTCGAGTGTTTCGGGCGACTATAGCACATCTGCTCGATTAACCGGTATCGAAAACATTAATTCCATGCACATGGACAATATCGATGCAACGAAACTTGTCTAGCGGCGTTGTAGCAAATGAAAACTTGACCCATGTCGAAATCGAGCATTCACGAGTTTCGGGCGACTACATCATATCAGTTCTAAGTACGAGTGCCAAAAACATTTATTCCATGCAGGTACATAATATCTATTCGTTGAATCTTGTCTGGCAGCATTGTGGCGAATGCAAGTTCGACCCGTACCGAAATCGGGCATACGAGTGTTTCGGGCGACTATAGCACATCAGCTCGATTTACGGGTGTCAAAAACATTAATTCCATGCAAATAGACAATATCGATGCATCGAAACTTGTTTAGCGGCGTTGTAGCAAACGAAAACTTGACCCATATCGAAATCGAGCATTCACGTGTTTCGGGCGACTGCAGCACATCAGCTCTAAGTACGAGTGCCAAAAACATTTATTTCATGCAAATACATAATATAAATGCGTTGAAACTTGTCTGGCAGCATTGTGGCGAACGCTAGTTCGACCCGAACCGAATTCGAGCATTCGAGTGTTTCGGGTGACTATAGCACATCAGCTCGAATTACGGTTGTGAAAAACATTAATTCCATGCTAATAGGCGATATCGATGCAACGAAACTTATCTAGCGGCGCTGTAGCGATCGAAACCTTGACGCACACCAAAATCGAGCATTCCCGTCTTTCGGGCGACTGTAGCACATCAGCTCTAAGTTCGAGTACCAAAAACATTTATTCCATGCAGGTCCATAATGTCTATTCGTTGAAACTTGTCTGGCAGCATTGTGGCGAATGCAAGTTCGACCCGTATCGAAATCGGGCATACGACTGTTTCGGGCGACTATAGCACATCAGCTCGATTTACGGGTGTCAAAAACATTAATTCCATGCAAATAGACAATATCGATGCAACGAAACTTGTCTAGCGGCGTTGTAGCAAATGAAAACTTGACCCATGTCGAAATCGAGCATTCACGAGTTTCGGGCGACTACATCACATCAGCTCTAAGTACGAGTGCCAAAAACATTTATTCCATGCAGGTACATAATATCTATACGTTGAAACTTGTCTGGCAGCATTGTGGCGAATGCAAGTTCGACCCGTATCGAAATCGGGCATACGACTGTTTCGGGCGACTATAGCACATCAGCTCGATTTACGGGTGTCAAAAACATTAATTCCATGCAAATAGACAATATCGATGCAACGAAACTTGTCTAGCGGCGTTGTAGCAAATGAAAACTTGACCCATGTCGAAATCGAGCATTCACGAGTTTCGGGCGACTACATCACATCAGCTCTAAGTACGAGTGCCAAAAACATTTATTCCATGCAGGTACATAATATCTATTCGTTGAAACTTGTCTGGCAGCATTGTGGCGAACGCTAGTTCGACCCGAACCGAATTCGAGCAGTCGAGTGTTTCGGGTGACTATAGCACATCAGCTCGAATTACGGGTGTGAAAAACATTAATTCCATGCTAATAGGCGATATCGATGCAACGAAACTTATCCAGCGGCGCTGTAGCGTTCGAAACCTTCAGGCACACCAAAATCGAGCATTCCCGTCTTTCGGGCGAATGGAGCACATCAGCTCTAAGTACGAGTGCCAAAAACATTTATTCCATGCAGGTACATAATATCTATTCGTTGAAACTTGTCTGGCAGCATTGTGGCGAACGCTAGTTCGACCCGAACCGAATTCGAGCATTCGAGTGTTTCGGGTGACTATAGCACATCAGCTCGAATTACGGTTGTGAAAAACATTAATTCCATGCTAATAGGCGATATCGATGCAACGAAACTTATCTAGCGGCGCTGTAGCGGTCGAAACCTTGACGCACACCAAAATCGGGCATTCCCGTCTTTCGGGCGACTGTAGCACATCAGCTCTATGTTCGAGTGCCAAAAACATTTATTCCATGCAGGTTCATAATATCTATTCGTTGAAACTTGTCTGGCAGCATTGTGGCGAACGCTAGTTCGACCCGTACCGAATTCGAGCATTCGAGTGTTTCGGGCGACTATAGCACATCTGCTCGATTAACCGGTATCGAAAACATTAATTCCATGCACATGGACAATATCGATGCAACGAAACTTGTCTAGCGGCGTTGTAGCAAATGAAAACTTGACCCATGTCGAAATCGAGCATTCACGAGTTTCGGGCGACTACATCATATCAGTTCTAAGTACGAGTGCCAAAAACATTTATTCCATGCAGGTACATAATATCTATTCGTTGAATCTTGTCTGGCAGCATTGTGGCGAATGCAAGTTCGACTCATACCGAAATCGGGCATTCGAGTGTTTCGGGCGACTATAGCACATCAGCTCGATTTACGGGTGTAAAAAACATTAATTCCATGCAAATAGACAATATCGATGCATCGAAACTTGTTTAGCGGCGTTGTAGCAAACGAAAACTTGACCCATATCGAAATCGAGCATTCACGTGTTTCGGGCGACTGCAGCACATCAGCTCTAAGTACGAGTGCCAAAAACATTTATTTCATGCAAATACATAATATAAATGCGTTGAAACTTGTCTGGCAGCATTGTGGCGAACGCTAGTTCGACCCGAACCGAATTCGAGCATTCGAGTGTTTCGGGTGACTATAGCACATCAGCTCGAATTACGGTTGTGAAAAACATTAATTCCATGCTAATAGGCGATATCGATGCAACGAAACTTATGTAGCGGCGCTGTAGCGATCGAAACCTTGACGCACACCAAAATCGAGCATTCCCGTCTTTCGGGCGACTGTAGCACATCAGCTCTAAGTTCGAGTACCAAAAACATTTATTCCATGCAGGTCCATAATGTCTATTCGTTGAAACTTGTCTGGCAGCATTGTGGCGAACGCTAGTTCGACCCGTACCGAATTCGAGCATTCGAATGTTTCGGGCGACTATAGCACATCAGCTCGATTTACGGGAGTCGAAAACATTAATTCCATGCAAATGGACAATATCGATGCAACGAAACTTGTCTAGCGGCGTTGCAGCAAACGAAATCTTGACCCATATCGAAATCGAGCATTCACGAGTTTCGGGCGAATACATCACATCAGATCTAAGTACGAGTGCCAAAAACATTTATTCCATGCAGGTACATAATATCTATACGTTGAAACTTGTCTGGCAGCATTGTGGCGAACGCAAGTTCGACCCGTACCGAAATCCATCATTCACGTGATTCGGGCGACTGCAGCACATCAGCTCTAAGTACGAGTGCCAAAACCATTTATTCCATGCAGGTACATAATATCTATTCGTTGAAACTTGTCTGGAAGCATTGTGGCGAACGCAAGTTCGACCCGTACCGAAATGGAGCATTCGAGTGTTTCGGGCGACTGTAGCACATCTGCTCTAAGTACGAGTGCCAAAAACATTTATTCCATGCAGGTGCATAATATCTATTCGTTGAAACTTGTCTGGCAGCATTGTGGCGAACGCAAATTCGACCCGTACCGAAATCGGGCATTCGAGTGTTTCGAGCGACTATAGCACATCAGCTCGATTTACGGGTGTAAAAAACATTAATTCTATGCAAATAGACAATATCGATGCAACGAAACTTGTCTAGCGGCGTTGTAGCAAACGAAAACTTGACCCATATCGAAATCGAGCATTCACGTGTTTCGGGCGACAGCAGCACATCAGCTCTAAGAACGAGTGCCAAAAACATTTATTTCATGCAAATACATAATATAACTGCGTTGAATCTTGTCTGGCAGCGTTGTAGCGAACGAAAGTTCGATCCATTCCGAAATCGAGCATTGGAGTGTTTCGGGCGACTGTGCCACATCAGTTCCATGTACGAGTATCAAAAACATTTATTCAATGCAAATACAAAATATCGATGCGTTGAAACTTGTCTGGCGGCATTGTGGCGAACGCTAGTTCGACCCGTACCGAATTCGAGCATTCGAGTGTTTCGGGTGACTATAGCACATCAGCTCGAACTACGGGTGTCAAAAACATTAATTCCATGCTAATAGGCGATATCGATGCAACGAAACTTATCTAGCGGCGCTGGAGCGATCGAAACCTTTACGCACACAAAAATCAAGCATTCCCGTCTTTCGGGCGACTGTAGCACATCAGCTCTAAGTTCGAGTGCCAAAAACATTTATTCCATGCAGGTCCATAATATCTATTCGTTGAAACTTGTCTGGCAGCATTGTGGCGAAAGCAAGTTCGACCCGTACCGAAATCGGGCATTCGAGTGTTTCGGGCGCCTATGGCACATCAGCTCGATTTCCGGGTGTCAAAAGCATTAATTCCATGCAAATAGACAATATCGATGCATCGAAACTTGTTTAGCGGCGATGTAGCAAACGAAAACTTGACCCATATCGAAATCGAGCATTCACGTGTTTCGGGCGACTGCAGCACATCAGCACTAAGTACGAGTGCCAAAAACATTTATTTCATGCAAATACATAATATAAATGCGTTGAAACTTGTCTGGCAGCATTGTGGCGAACGCTAGTTCGACCCGAACCGAATTCGAGCATTCGAGTGTTTCGGGTGACTATAGCACATCAGCTCGAATTACGGTTGTGAAAAACATTAATTCCATGCTAATAGGCGATATCGATGCAACGAAACTTATCTAGCGGCGCTGTAGCGATCGAAACCTTGACGCACACCAAAATCGAGCATTCCCGTCTTTCGGGCGACTGTAGCACATCAGCTCTAAGTTCGAGTGCCAAAAACATTTATTCCATGCAGGTTCATAATATCTATTCGTTGAAACTTGTCTGGCAGCATTGTGGCGAACGCTAGTTCGACCCGTACCGAATTCGAGCATTCGAGTGTTTCGGGCGACTATAGCACATCTGCTCGATTAACCGGTATCGAAAACATTAATTCCATGCACATGGACAATATCGATGCAACGAAACTTGTCTAGCGGCGTTGTAGCAAATGAAAACTTGACCCATGTCGAAATCGAGCATTCACGAGTTTCGGGCGACTACATCACATCAGTTCTAAGTACGAGTGCCAAAAACATTTATTCCATGCAGGTACATAATATCTATTCGTTGAATCTTGTCTGGCAGCATTGTGGCGAATGCAAGTTCGACCCGTACCGAAATCGGGCATTCGAGTGTTTCGGGCGACTATAGCACATCAGCTCGATTTACGGGTATAAAAAACATTAATTCCATGCAAATAGACAATATCGATGCATCGAAACTTGTTTAGCGGCGTTGTAGCAAACGAAAACTTGACCCATATCGAAATCGAGCATTCACGTGTTTCGGGCGACTGCAGCACATCAGCTCTAAGTACGAGTGCCAAAAACATTTATTCCATGCAGGTTCATAATATCTATTCGTTGAAACTTGTCTGGCAGCATTGTGGCGAACGCTAGTTCGACCCGTACCGAATTCGAGCATTCGAGTGTTTCGGGCGACTATAGCACATCTGCTCGATTAACCGGTATCGAAAACATTAATTCCATGCACATGGACAATATCGATGCAACGAAACTTGTCTAGCGGCGTTGTAGCAAATGAAAACTTGACCCATGTCGAAATCGAGCATTCACGAGTTTCGGGCGACTACATCACATCAGTTCTAAGTACGAGTGCCAAAAACATTTATTCCATGCAGGTACATAATATCTATTCGTTGAATCTTGTCTGGCAGCATTGTGGCGAATGCAAGTTCGACCCGTACCGAAATCGGGCATTCGAGTGTTTCGGGCGACTATAGCACATCAGCTCGATTTACGGGTATAAAAAACATTAATTCCATGCAAATAGACAATATCGATGCATCGAAACTTGTTTACCGGCGTTGTAGCAAACGAAAACTTGACCCATATCGAAATCGAGCATTCACGTGTTTCGGGCGACTGCAGCACATCAGCTCTAAGTACGAGTTTCAAAAACATTTATTTCATGCAAATACATAATATAAATGCGTTGAAACTTGTCTGGCAGCATTGTGGCGAACGCTAGTTCGACCCGAACCGAATTCGAGCATTCGAGTGTTTCGGGTGACTATAGCACATCAGCTCGAATTACGGTTGTGAAAAACATTAATTCCATGCTAATAGGCGATATCGATGCAACGAAACTTATCTAGCGGCGCTGTAGCGATCGAAACCTTGACGCACACCAAAATCGAGCATTCCCGTCTTTCGGGCGACTGTAGCACATCAGCTCTAAGTTCGAGTACCAAAAACATTTATTCCATGCAGGTCCATAATGTCTATTCGTTGAAACTTGTCTGGCAGCATTGTGGCGAACGCTAGTTCGACCCGTACCGAATTCGAGCATTCGAATGTTTCGGGCGACTATAGCACATCAGCTCGATTTACGGGAGTCGAAAACATTAATTCCATGCAAATGGACAATATCGATGCAACGAAACTTGTCTAGCGGCGTTGTAGCAAACGAAAACTCGACCCATATAGAAATCGAGCATTCACGTGTTTCGGGCGACTGCAGCACATCAGCTCTAACTACGAGTGCCAAAAACATTTATTTCATGCAAATACATAATATAAATGCGCTGAAACTTGTCTGGCAGCATTGTGGCGAACGCTAGTTCGACCCGAACCGAATTCAAGCATTCGAGTGTTTCGGGTGACTATAGCACATCAGCTCGAATTACGGGTGTGAAAAACATTAATTCCATGCTAATAGGCGATATCGATGCAACGAAACTTATCCAGCGGCGCTGTAGCGTTCGAAACCTTCAGGCACACCAAAATCGAGCATTCCCGTCTTTCGGGCGAATGGAGCACATCAGCTCTAAGTACGAGTGCCAAAAACATTTATTCCATGCAGGTACATAATATCTATTCGTTGAAACTTGTGTGGCAGCATTGTGGCGAACGCAAGTTCGACCCGTACCGAAATCGACCACTTGAGTGTTTCGCGCGAATATAGCACATCAGCTCGATTTACGGGTGTCAAAAACATTAATTCCATGCAAATAGACAATATCGATGCAACGAAACTTGTCTAGCGGCGTTGTAGCAAATGAAAACTTGACCCATGTCGAAATCGAGCATTCACGAGTTTCGGGCGACTACATCACATCAGCTCTAAGTACGAGTGCCAAATACATTTATTCCATGCAGGTACATAATATCTATTCGTTGAAACTTGTCTGGCAGCATTGTGGCGAATGCAAGTTCGACCCGTACCGAAATCGGGCATACGAGTGTTTCGGGCGACTATAGCACATCAGCTCGATTTACGGGTGTCAAAAACATTAATTCCATGCAAATAGACAATATCGATGCAACGAAACTTGTCTAGCGGCGTTGTAGTAAATGAAAACTTGACCCATGTCGAAATCGAGCATTCACGAGTTTCGGGCGACTACATCACATCAGCTCTAAGTACTAGTGCCAAAAACATTTATTCCATGCAGGTACATAATATCTATTCGTTGAAACTTGTCTGGTAGCATTGTGGCGAACGCTAGTTCGACCCGAACCGAATTCGAGCAGTCGAGTGTTTCGGGTGACTATAGCACATCAGCTCGAATTACGGGTGTGAAAAACATTAATTCCATGCTAATAGGCGATATCGATGCAACGAAACTTATCCAGCGGCGCTGTAGCGTTCGAAACCTTCAGGCACACCAAAATCGAGCATTCCCGTCTTTCGGGCGAATGGAGCACATCAGCTCTAAGTACGAGTGCCAAAAACATTTATTCCATGCAGGTACATAATATCTATTCGTTGAAACTTGTCTGGCAGCATTGTGGCGAACGCTAGTTCGACCCGTACCGAATTCGAGCATTCGAGTGTTTCGGGTGACTATAGCACATCAGCTCGAATTACGGTTGTGAAAAACATTAATTCCATGCTAATAGGCGATATCGATGCAACGAAACTTATCTAGCGGCGCTGTAGCGGTCGAAACCTTGACGCACACCAAAATCGGGCATTCCCGTCTTTCGGGCGACTGTAGCACATCAGCTCTATGTTCGAGTGCCAAAAACATTTATTCCATGCAGGTTCATAATATCTATTCGTTGAAACTTGTCTGGCAGCATTGTGGCGAACGCTAGTTCGACCCGTACCGAATTCGAGCATTCGAGTGTTTCGGGCGACTATAGCACATCTGCTCGATTAACCGGTATCGAAAACATTAATTCCATGCACATGGACAATATCGATGCAACGAAACTTGTCTAGCGGCGTTGTAGCAAATGAAAACTTGACCCATGTCGAAATCGAGCATTCACGAGTTTCGGGCGACTACATCATATCAGTTCTAAGTACGAGTGCCAAAAACATTTATTCTATGCAGGTACATAATATCTATTCGTTGAATCTTGTCTGGCAGCATTGTGGCGAATGCAAGTTCGACCCTTACCGAAATCGGGCATTCGAGTGTTTCGGGCGACTATAGCACATCAGCTCGATTTACGGGTGTAAAAAACATTAATTCCATGCAAATAGACAATATCGATGGATCGAAACTTGTTTAGCGGCGTTGTAGCAAACGAAAACTTGACCCATATCGAAATCGAGCATTCACGTGTTTCGGGCGACTGCAGCACATCAGCTCTAAGTACGAGTGCCAAAAACATTTATTTCATGCAAATACATAATATAAATGCGTTGAAACTTGTCTGGCAGCATTGTGGCGAACGCTAGATCGACCCGAACCGAATTCGAGCATTCGAGTGTTTCGGGTGACTATAGCACATCAGCTCGAATTACGGTTGTGAAAAACATTAATTGCATGCTAATAGGCGATATCGATGCAACGAAACTTATCTAGCGGCGCTGTAGCGATCGAAACCTTGACGCACACCAAAATCGAGCATTCCCGTCTTTCGGGCGACTGTAGCACATCAGCTCTAAGTTCGAGTACCAAAAACATTTATTCCATGCAGGTCCATAATGTCTATTCGTTGAAACTTGTCTGGCAGCATTGTGGCGAACGCTAGTTCGACCCGTACCGAATTCGAGCATTCGAATGTTTCGGGCGACTATAGCACATCAGCTCGATTTACGGGAGTCGAAAACATTAATTCCATGCAAATGGACAATATCGATGCAACGAAACTTGTCTAGCGGCGTTGCAGCAAACGAAATCTTGACCCATATCGAAATCGAGCATTCACGAGTTTCGGGCGAATACATCACATCAGATCTATGTACGAGTGCCAAAAACATTTATTCCATGCAGGTACATAATATCTATACGTTGAACCTTGTCTGGCAGCATTGTGGCGAACGCAAGTTCGACCCGTACCGAAATCCATCATTCACGTGATTCGGGCGACTGCAGCACATCAGCTCTAAGTACGAGTGCCAAAACCATTTATTCCATGCAGGTACATAATATCTATTCGTTGAAACTAGTCTGGAAGCATTGTGGCGAACGCAAGTTCGACCCGTACCGAAATCGAGCATTGGAGTGTTTCGGGCGACTGTGTCACATCAGTTCCATGTACGAGTATCAAAAACATTTATTCAATGCAAATACAAAATATCGATGCGTTAAAACTTGTCTGGCGGCATTGTGGCGAACGCTAGTTCGACCCGTACCGAATTCGAGCATTCGAGTGTTTCGGGTGACTATAGCACATCAGCTCGAACTACGGGTGTCAAAAACATTAATTCCATGCTAATAGGCGATATCGATGCAACGAAACTTATCTAGCGGCGCTGTAGCGATCGAAACCTTTACGCACACAAAAATCAAGCATTCCCGTCTTTCGGGCGACTGTAGCACATCAGCTCTAAGTTCGAGTGCCAAAAACATTTATTCCATGCAGGTACATAATATCTATTCGTTGAAATTTGTCTGGCAGCATTGTGGCGAACGCAAGTTCGACCCGTACCGAAATCCATCATTCACGTGATTCGGGCGACTGCAGCACATCAGCTCTAAGTACGAGTGCCAAAACCATTTATTCCATGCAGGTACATAATATCTATTCGTTGAAACTTGTCTGGAAGCATTGTGGCGAACGCAAGTTCGACCCGTACCGAAATGGAGCATTCGAGTGTTTCGGGCGACTGTAGCACATCTGCTCTAAGTACGAGTGCCAAAAACATTTATTCCATGCAGGTGCATAATATCTATTCGTTGAAACTTGTCTGGCAGCATTGTTGCGAACGCAAATTCGACCCGTACCGAAATCGGGCATTCGAGTGTTTCGAGCGACTATAGCACATCAGCTCGATTTACGGGTGTAAAAAACATTAATTCTATGCAAATAGACAACATCGATGCAACGAAACTTGTCTAGCGGCGTTGTAGCAAACGAAAACTTGACCCATATCGAAATCGAGCATTCACGTGTTTCGGGCGACAGCAGCACATCAGCTCTAAGAACGAGTGCCAAAAACATTTATTTCATGCAAATACATAATATAACTGCGTTGAATCTTGTCTGGCAGCGTTGTAGCGAACGAAAGTTCGATCCATTCCGAAATCGAGCATTGGAGTGTTTCGGGTGACTGTGCCACATCAGTTCCATGTACGAGTATCAAAAACATTTATTCAATGCAAATACAAAATATCGATGCGTTGAAACTTGTCTGGCGGCATTGTGGCGAACGCTAGTTCGACCCGTACCGAATTCGAGCATTCGAGTGTTTCGGGTGACTATAGCACATCAGCTCGAATTACGGTTGTGAAAAACATTAATTCCATGCTAATAGGCGATATCGATGCAACGAAACTTATGTAGCGGCGCTGTAGCGATCGAAACCTTGACGCACACCAAAATCGAGCATTCCCGTCTTTCGGGCGACTGTAGCACATCAGCTCTAAGTTCGAGTACCAAAAACATTTATTCCATGCAGGTCCATAATGTCTATTCGTTGAAACTTGTCTGGCAGCATTGTGGCGAACGCTAGTTCGACCCGTACCGAATTCGAGCATTCGAATGTTTCGGGCGACTATAGCACATCAGCTCGATTTACGGGAGTCGAAAACATTAATTCCATGCAAATGGACAATATCGATGCAACGAAACTTGTCTAGCGGCGTTGCAGCAAACGAAATCTTGACCCATATCGAAATCGAGCATTCACGAGTTTCGGGCGAATACATCACATCAGATCTAAGTACGAGTGCCAAAAACATTTATTCCATGCAGGTACATAATATCTATACGTTGAAACTTGTCTGGCAGCATTGTGGCGAACGCAAGTTCGACCCGTACCGAAATCCATCATTCACGTGATTCGGGCGACTGCAGCACATCAGCTCTAAGTACGAGTGCCAAAACCATTTATTCCATGCAGGTACATAATATCTATTCGTTGAAACTTGTCTGGAAGCATTGTGGCGAACGCAAGTTCGACCCGTACCGAAATGGAGCATTCGAGTGTTTCGGGCGACTGTAGCACATCTGCTCTAAGTACGAGTGCCAAAAACATTTATTCCATGCAGGTGCATAATATCTATTCGTTGAAACTTGTCTGGCAGCATTGTGGCGAACGCAAATTCGACCCGTACCGAAATCGGGCATTCGAGTGTTTCGAGCGACTATAGCACATCAGCTCGATTTACGGGTGTAAAAAACATTAATTCTATGCAAATAGACAATATCGATGCAACGAAACTTGTCTAGCGGCGTTGTAGCAAACGAAAACTTGACCCATATCGAAATCGAGCATTCACGTGTTTCGGGCGACAGCAGCACATCAGCTCTAAGAACGAGTGCCAAAAACATTTATTTCATGCAAATACATAATATAACTGCGTTGAATCTTGTCTGGCAGGGTTGTAGCGAACGAAAGTTCGATCCATTCCGAAATCGAGCATTGGAGTGTTTCGGGCGACTGTGTCACATCAGTTCCATGTACGAGTATCAAAAACATTTATTCAATGCAAATACAAAATATCGATGCGTTAAAACTTGTCTGGCGGCATTGTGGCGAACGCTAGTTCGACCCGTACCGAATTCGAGCATTCGAGTGTTTCGGGTGACTATAGCACATCAGCTCGAACTACGGGTGTCAAAAACATTAATTCCATGCTAATAGGCGATATCGATGCAACGAAACTTATCTAGCGGCGCTGTAGCGATCGAAACCTTTACGCACACAAAAATCAAGCATTCCCGTCTTTCGGGCGACTGTAGCACATCAGCTCTAAGTTCGAGTGCCAAAAACATTTATTCCATGCAGGTACATATCTATTCGTTGAAACTTGTCTGGCAGCATTGTGGCGAACGCTAGTTCGACCCGAACCGAATTCGAGCATTCGAGTGTTTCGGGCGACTACATCACATCAGTTCTAAGTACGAGTGCCAAAAACATTTATTCCATGCAGGTACATAATATCTATTCGTTGAAATTTGTCTGGCAGCATTGTGGCGAACGCAAGTTCGACCCGTACCGAAATCCATCATTCACGTGATTCGGGCGACTGCAGCACATCAGCTCTAAGTACGAGTGCCAAAACCATTTATTCCATGCAGGTACATAATATCTATTCGTTGAAACTTGTCTGGAAGCATTGTGGCGAACGCAAGTTCGACCCGTACCGAAATGGAGCATTCGAGTGTTTCGGGCGACTGTAGCACATCTGCTCTAAGTACGAGTGCCAAAAACATTTATTCCATGCAGGTGCATAATATCTATTCGTTGAAACTTGTCTGGCAGCATTGTGGCGAACGCAAATTCGACCCGTACCGAAATCGGGCATTCGAGTGTTTCGATCGACTATAGCACATCAGCTCGATTTACGGGTGTAAAAAACATTAATTCTATGCAAATAGACAACATCGATGCAACGAAACTTGTCTAGCGGCGTTGTAGCAAACGAAAACTTGACCCATATCGAAATCGAGCATTCACGTGTTTCGGGCGACAGCAGCACATCAGCTCTAAGAACGAGTGCCAAAAACATTTATTTCATGCAAATACATAATATAACTGCGTTGAATCTTGTCTGGCAGCGTTGTAGCGAACGAAAGTTCGATCCATTCCGAAATCGAGCATTGGAGTGTTTCGGGCGACTGTGCCACATCAGTTCCATGTGCGAGTATCAAAAACATTTATTCAATGCAAATACAAAATATCGATGCGTTGAAACTTGTCTGGCGGCATTGTGGCGAACGCTAGTTCGACCCGTACCGAATTCGAGCATTCGAGTGTTTCGGGTGACTATAGCACATCAGCTCGAACTACGGGTGTCAAAAACATTAATTCCATGCTAATAGGCGATATCGATGCAACGAAACTTATCTAGCGGCGCTGTAGCGATCGAAACCTTTACGCACACAAAAATCAAGCATTCCCGTCTTTCGGGCGACTGTAGCACATCAGCTCTAAGTTCGAGTACCAAAAACATTTATTCCATGCAGGTCCATAATGTCTATTCGTTGAAACTTGTCTGGCAGCATTGTGGCGAACGCTAGTTCGACCCGTACCGAATTCGAGCATTCGAATGTTTCGGGCGACTATAGCACATCAGCTCGATTTACGGGAGTCGAAAACATTAATTCCATGCAAATGGACAATATCGATGCAACGAAACTTGTCTAGCGGCGTTGTAGCAAACGAAAACTCGACCCATATAGAAATCGAGCATTCACGTGTTTCGGGCGACTGCAGCACATCAGCTCTAACTACGAGTGCCAAAAACATTTATTTCATGCAAATACATAATATAAATGCGTTGAAACTTGTTTGGCAGCATTGTGGCGAACGCTAGTTCGACCCGAACCGAATTCGAGCAGTCGAGTGTTTCGGGCGACTGCAGCACATCAGCACTAAGTACGAGTGCCAAAAACATTTATTTCATGCAAATACATAATATAAATGCGCTGAAACTTGTCTGGCAGCATTGTGGCGAACGCTAGTTCGACCCGAACCGAATTCAAGCATTCGAGTGTTTCGGGTGACTATAGCACATCAGCTCGAATTACGGGTGTGAAAAACATTAATTCCATGCTAATAGGCGATATCGATGCAACGAAACTTATCCAGCGGCGCTGTAGCGTTCGAAACCTTCAGGCACACCAAAATCGAGCATTCCCGTCTTTCGGGCGAATGGAGCACATCAGCTCTAAGTACGAGTGCCAAAAACATTTATTCCATGCAGGTACATAATATCTATTCGTTGAAACTTGTGTGGCAGCATTGTGGCGAACGCAAGTTCGACCCGTACCGAAATCGACCACTTGAGTGTTTCGCGCGAATATAGCACATCAGCTCGATTTACGGGTGTCAAAAACATTAATTCCATGCAAATAGACAATATCGATGCAACGAAACTTGTCTAGCGGCGTTGTAGCAAATGAAAACTTGACCCATGTCGAAATCGAGCATTCACGAGTTTCGGGCGACTACATCACATCAGCTCTAAGTACGAGTGCCAAATACATTTATTCCATGCAGGTACATAATATCTATTCGTTGAAACTTGTCTGGCAGCATTGTGGCGAATGCAAGTTCGACCCGTACCGAAATCGGGCATACGAGTGTTTCGGGCGACTATAGCACATCAGCTCGATTTACGGGTGTCAAAAACATTAATTCCATGCAAATAGACAATATCGATGCAACGAAACTTGTCTAGCGGCGTTGTAGCAAATGAAAACTTGACCCATGTCGAAATCGAGCATTCACGAGTTTCGGGCGACTACATCACATCAGCTCTAAGTACTAGTGCCAAAAACATTTATTCCATGCAGGTACATAATATCTATTCGTTGAAACTTGTCTGGCAGCATTGTGGCGAACGCTAGTTCGACCCGAACCGAATTCGAGCAGTCGAGTGTTTCGGGTGACTATAGCACATCAGCTCGAATTACGGTTGTGAAAAACATTAATTCCATGCTAATAGGCGATATCGATGCAACGAAACTTATCTAGCGGCGCTGTAGCGATCGAAACCTTGACGCACACCAAAATCGGGCATTCCCGTCTTTCGGGCGACTGTAGCACATCAGCTCTATGTTCGAGTGCCAAAAACATTTATTCCATGCAGGTTCATAATATCTATTCGTTGAAACTTGTCTGGCAGCATTGTGGCGAACGCTAGTTCGACCCGTACCGAATTCGAGCATTCGAATGTTTCGGGCGACTATAGCACATCAGCTCGATTTACGGGAGTCGAAAACATTAATTCCATGCAAATGGACAATATCGATGCAACGAAACTTGTCTAGCGGCGTTGCAGCAAACGAAATCTTGACCCATATCGAAATCGAGCATTCACGAGTTTCGGGCGAATACATCACATCAGATCTATGTACGAGTGCCAAAAACATTTATTCCATGCAGGTACATAATATCTATACGTTGAACCTTGTCTGGCAGCATTGTGGCGAACGCAAGTTCGACCCGTACCGAAATCCATCATTCACGTGATTCGGGCGACTGCAGCACATCAGCTCTAAGTACGAGTGCCAAAACCATTTATTCCATGCAGGTACATAATATCTATTCGTTGAAACTAGTCTGGAAGCATTGTGGCGAACGCAAGTTCGACCCGTACCGAAATCGAGCATTGGAGTGTTTCGGGCGACTGTGTCACATCAGTTCCATGTACGAGTATCAAAAACATTTATTCAATGCAAATACAAAATATCGATGCGTTAAAACTTGTCTGGCGGCATTGTGGCGAACGCTAGTTCGACCCGTACCGAATTCGAGCATTCGAGTGTTTCGGGTGACTATAGCACATCAGCTCGAACTACGGGTGTCAAAAACATTAATTCCATGCTAATAGGCGATATCGATGCAACGAAACTTATCTAGCGGCGCTGTAGCGATCGAAACCTTTACGCACACAAAAATCAAGCATTCCCGTCTTTCGGGCGACTGTAGCACATCAGCTCTAAGTTCGAGTGCCAAAAACATTTATTCCATGCAGGTACATATCTATTCGTTGAAACTTGTCTGGCAGCATTGTGGCGAACGCTAGTTCGACCCGAACCGAATTCGAGCATTCGAGTGTTTCGGGCGACTACATCACATCAGTTCTAAGTACGAGTGCCAAAAACATTTATTCCATGCAGGTACATAATATCTATTCGTTGAAATTTGTCTGGCAGCATTGTGGCGAACGCAAGTTCGACCCGTACCGAAATCCATCATTCACGTGATTCGGGCGACTGCAGCACATCAGCTCTAAGTACGAGTGCCAAAACCATTTATTCCATGCAGGTACATAATATCTATTCGTTGAAACTTGTCTGGAAGCATTGTGGCGAACGCAAGTTCGACCCGTACCGAAATGGAGCATTCGAGTGTTTCGGGCGACTGTAGCACATCTGCTCTAAGTACGAGTGCCAAAAACATTTATTCCATGCAGGTGCATAATATCTATTCGTTGAAACTTGTCTGGCAGCATTGTGGCGAACGCAAATTCGACCCGTACCGAAATCGGGCATTCGAGTGTTTCGAGCGACTATAGCACATCAGCTCGATTTACGGGTGTAAAAAACATTAATTCTATGCAAATAGACAACATCGATGCAACGAAACTTGTCTAGCGGCGTTGTAGCAAACGAAAACTTGACCCATATCGAAATCGAGCATTCACGTGTTTCGGGCGACAGCAGCACATCAGCTCTAAGAACGAGTGCCAAAAACATTTATTTCATGCAAATACATAATATAACTGCGTTGAATCTTGTCTGGCAGCGTTGTAGCGAACGAAAGTTCGATCCATTCCGAAATCGAGCATTGGAGTGTTTCGGGTGACTGTGCCACATCAGTTCCATGTACGAGTATCAAAAACATTTATTCAATGCAAATACAAAATATCGATGCGTTGAAACTTGTCTGGCGGCATTGTGGCGAACGCTAGTTCGACCCGTACCGAATTCGAGCATTCGAGTGTTTCGGGTGACTATAGCACATCAGCTCGAACTACGGGTGTCAAAAACATTAATTCCATGCTAATAGGCGATATCGATGCAACGAAACTTATCTAGCGGCGCTGTAGCGATCGAAACCTTTACGCACACAAAAATCAAGCATTCCCGTCTTTCGGGCGACTGTAGCACATCAGCTCTAAGTTCGAGTACCAAAAACATTTATTCCATGCAGGTCCATAATGTCTATTCGTTGAAACTTGTCTGGCAGCATTGTGGCGAACGCTAGTTCGACCCGTACCGAATTCGAGCATTCGAATGTTTCGGGCGACTATAGCACATCAGCTCGATTTACGGGAGTCGAAAACATTAATTCCATGCAAATGGACAATATCGATGCAACGAAACTTGTCTAGCGGCGTTGTAGCAAACGAAAACTCGACCCATATAGAAATCGAGCATTCACGTGTTTCGGGCGACTGCAGCACATCAGCTCTAACTACGAGTGCCAAAAACATTTATTTCATGCAAATACATAATATAAATGCGTTGAAACTTGTTTGGCAGCATTGTGGCGAACGCTAGTTCGACCCGAACCGAATTCGAGCAGTCGAGTGTTTCGGGCGACTGCAGCACATCAGCACTAAGTACGAGTGCCAAAAACATTTATTTCATGCAAATACATAATATAAATGCGCTGAAACTTGTCTGGTAGCATTGTGGCGAACGCTAGTTCGACCCGAACCGAATTCAAGCATTCGAGTGTTTCGGGTGACTATAGCACATCAGCTCGAATTACGGGTGTGAAAAACATTAATTCCATGCTAATAGGCGATATCGATGCAACGAAACTTATCCAGCGGCGCTGTAGCGTTCGAAACCTTCAGGCACACCAAAATCGAGCATTCCCGTCTTTCGGGCGAATGGAGCACATCAGCTCTAAGTACGAGTGCCAAAAACATTTATTCCATGCAGGTACATAATATCTATTCGTTGAAACTTGTGTGGCAGCATTGTGGCGAACGCAAGTTCGACCCGTACCGAAATCGACCACTTGAGTGTTTCGCGCGAATATAGCACATCAGCTCGATTTACGGGTGTCAAAAACATTAATTCCATGCAAATAGACAATATCGATGCAACGAAACTTGTCTAGCGGCGTTGTAGCAAATGAAAACTTGACCCATGTCGAAATCGAGCATTCACGAGTTTCGGGCGACTACATCACATCAGCTCTAAGTACGAGTGCCAAATACATTTATTCCATGCAGGTACATAATATCTATTCGTTGAAACTTGTCTGGCAGCATTGTGGCGAATGCAAGTTCGACCCGTACCGAAATCGGGCATACGAGTGTTTCGGGCGACTATAGCACATCAGCTCGATTTACGGGTGTCAAAAACATTAATTCCATGCAAATAGACAATATCGATGCAACGAAACTTGTCTAGCGGCGTTGTAGCAAATGAAAACTTGACCCATGTCGAAATCGAGCATTCACGAGTTTCGGGCGACTACATCACATCAGCTCTAAGTACTAGTGCCAAAAACATTTATTCCATGCAGGTACATAATATCTATTCGTTGAAACTTGTCTGGCAGCATTGTGGCGAACGCTAGTTCGACCCGAACCGAATTCGAGCAGTCGAGTGTTTCGGGTGACTATAGCACATCAGCTCGAATTACGGTTGTGAAAAACATTAATTCCATGCTAATAGGCGATATCGATGCAACGAAACTTATCTAGCGGCGCTGTAGCGATCGAAACCTTGACGCACACCAAAATCGGGCATTCCCGTCTTTCGGGCGACTGTAGCACATCAGCTCTATGTTCGAGTGCCAAAAACATTTATTCCATGCAGGTTCATAATATCTATTCGTTGAAACTTGTCTGGCAGCATTGTGGCGAACGCTAGTTCGACCCGTACCGAATTCGAGCATTCGAATGTTTCGGGCGACTATAGCACATCAGCTCGATTTACGGGAGTCGAAAACATTAATTCCATGCAAATGGACAATATCGATGCAACGAAACTTGTCTAGCGGCGTTGCAGCAAACGAAATCTTGACCCATATCGAAATCGAGCATTCACGAGTTTCGGGCGAATACATCACATCAGATCTATGTACGAGTGCCAAAAACATTTATTCCATGCAGGTACATAATATCTATACGTTGAACCTTGTCTGGCAGCATTGTGGCGAACGCAAGTTCGACCCGTACCGAAATCCATCATTCACGTGATTCGGGCGACTGCAGCACATCAGCTCTAAGTACGAGTGCCAAAACCATTTATTCCATGCAGGTACATAATATCTATTCGTTGAAACTAGTCTGGAAGCATTGTGGCGAACGCAAGTTCGACCCGTACCGAAATCGAGCATTGGAGTGTTTCGGGCGACTGTGTCACATCAGTTCCATGTACGAGTATCAAAAACATTTATTCAATGCAAATACAAAATATCGATGCGTTAAAACTTGTCTGGCGGCATTGTGGCGAACGCTAGTTCGACCCGTACCGAATTCGAGCATTCGAGTGTTTCGGGTGACTATAGCACATCAGCTCGAACTACGGGTGTCAAAAACATTAATTCCATGCTAATAGGCGATATCGATGCAACGAAACTTATCTAGCGGCGCTGTAGCGATCGAAACCTTTACGCACACAAAAATCAAGCATTCCCGTCTTTCGGGCGACTGTAGCACATCAGCTCTAAGTTCGAGTACCAAAAACATTTATTCCATGCAGGTCCATAATGTCTATTCGTTGAAACTTGTCTGGCAGCATTGTGGCGAACGCTAGTTCGACCCGAACCGAATTCGAGCAGTCGATTGTTTCGGGTGACTATAGCACATCAGCTCGATTTCCGGGTGTCAAAAGCATTAATTCCATGCAAATAGACAATATCGATGCATCGAAACTTGTTTAGCGGCGTTGTAGCAAACGAAAACTGGACCCATATCGAAATCGAGCATTCACGTGTTTCGGGCGACTGCAGCACATCAGCACTAAGTACGAGTGCCAAAAACATTTATTTCATGCAAATACATAATATAAATGCGCTGAAACTTGTCTGGCAGCATTGTGGCGAACGCTAGTTCGACCCGAACCGAATTCAAGCATTCGAGTGTTTCGGGTGACTATAGCACATCAGCTCGAATTACGGGTGTGAAAAACATTAATTCCATGCAAATAGACAATATCGATGCAACGAAACTTGTCTAGCGGCGTTGTAGCAAATGAAAACTTGACCCATGTCGAAATCGAGCATTCACGAGTTTCGGGCGACTACATCACGTCAGCTCGAAGTACGAGTGCCAAAAACATTTATTCCATGCAGGTACATAATATCTATTCGTTGAAACTTGTGTGGCAGCATTGTGGTGAACGCAAGTTCGACTCGTACCGAAATCGACCACTCGAGTGTTTCGGGCGACTATAGCACATCAGCTCGATTTACGGGTGTCAAAAATATTAATTCCATGCAAATAGACAATATCGATGCAACGAAACTTGTCTAGCGGCGTTGTAGCAAACGAAAACTTGACCCATATCGAAATCGAGCATTCACGTGTTTCGGGCGACTGCAGCACATCAGCTCTAAGTACGAGTGCCAAAAACATTTATTTCATGCAAATACATAATATAAATGCGTTGAAACTTGTCTGGCAGCATTGTGGCGAACGCTAGTTCGACCCGAACCGAATTCGAGCATTCGAGTGTTTCGGGTGACTATAGCACATCAGCTCGAATTACGGGTGTGAAAAACATTAATTCCATGCTAATAGGCGATATCGATGCAACGAAACTTATCTAGCGGCGCTGTAGCGATCGAAACCTTGACGCACACCAAAATCGAGCATTCTCGTCTTTCGGGCGACTGTAGCACATCAGCTCTAAGTTCGAGTGCCAAAAACATTTATTCCATGCAGGTTCATAATATTTATTCGTTGAAACTTGTGTGGCAGCATTGTGGCGAACGCAAGTTCGACCCGTACCGAAATCGACCACTCGAGTGTTTCGGGCGACTATAGCACATCAGCTCGAATTACGGATGTGAAAAACATTAATTCCATGCTAATAGGCGATATCGATATAACGAAACTTATCTAGCGGCGTTGTAGCAAATGAAAACTTGACCCATGTCGAAATCGAGCATTCACGAGTTTCGGGCGACTACATCACATCAGCTCTAAGTACGAGTGCCAAAAACATTTATTCCATGCAGGTACATATTATCTATTCGTTGAAACTTGTCTGGCAGCATTGTGGCGAATGCAAGTTCGACCCGTACCGAAATCGGGCATACGAGTGTTTCGGGCGACTATAGCACATCAGCTCGATTTACGGGTGTCAAAAACATTAATTCCATGCAAATAGACAATATCGATGCAACGAAACTTGTCTAGCGGCGTTGTAGCAAATGAAAACTTGACCCATGTCGAAATCGAGCATTCACGAGTTTCGGGCGACTACATCACATCAGCTCTAAGTACGAGTGCCAAAAACATTTATTCCATGCAGGTACATAATATCTATTCGTTGAAACTTGTCTGGCAGCATTGTGGCGAACGCTAGTTCGACCCGAACCGAATTCGAGCAGTCGAGTGTTTCGGGTGACTATAGCACATCAGCTCGAATTACGGGTGTGAAAAACATTAATTCCATGCTAATAGGCGATATCGATGCAACGAAACTTATCCAGCGGCGCTGTAGCGTTCGAAACCTTCAGGCACACCAAAATCGAGCATTCCCGTCTTTCGGGCGAATGGAGCACATCAGCTCTAAGTACGAGTGCCAAAAACATTTATTCCATGCAGGTACATAATATCTATTCGTTGAAACTTGTCTGGCAGCATTGTGGCGAACGCTAGTTCGACCCGAACCGAATTCGAGCATTCGAGTGTTTCGGGTGACTATAGCACATCTGCTCGATTAACCGGTATCGAAAACATTAATTCCATGCACATGGACAATATCGATGCAACGAAACTTGTCTAGCGGCGTTGTAGCAAATGAAAACTTGACCCATGTCGAAATCGAGCATTCACGAGTTTCGGGCGACTACATCATATCAGTTCTAAGTACGAGTGCCAAAAACATTTATTCCATGCAGGTACATAATATCTATTCGTTGAATCTTGTCTGGCAGCATTGTGGCGAATGCAAGTTCAACCCTTACCGAAATCGGGCATTCGAGTGTTTCGGGCGACTATAGCACATCAGCTCGATTTACGGGTGTAAAAAACATTAATTCCATGCAACTAGACAATATCGATGCATCGAAACTTGTTTAGCGGCGTTGTAGCAAACGAAAACTTGACCCATATCGAAATCGAGCGTTCACGTGTTTCGGGCGACTGCAGCACATCAGCTCTAAGTACGAGTGCCAAAAACATTTATTTCATGCAAATACATAATATAAATGCGTTGAAACTTGTCTGGCAGCATTGTGGCGAACGCTAGTTCGACCCGAACCGAATTCGAGCATTCGAGTGTTTCGGGTGACTATAGCACATCAGCTCGAATTACGGGTGTGAAAAACATTAATTCCATGCTAATAGGCGATATCGATGCAACGAAACTTATCTAGCGGCGCTGTAGCGATCGAAACCTTGACGCACACCAAAATCGAGCATTCCCGTCTTTCGGGCGACTGTAGCACATCAGCTCTAAGTTCGAGTGCCAAAAACATTTATTCCATGCAGGTTCATAATATCTATTCGTTGAAACTTGTCTGGCAGCATTGTGGCGAACGCTAGTTCGACCCGTACCGAATTCGAGCATTCGAGTGTTTCGGGCGACTATAGCACATCTGCTCGATTAACCGGTATCGAAAACATTAATTCCATGCAAATGGACAATATCGATGCAACGAAACTTGTCTAGCGGCGTTGTAGCAAACGAAAACTTGACCCATATAGATATCGAGCATTCACGTGTTTCGGGCGACTGCAGCACATCAGCTCTAACTACGAGTGCCAAAAACATTCATTTCATGCAAATACATAATATAAATGCGTTGAAACTTGTCTGGCAGCATTGTGGCGAACGATAGTTCGACCCGAACCGAATTCGAGCATTCGAGTGTTTCGGGTGACTATAGCACATCAGCTCGAATTACGGGTGTGAAAAACATTAATTCCATGCTAATGGGCGATATCGATGCAACGAAACTTATCTAGCGGCGCTGTAGCGATCGAAACCTTGACGCACACCAAAATCGAGCATTCCCGTCTTTCGGGCGACTGTAGCACATCAGCTCTAAGTTCGAGTGCCAAAAACATTTATTCCATGCAGGTCCATAATATCTATTCGTTGAAACTTGTCTGGCAGCATTGTGGCGAACGCTAGTTCGACCCGTACCGAATTCGAGCATTCGAGGGTTTCGGGCGACTATAGCACTTCTGCTCAATTAACCGGTATCGAAAACATTAATTCCATGCAAATGGACAATATCGATGCAACGAAACTTGTCTAGCGGCGTTGTAGCAAACGAAAACTCGACCCATATAGAAATCGAGCATTCACGTGTTTCGGGCGACTGCAGCACATCAGCTCTAACTACGAGTGCCAACAACATTTATTTCATGCAAATACATAATATAAATGCGTTGAAACTTGTCTGGCAGCATTGTGGCGAACGCTAGTTCGACCCGAACCGAATTCGAGCAGTCGAGTGTTTCGGGTGACTATAGCACATCAGCTCGAATTACGGGTGTGAAAAACATTAATTCCATGCAAATAGACAATATCGATGCATCGAAACTTGTTTAGCGGCGTTGTAGCAAACGAAAACTTGACCCATATCGAAATCGAGCATTCACGTGTTTCGGGCGACTGCAGCACATCAGCACTAAGTACGAGTGCCAGAAACATTTATTCCATGCAGGTACATAATATCTATTCGTTGAAACTTGTCTGGCAGCATTGTGGCGAATGCAAGTTCGACCCGTACCGAAATCGGGCATTCGAGTGTTTCGGGCGACTATAGCACATCAGCTCGATTTACGGGTGTAAAAAACATTAATTCCCTGCAAATAGACAATATCGATGCATCGAAACTTGTTTAGCGGCGTTGTAGCAAACGAAAACTTGACCCATATCGAAATCGAGCATTCACGTGTTTCGGGCGACTGCAGCACATCAGCACTAAGTACGAGTGCCAAAAACATTTATTTCATGCAAATACATAATATAAATGCGTTGAAACTTGTCTGGCAGCATTGTGGCGAACGCTAGTTCGACCCGAACCGAATTCGAGCATTCGAGTGTTTCGGGTGATAATAGCACATCAGCTCGAATTACGGGTGTGAAAAACATTAATTCCATGCTAATAGGCGATATCGATGCAACGAAACTTATCTAGCGGCGCTGTAGCGATCGAAACCTTGACGCACACCAAAATCGAGCATTCCCGTCTTTCGGGCGACTGTAGCACATCAGCTCTAAGTTCGAGTACCAAAAACATTTATTCCATGCAGGTCCATAATGTCTATTCGTTGAAACTTGTCTGGCAGCATTGTGGCGAACGCTAGTTCGACCCGAACCGAATTCGAGCAGTCGATTGTTTCGGGTGACTATAGCACATCAGCTCGATTTCCGGGTGTCAAAAGCATTAATTCCATGCAAATAGGCAATATCGATGCATCGAAACTTGTTTAGCGGCGTTGTAGCAAACGAAAACTTGACCCATATCGAAATCGAGCATTCACGTGTTTCGGGCGACTGCAGCACATCAGCACTAAGTACGAGTGCCAAAAACATTTATTTCATGCAAATACATAATATAAATGCGCTGAAACTTGTCTGGCAGCATTGTGGCGAACGCTAGTTCGACCCGAACCGAATTCAAGCATTCGAGTGTTTCGGGTGACTATAGCACATCAGCTCGAATTACGGGTGTGAAAAACATTAATTCCATGCTAATAGGCGATATCGATGCAACGAAACTTATCTAGCGGCGCTGTAGCGTTCGAAACCTTCAGGCACACCAAAATCGAGCATTCCCGTCTTTCGGGCGAATGGAGCACATCAGCTCTAAGAACGAGAGCTAAAAACATTTATTCCATGCAGGTACATAATATCTATTCGTTGAAACTTGTGTGGCAGCATTGTGGCGAACGCAAGTTCGACCCGTACCGAAATCGACCACTCGAGTGTTTCGGGCGACTATAGCACATCAGCTCGATTTACGGGTGTCAAAAATATTAATTCCATGCAAATAGACAATATCGATGCAACGAAACTTGTCTAGCGGCGTTGTAGCAAATGAAAACTTGACCCATGTCGAAATCGAGCATTCACGAGTTTCGGGCGACTACGTCACATCAGCTCTAAGTACGAGTGCCAAGAACATTTATTCCATGCAGGTACATTATATATATTCGTTGAAACTTGTCTGGCAGCAGTGTGGCGAATGCAAGTTCGACCCGTACCGAAATCGGTCATTAGAGTGTTTCGGGCGACTATAGCACATCAGCTCGATTTCCGGGTGTCTAAAGCATTAATTCCATGCAAATAGACAATATCGATGCATCGAAACTTGTTTAGCGGCGTTGTAGCAAACGAAAACTTGACCCATATCGAAATCGAGCATTCACGTGTTTCGGGCGACTGCAGCACATCAGCTCTAAGTACGAGTGCCAAAAACATTTATTTCATGCAAATACATAATATAAATGCGTTGAAACTTGTCTGGCAGCATTGTGGCGAACGCTAGTTCGACCCGAACCGAATTCGAGCATTCGAGTGTTTCGGGCGACTACATCACATCAGCTCTAAGTACGAGTGCCAAAAACATTTATTCCATGCAGGTCCATAATGTCTATTCGTTGAAACTTGTCTGGCAGCATTGTGGCGAACGCTAGTTCGACCCGAACCGAATTCGAGCAGTCGATTGTTTCGGGTGACTATAGCACATCAGCTCGATTTCCGGGTGTCAAAAGCATTAATTCCATGCAAATAGACAATATCGATGCATCGAAACTTGTTTAGCGGCGTTGTAGCAAACGAAAACTTGACCCATATCGAAATCGAGCATTCACGTGTTTCGGGCGACTGCAGCACATCAGCACTAAGTACGAGTGCAAAAAACATTTATTTCATGCAAATACATAATATAAATGCGCTGAAACTTGTCTGGCAGCATTGTGGCGAACGCTAGTTCGACCCGAACCGAATTCAAGCATTCGAGTGTTTCGGGTGACTATAGCACATCAGCTCGAATTACGGGTGTGAAAAACATTAATTCCATGCTAATAGGCGATATCGATGCAACGAAACTTATCTAGCGGCGCTGTAGCGTTCGAAACCTTCAGGCACACCAAAATCGAGCATTCCCGTCTTTCGGGCGAATGGAGCACATCAGCTCTAAGTACGAGTGCCAGAAACATTTATTCCATGCAGGTACATAATATCTATTCGTTGAAACTTGTGTGGCAGCATTGTGGCGAACGCAAGTTCGACCCGTACCGAAATCGACCACTCGAGTGTTTCGGGCGACTATAGTACATCAGCTCGATTTACGGGTGTCAAAAATATTAATTCCATGCAAATAGACAATATCGATGCAACGAAACTTGTCTAGCGGCGTTGTAGCAAATGAAAACTTGACCCATGTCGAAATCGAGCATTCACGTGTTTCGGGCGACTGCAGCACATCAGCTCTAAGTACGAGTGTCAAAAACATTTATTTCATGCAAATACATAATATAAATGCGTTGAAACTTGTCTGGCAGCATTGTCGCGAACGCTAGTTCGACCCGAACCGAATTCGAGCATTCGAGTGTTTCGGGTGACTATAGCACATCAGCTCGAATTACGGGTGTGAAAAACATTAATTCCATGCTAATAGGCGATATCGATGCAACGAAACTTATCTAGCGGCGCTGTAGCGATCGAAACCTTGACGCACACCAAAATCGAGCATTCTCGTCTTTCGGGCGACTGTAGCACATCAGCTCTAAGTTCGAGTGCCAAAAACATTTATTCCATGCAGGTTCATAATATCTATTCGTTGAAACTTGTCTGGCAGCATTGTGGCGAACGCTAGTTCGACCCGTACCGAATTCGAGCATTCGAGTGTTTCTGGCGACTATAGCACATCTGCTCGATTAACCGGTATCGAAAACATTAATTCCATGCAAATGGACAATATCGATGCAACGAAACTTGTCTAGCGGCGTTGTAGCAAACGAAAACTTGACCCATATAGATATCGAGCATTCACGTGTTTCGGGCGACTGCAGCACATCAGCTCTAACTACGAGTGCCAAAAACTTTTATTTCATGCAAATACATAATATAAATGCGTTGAAACTTGTCTGGCAGCATTGTGGCGAACGATAGTTCGACCCGAACCGATTTCGAGCATTCGAGTGTTTCGGGTGACTATAGCACATCAGCTCGAATTACGGGTGTGAAAAACATTAATTCCATGCTAATAGGCGATATCGATGCAACGAAACTTATCTAGCGGCGCTGTAGCGTTCGAAACCTTCAGGCACACCAAAATCGAGCATTCCCGTCTTTCGGGCGAATGGAGCACATCAGCTCTAAGTACGAGTGCCAAAAACATTTATTCCATGCAGGTACATAATATCTAATCGTTGAAACTTGTGTGGCAGTATTGTGGCGAACGCAAGTTCGACCCGTACCGAAATCGACCACTCGAGTGTTTCGGGCGACTATAGCACATCAGCTCTATTTACGGACGTCAAAAACATTAATTCCATGCAAATAGACAATATCGATGCAACGAAACTTTTCTAGCGGCGTTGTAGCAAATGAAAACTTGACCCATGTCGAAATCGAGCATTCACGAGTTTCGGGCGACTACATCACATCAGCTCTAAGTACGAGTGCCAGAAACATTTATTCCATGCAGGTACATAATATCTATTCGTTGAAACTTGTCTGGCAGCATTGTGGCGAATGCAAGTTCGACCCGTACCGAAATCGGGCATTCGAGTGTTTCGGGCGACTATAGCACATCAGCTCGATTTACGGGTGTAAAAAACATTAATTCTATGCAAATAGACAACATCGATGCAACGAAACTTGTCTAGCGGCGTTGTAGCAAACGAAAACTTGACCCATATCGAAATCGAGCATTCACGTGTTTCGGGCGACAGCAGCACATCAGCTCTAAGAACGAGTGCCAAAAACATTTATTTCATGCAAATACATAATATAACTGCGTTGAATCTTGTCTGGCAGCGTTGTAGCGAACGAAAGTTCGATCCATTCCGAAATCGAGCATTGGAGTGTTTCGGGTGACTGTGCCACATCAGTTCCATGTACGAGTATCAAAAACATTTATTCAATGCAAATACAAAATATCGATGCGTTGAAACTTGTCTGGCGGCATTGTGGCGAACGCTAGTTCGACCCGTACCGAATTCGAGCATTCGAGTGTTTCGGGTGACTATAGCACATCAGCTCGAATTACGGTTGTGAAAAACATTAATTCCATGCTAATAGGCGATATCGATGCAACGAAACTTATGTAGCGGCGCTGTAGCGATCGAAACCTTGACGCACACCAAAATCGAGCATTCCCGTCTTTCGGGCGACTGTAGCACATCAGCTCTAAGTTCGAGTACCAAAAACATTTATTCCATGCAGGTCCATAATGTCTATTCGTTGAAACTTGTCTGGCAGCATTGTGGCGAACGCTAGTTCGACCCGTACCGAATTCGAGCATTCGAATGTTTCGGGCGACTATAGCACATCAGCTCGATTTACGGGAGTCGAAAACATTAATTCCATGCAAATGGACAATATCGATGCAACGAAACTTGTCTAGCGGCGTTGCAGCAAACGAAATCTTGACCCATATCGAAATCGAGCATTCACGAGTTTCGGGCGAATACATCACATCAGATCTAAGTACGAGTGCCAAAAACATTTATTCCATGCAGGTACATAATATCTATACGTTGAAACTTGTCTGGCAGCATTGTGGCGAACGCAAGTTCGACCCGTACCGAAATCCATCATTCACGTGATTCGGGCGACTGCAGCACATCAGCTCTAAGTACGAGTGCCAAAACCATTTATTCCATGCAGGTACATAATATCTATTCGTTGAAACTTGTCTGGAAGCATTGTGGCGAACGCAAGTTCGACCCGTACCGAAATGGAGCATTCGAGTGTTTCGGGCGACTGTAGCACATCTGCTCTAAGTACGAGTGCCAAAAACATTTATTCCATGCAGGTGCATAATATCTATTCGTTGAAACTTGTCTGGCAGCATTGTGGCGAACGCAAATTCGACCCGTACCGAAATCGGGCATTCGAGTGTTTCGAGCGACTATAGCACATCAGCTCGATTTACGGGTGTAAAAAACATTAATTCTATGCAAATAGACAATATCGATGCAACGAAACTTGTCTAGCGGCGTTGTAGCAAACGAAAACTTGACCCATATCGAAATCGAGCATTCACGTGTTTCGGGCGACAGCAGCACATCAGCTCTAAGAACGAGTGCCAAAAACATTTATTTCATGCAAATACATAATATAACTGCGTTGAATCTTGTCTGGCAGGGTTGTAGCGAACGAAAGTTCGATCCATTCCGAAATCGAGCATTGGAGTGTTTCGGGCGACTGTGTCACATCAGTTCCATGTACGAGTATCAAAAACATTTATTCAATGCAAATACAAAATATCGATGCGTTAAAACTTGTCTGGCGGCATTGTGGCGAACGCTAGTTCGACCCGTACCGAATTCGAGCATTCGAGTGTTTCGGGTGACTATAGCACATCAGCTCGAACTACGGGTGTCAAAAACATTAATTCCATGCTAATAGGCGATATCGATGCAACGAAACTTATCTAGCGGCGCTGTAGCGATCGAAACCTTTACGCACACAAAAATCAAGCATTCCCGTCTTTCGGGCGACTGTAGCACATCAGCTCTAAGTTCGAGTGCCAAAAACATTTATTCCATGCAGGTACATATCTATTCGTTGAAACTTGTCTGGCAGCATTGTGGCGAACGCTAGTTCGACCCGAACCGAATTCGAGCATTCGAGTGTTTCGGGCGACTACATCACATCAGTTCTAAGTACGAGTGCCAAAAACATTTATTCCATGCAGGTACATAATATCTATTCGTTGAAATTTGTCTGGCAGCATTGTGGCGAACGCAAGTTCGACCCGTACCGAAATCCATCATTCACGTGATTCGGGCGACTGCAGCACATCAGCTCTAAGTACGAGTGCCAAAACCATTTATTCCATGCAGGTACATAATATCTATTCGTTGAAACTTGTCTGGAAGCATTGTGGCGAACGCAAGTTCGACCCGTACCGAAATGGAGCATTCGAGTGTTTCGGGCGACTGTAGCACATCTGCTCTAAGTACGAGTGCCAAAAACATTTATTCCATGCAGGTGCATAATATCTATTCGTTGAAACTTGTCTGGCAGCATTGTGGCGAACGCAAATTCGACCCGTACCGAAATCGGGCATTCGAGTGTTTCGATCGACTATAGCACATCAGCTCGATTTACGGGTGTAAAAAACATTAATTCTATGCAAATAGACAACATCGATGCAACGAAACTTGTCTAGCGGCGTTGTAGCAAACGAAAACTTGACCCATATCGAAATCGAGCATTCACGTGTTTCGGGCGACAGCAGCACATCAGCTCTAAGAACGAGTGCCAAAAACATTTATTTCATGCAAATACATAATATAACTGCGTTGAATCTTGTCTGGCAGCGTTGTAGCGAACGAAAGTTCGATCCATTCCGAAATCGAGCATTGGAGTGTTTCGGGCGACTGTGCCACATCAGTTCCATGTGCGAGTATCAAAAACATTTATTCAATGCAAATACAAAATATCGATGCGTTGAAACTTGTCTGGCGGCATTGTGGCGAACGCTAGTTCGACCCGTACCGAATTCGAGCATTCGAGTGTTTCGGGTGACTATAGCACATCAGCTCGAACTACGGGTGTCAAAAACATTAATTCCATGCTAATAGGCGATATCGATGCAACGAAACTTATCTAGCGGCGCTGTAGCGATCGAAACCTTTACGCACACAAAAATCAAGCATTCCCGTCTTTCGGGCGACTGTAGCACATCAGCTCTAAGTTCGAGTACCAAAAACATTTATTCCATGCAGGTCCATAATGTCTATTCGTTGAAACTTGTCTGGCAGCATTGTGGCGAACGCTAGTTCGACCCGTACCGAATTCGAGCATTCGAATGTTTCGGGCGACTATAGCACATCAGCTCGATTTACGGGAGTCGAAAACATTAATTCCATGCAAATGGACAATATCGATGCAACGAAACTTGTCTAGCGGCGTTGTAGCAAACGAAAACTCGACCCATATAGAAATCGAGCATTCACGTGTTTCGGGCGACTGCAGCACATCAGCTCTAACTACGAGTGCCAAAAACATTTATTTCATGCAAATACATAATATAAATGCGTTGAAACTTGTTTGGCAGCATTGTGGCGAACGCTAGTTCGACCCGAACCGAATTCGAGCAGTCGAGTGTTTCGGGCGACTGCAGCACATCAGCACTAAGTACGAGTGCCAAAAACATTTATTTCATGCAAATACATAATATAAATGCGCTGAAACTTGTCTGGCAGCATTGTGGCGAACGCTAGTTCGACCCGAACCGAATTCAAGCATTCGAGTGTTTCGGGTGACTATAGCACATCAGCTCGAATTACGGGTGTGAAAAACATTAATTCCATGCTAATAGGCGATATCGATGCAACGAAACTTATCCAGCGGCGCTGTAGCGTTCGAAACCTTCAGGCACACCAAAATCGAGCATTCCCGTCTTTCGGGCGAATGGAGCACATCAGCTCTAAGTACGAGTGCCAAAAACATTTATTCCATGCAGGTACATAATATCTATTCGTTGAAACTTGTGTGGCAGCATTGTGGCGAACGCAAGTTCGACCCGTACCGAAATCGACCACTTGAGTGTTTCGCATGAATATAGCACATCAGCTCGATTTACGGGTGTCAAAAACATTAATTCCATGCAAATAGACAATATCGATGCAACGAAACTTGTCTAGCGGCGTTGTAGCAAATGAAAACTTGACCCATGTCGAAATCGAGCATTCACGAGTTTCGGGCGACTACATCACATCAGCTCTAAGTACGAGTGCCAAATACATTTATTCCATGCAGGTACATAATATCTATTCGTTGAAACTTGTCTGGCAGCATTGTGGCGAATGCAAGTTCGACCCGTACCGAAATCGGGCATACGAGTGTTTCGGGCGACTATAGCACATCAGCTCGATTTACGGGTGTCAAAAACATTAATTCCATGCAAATAGACAATATCGATGCAACGAAACTTGTCTAGCGGCGTTGTAGCAAATGAAAACTTGACCCATGTCGAAATCGAGCATTCACGAGTTTCGGGCGACTACATCACATCAGCTCTAAGTACTAGTGCCAAAAACATTTATTCCATGCAGGTACATAATATCTATTCGTTGAAACTTGTCTGGCAGCATTGTGGCGAACGCTAGTTCGACCCGAACCGAATTCGAGCAGTCGAGTGTTTCGGGTGACTATAGCACATCAGCTCGAATTACGGTTGTGAAAAACATTAATTCCATGCTAATAGGCGATATCGATGCAACGAAACTTATCTAGCGGCGCTGTAGCGATCGAAACCTTGACGCACACCAAAATCGGGCATTCCCGTCTTTCGGGCGACTGTAGCACATCAGCTCTATGTTCGAGTGCCAAAAACATTTATTCCATGCAGGTTCATAATATCTATTCGTTGAAACTTGTCTGGCAGCATTGTGGCGAACGCTAGTTCGACCCGTACCGAATTCGAGCATTCGAATGTTTCGGGCGACTATAGCACATCAGCTCGATTTACGGGAGTCGAAAACATTAATTCCATGCAAATGGACAATATCGATGCAACGAAACTTGTCTAGCGGCGTTGCAGCAAACGAAATCTTGACCCATATCGAAATCGAGCATTCACGAGTTTCGGGCGAATACATCACATCAGATCTATGTACGAGTGCCAAAAACATTTATTCCATGCAGGTACATAATATCTATACGTTGAACCTTGTCTGGCAGCATTGTGGCGAACGCAAGTTCGACCCGTACCGAAATCCATCATTCACGTGATTCGGGCGACTGCAGCACATCAGCTCTAAGTACGAGTGCCAAAACCATTTATTCCATGCAGGTACATAATATCTATTCGTTGAAACTAGTCTGGAAGCATTGTGGCGAACGCAAGTTCGACCCGTACCGAAATCGAGCATTGGAGTGTTTCGGGCGACTGTGTCACATCAGTTCCATGTACGAGTATCAAAAACATTTATTCAATGCAAATACAAAATATCGATGCGTTAAAACTTGTCTGGCGGCATTGTGGCGAACGCTAGTTCGACCCGTACCGAATTCGAGCATTCGAGTGTTTCGGGTGACTATAGCACATCAGCTCGAACTACGGGTGTCAAAAACATTAATTCCATGCTAATAGGCGATATCGATGCAACGAAACTTATCTAGCGGCGCTGTAGCGATCGAAACCTTTACGCACACAAAAATCAAGCATTCCCGTCTTTCGGGCGACTGTAGCACATCAGCTCTAAGTTCGAGTGCCAAAAACATTTATTCCATGCAGGTACATATCTATTCGTTGAAACTTGTCTGGCAGCATTGTGGCGAACGCTAGTTCGACCCGAACCGAATTCGAGCATTCGAGTGTTTCGGGCGACTACATCACATCAGTTCTAAGTACGAGTGCCAAAAACATTTATTCCATGCAGGTACATAATATCTATTCGTTGAAATTTGTCTGGCAGCATTGTGGCGAACGCAAGTTCGACCCGTACCGAAATCCATCATTCACGTGATTCGGGCGACTGCAGCACATCAGCTCTAAGTACGAGTGCCAAAACCATTTATTCCATGCAGGTACATAATATCTATTCGTTGAAACTTGTCTGGAAGCATTGTGGCGAACGCAAGTTCGACCCGTACCGAAATGGAGCATTCGAGTGTTTCGGGCGACTGTAGCACATCTGCTCTAAGTACGAGTGCCAAAAACATTTATTCCATGCAGGTGCATAATATCTATTCGTTGAAACTTGTCTGGCAGCATTGTGGCGAACGCAAATTCGACCCGTACCGAAATCGGGCATTCGAGTGTTTCGAGCGACTATAGCACATCAGCTCGATTTACGGGTGTAAAAAACATTAATTCTATGCAAATAGACAACATCGATGCAACGAAACTTGTCTAGCGGCGTTGTAGCAAACGAAAACTTGACCCATATCGAAATCGAGCATTCACGTGTTTCGGGCGACAGCAGCACATCAGCTCTAAGAACGAGTGCCAAAAACATTTATTTCATGCAAATACATAATATAACTGCGTTGAATCTTGTCTGGCAGCGTTGTAGCGAACGAAAGTTCGATCCATTCCGAAATCGAGCATTGGAGTGTTTCGGGTGACTGTGCCACATCAGTTCCATGTACGAGTATCAAAAACATTTATTCAATGCAAATACAAAATATCGATGCGTTGAAACTTGTCTGGCGGCATTGTGGCGAACGCTAGTTCGACCCGTACCGAATTCGAGCATTCGAGTGTTTCGGGTGACTATAGCACATCAGCTCGAACTACGGGTGTCAAAAACATTAATTCCATGCTAATAGGCGATATCGATGCAACGAAACTTATCTAGCGGCGCTGTAGCGATCGAAACCTTTACGCACACAAAAATCAAGCATTCCCGTCTTTCGGGCGACTGTAGCACATCAGCTCTAAGTTCGAGTACCAAAAACATTTATTCCATGCAGGTCCATAATGTCTATTCGTTGAAACTTGTCTGGCAGCATTGTGGCGAACGCTAGTTCGACCCGTACCGAATTCGAGCATTCGAATGTTTCGGGCGACTATAGCACATCAGCTCGATTTACGGGAGTCGAAAACATTAATTCCATGCAAATGGACAATATCGATGCAACGAAACTTGTCTAGCGGCGTTGTAGCAAACGAAAACTCGACCCATATAGAAATCGAGCATTCACGTGTTTCGGGCGACTGCAGCACATCAGCTCTAACTACGAGTGCCAAAAACATTTATTTCATGCAAATACATAATATAAATGCGTTGAAACTTGTTTGGCAGCATTGTGGCGAACGCTAGTTCGACCCGAACCGAATTCGAGCAGTCGAGTGTTTCGGGCGACTGCAGCACATCAGCACTAAGTACGAGTGCCAAAAACATTTATTTCATGCAAATACATAATATAAATGCGCTGAAACTTGTCTGGCAGCATTGTGGCGAACGCTAGTTCGACCCGAACCGAATTCAAGCATTCGAGTGTTTCGGGTGACTATAGCACATCAGCTCGAATTACGGGTGTGAAAAACATTAATTCCATGCTAATAGGCGATATCGATGCAACGAAACTTATCCAGCGGCGCTGTAGCGTTCGAAACCTTCAGGCACACCAAAATCGAGCATTCCCGTCTTTCGGGCGAATGGAGCACATCAGCTCTAAGTACGAGTGCCAAAAACATTTATTCCATGCAGGTACATAATATCTATTCGTTGAAACTTGTGTGGCAGCATTGTGGCGAACGCAAGTTCGACCCGTACCGAAATCGACCACTTGAGTGTTTCGCGCGAATATAGCACATCAGCTCGATTTACGGGTGTCAAAAACATTAATTCCATGCAAATAGACAATATCGATGCAACGAAACTTGTCTAGCGGCGTTGTAGCAAATGAAAACTTGACCCATGTCGAAATCGAGCATTCACGAGTTTCGGGCGACTACATCACATCAGCTCTAAGTACGAGTGCCAAATACATTTATTCCATGCAGGTACATAATATCTATTCGTTGAAACTTGTCTGGCAGCATTGTGGCGAATGCAAGTTCGACCCGTACCGAAATCGGGCATACGAGTGTTTCGGGCGACTATAGCACATCAGCTCGATTTACGGGTGTCAAAAACATTAATTCCATGCAAATAGACAATATCGATGCAACGAAACTTGTCTAGCGGCGTTGTAGCAAATGAAAACTTGACCCATGTCGAAATCGAGCATTCACGAGTTTCGGGCGACTACATCACATCAGCTCTAAGTACTAGTGCCAAAAACATTTATTCCATGCAGGTACATAATATCTATTCGTTGAAACTTGTCTGGCAGCATTGTGGCGAACGCTAGTTCGACCCGAACCGAATTCGAGCAGTCGAGTGTTTCGGGTGACTATAGCACATCAGCTCGAATTACGGTTGTGAAAAACATTAATTCCATGCTAATAGGCGATATCGATGCAACGAAACTTATCTAGCGGCGCTGTAGCGATCGAAACCTTGACGCACACCAAAATCGGGCATTCCCGTCTTTCGGGCGACTGTAGCACATCAGCTCTATGTTCGAGTGCCAAAAACATTTATTCCATGCAGGTTCATAATATCTATTCGTTGAAACTTGTCTGGCAGCATTGTGGCGAACGCTAGTTCGACCCGTACCGAATTCGAGCATTCGAATGTTTCGGGCGACTATAGCACATCAGCTCGATTTACGGGAGTCGAAAACATTAATTCCATGCAAATGGACAATATCGATGCAACGAAACTTGTCTAGCGGCGTTGCAGCAAACGAAATCTTGACCCATATCGAAATCGAGCATTCACGAGTTTCGGGCGAATACATCACATCAGATCTATGTACGAGTGCCAAAAACATTTATTCCATGCAGGTACATAATATCTATACGTTGAACCTTGTCTGGCAGCATTGTGGCGAACGCAAGTTCGACCCGTACCGAAATCCATCATTCACGTGATTCGGGCGACTGCAGCACATCAGCTCTAAGTACGAGTGCCAAAACCATTTATTCCATGCAGGTACATAATATCTATTCGTTGAAACTAGTCTGGAAGCATTGTGGCGAACGCAAGTTCGACCCGTACCGAAATCGAGCATTGGAGTGTTTCGGGCGACTGTGTCACATCAGTTCCATGTACGAGTATCAAAAACATTTATTCAATGCAAATACAAAATATCGATGCGTTAAAACTTGTCTGGCGGCATTGTGGCGAACGCTAGTTCGACCCGTACCGAATTCGAGCATTCGAGTGTTTCGGGTGACTATAGCACATCAGCTCGAACTACGGGTGTCAAAAACATTAATTCCATGCTAATAGGCGATATCGATGCAACGAAACTTATCTAGCGGCGCTGTAGCGATCGAAACCTTTACGCACACAAAAATCAAGCATTCCCGTCTTTCGGGCGACTGTAGCACATCAGCTCTAAGTTCGAGTACCAAAAACATTTATTCCATGCAGGTCCATAATGTCTATTCGTTGAAACTTGTCTGGCAGCATTGTGGCGAACGCTAGTTCGACCCGAACCGAATTCGAGCAGTCGATTGTTTCGGGTGACTATAGCACATCAGCTCGATTTCCGGGTGTCAAAAGCATTAATTCCATGCAAATAGACAATATCGATGCATCGAAACTTGTTTAGCGGCGTTGTAGCAAACGAAAACTTGACCCATATCGAAATCGAGCATTCACGTGTTTCGGGCGACTGCAGCACATCAGCACTAAGTACGAGTGCCAAAAACATTTATTTCATGCAAATACATAATATAAATGCGCTGAAACTTGTCTGGCAGCATTGTGGCGAACGCTAGTTCGACCCGAACCGAATTCAAGCATTCGAGTGTTTCGGGTGACTATAGCACATCAGCTCGAATTACGGGTGTGAAAAACATTAATTCCATGCAAATAGACAATATCGATGCAACGAAACTTGTCTAGCGGCGTTGTAGCAAATGAAAACTTGACCCATGTCGAAATCGAGCATTCACGAGTTTCGGGCGACTACATCACGTCAGCTCGAAGTACGAGTGCCAAAAACATTTATTCCATGCAGGTACATAATATCTATTCGTTGAAACTTGTGTGGCAGCATTGTGGTGAACGCAAGTTCGACTCGTACCGAAATCGACCACTCGAGTGTTTCGGGCGACTATAGCACATCAGCTCGATTTACGGGTGTCAAAAATATTAATTCCATGCAAATAGACAATATCGATGCAACGAAACTTGTCTAGCGGCGTTGTAGCAAACGAAAACTTGACCCATATCGAAATCGAGCATTCACGTGTTTCGGGCGACTGCAGCACATCAGCTCTAAGTACGAGTGCCAAAAACATTTATTTCATGCAAATACATAATATAAATGCGTTGAAACTTGTCTGGCAGCATTGTGGCGAACGCTAGTTCGACCCGAACCGAATTCGAGCATTCGAGTGTTTCGGGTGACTATAGCACATCAGCTCGAATTACGGGTGTGAAAAACATTAATTCCATGCTAATAGGCGATATCGATGCAACGAAACTTATCTAGCGGCGCTGTAGCGATCGAAACCTTGACGCACACCAAAATCGAGCATTCTCGTCTTTCGGGCGACTGTAGCACATCAGCTCTAAGTTCGAGTGCCAAAAACATTTATTCCATGCAGGTTCATAATATTTATTCGTTGAAACTTGTGTGGCAGCATTGTGGCGAACGCAAGTTCGACCCGTACCGAAATCGACCACTCGAGTGTTTCGGGCGACTATAGCACATCAGCTCGAATTACGGATGTGAAAAACATTAATTCCATGCTAATAGGCGATATCGATATAACGAAACTTATCTAGCGGCGTTGTAGCAAATGAAAACTTGACCCATGTCGAAATCGAGCATTCACGAGTTTCGGGCGACTACATCACATCAGCTCTAAGTACGAGTGCCAAAAACATTTATTCCATGCAGGTACATAATATCTATTCGTTGAAACTTGTCTGGCAGCATTGTGGCGAATGCAAGTTCGACCCGTACCGAAATCGGGCATTCGAGTGTTTCGGGCGACTATAGCACATCAGCTCGATTTACGGGTGTAAAAAACATTAATTCCCTGCAAATAGACAATATCGATGCATCGAAACTTGTTTAGCGGCGTTGTAGCAAACGAAAACTTGACCCATATCGAAATCGAGCATTCACGTGTTTCGGGCGACTGCAGCACATCAGCACTAAGTACGAGTGCCAAAAACATTTATTTCATGCAAATACATAATATAAATGCGTTGAAACTTGTCTGGCAGCATTGTGGCGAACGCTAGTTCGACCCGAACCGAATTCGAGCATTCGAGTGTTTCGGGTGACAATAGCACATCAGCTCGAATTACGGGTGTGAAAAACATTAATTCCATGCTAATAGGCGATATCGATGCAACGAAACTTATCTAGCGGCGCTGTAGCGATCGAAACCTTGACGCACACCAAAATCGAGCATTCCCGTCTTTCGGGCGACTGTAGCACATCAGCTCTAAGTTCGAGTACCAAAAACATTTATTCCATGCAGGTCCATAATGTCTATTCGTTGAAACTTGTCTGGCAGCATTGTGGCGAACGCTAGTTCGACCCGAACCGAATTCGAGCAGTCGATTGTTTCGGGTGACTATAGCACATCAGCTCGATTTCCGGGTGTCAAAAGCATTAATTCCATGCAAATAGGCAATATCGATGCATCGAAACTTGTTTAGCGGCGTTGTAGCAAACGAAAACTTGACCCATATCGAAATCGAGCATTCACGTGTTTCGGGCGACTGCAGCACATCAGCACTAAGTACGAGTGCCAAAAACATTTATTTCATGCAAATACATAATATAAATGCGCTGAAACTTGTCTGGCAGCATTGTGGCGAACGCTAGTTCGACCCGAACCGAATTCAAGCATTCGAGTGTTTCGGGTGACTATAGCACATCAGCTCGAATTACGGGTGTGAAAAACATTAATTCCATGCTAATAGGCGATATCGATGCAACGAAACTTATCTAGCGGCGCTGTAGCGTTCGAAACCTTCAGGCACACCAAAATCGAGCATTCCCGTCTTTCGGGCGAATGGAGCACATCAGCTCTAAGAACGAGAGCTAAAAACATTTATTCCATGCAGGTACATAATATCTATTCGTTGAAACTTGTGTGGCAGCATTGTGGCGAACGCAAGTTCGACCCGTACCGAAATCGACCACTCGAGTGTTTCGGGCGACTATAGCACATCAGCTCGATTTACGGGTGTCAAAAATATTAATTCCATGCAAATAGACAATATCGATGCAACGAAACTTGTCTAGCGGCGTTGTAGCAAATGAAAACTTGACCCATGTCGAAATCGAGCATTCACGAGTTTCGGGCGACTACGTCACATCAGCTCTAAGTACGAGTGCCAAGAACATTTATTCCATGCAGGTACATTATATATATTCGTTGAAACTTGTCTGGCAGCAGTGTGGCGAATGCAAGTTCGACCCGTACCGAAATCGGTCATTAGAGTGTTTCGGGCGACTATAGCACATCAGCTCGATTTCCGGGTGTCTAAAGCATTAATTCCATGCAAATAGACAATATCGATGCATCGAAACTTGTTTAGCGGCGTTGTAGCAAACGAAAACTTGACCCATATCGAAATCGAGCATTCACGTGTTTCGGGCGACTGCAGCACATCAGCTCTAAGTACGAGTGCCAAAAACATTTATTTCATGCAAATACATAATATAAATGCGTTGAAACTTGTCTGGCAGCATTGTGGCGAACGCTAGTTCGACCCGAACCGAATTCGAGCATTCGAGTGTTTCGGGTGACTATAGCACATCAGCTCGAATTACGGGTGTGAAAAACATTAATTCCATGCTAATAGGCGATATCGATGCAACGAAACTTATCTAGCGGCGCTGTAGCGTTCGAAACCTTCAGGCACACCAAAATCGAGCATTCCCGTCTTTCGGGCGAATGGAGCACATCAGCTCTAAGTACGAGTGCCAGAAACATTTATTCCATGCAGGTACATAATATCTATTCGTTGAAACTTGTGTGGCAGCATTGTGGCGAACGCAAGTTCGACCCGTACCGAAATCGACCACTCGAGTGTTTCGGGCGACTATAGCACATCAGCTCGAATTACGGGTGTGAAAAACATTAATTCCATGCTAATAGGCGATATCGATATAACGAAACTTATCTAGCGGCGTTGTAGCAAATGAAAACTTGACCCATGTCGAAATCGAGCATTCACGAGTTTCGGGCGACTACATCACATCAGCTCTAAGTACGAGTGCCAAAAACATTTATTCCATGCAGGTCCATAATGTCTATTCGTTGAAACTTGTCTGGCAGCATTGTGGCGAACGCTAGTTCGACCCGAACCGAATTCGAGCAGTCGATTGTTTCGGGTGACTATAGCACATCAGCTCGATTTCCGGGTGTCAAAAGCATTAATTCCATGCAAATAGACAATATCGATGCATCGAAACTTGTTTAGCGGCGTTGTAGCAAACGAAAACTTGACCCATATCGAAATCGAGCATTCACGTGTTTCGGGCGACTGCAGCACATCAGCACTAAGTACGAGTGCAAAAAACATTTATTTCATGCAAATACATAATATAAATGCGCTGAAACTTGTCTGGCAGCATTGTGGCGAACGCTAGTTCGACCCGAACCGAATTCAAGCATTCGAGTGTTTCGGGTGACTATAGCACATCAGCTCGAATTACGGGTGTGAAAAACATTAATTCCATGCTAATAGGCGATATCGATGCAACGAAACTTATCTAGCGGCGCTGTAGCGTTCGAAACCTTCAGGCACACCAAAATCGAGCATTCCCGTCTTTCGGGCGAATGGAGCACATCAGCTCTAAGTACGAGTGCCAGAAACATTTATTCCATGCAGGTACATAATATCTATTCGTTGAAACTTGTGTGGCAGCATTGTGGCGAACGCAAGTTCGACCCGTACCGAAATCGACCACTCGAGTGTTTCGGGCGACTATAGTACATCAGCTCGATTTACGGGTGTCAAAAATATTAATTCCATGCAAATAGACAATATCGATGCAACGAAACTTGTCTAGCGGCGTTGTAGCAAATGAAAACTTGACCCATGTCGAAATCGAGCATTCACGTGTTTCGGGCGACTGCAGCACATCAGCTCTAAGTACGAGTGTCAAAAACATTTATTTCATGCAAATACATAATATAAATGCGTTGAAACTTGTCTGGCAGCATTGTCGCGAACGCTAGTTCGACCCGAACCGAATTCGAGCATTCGAGTGTTTCGGGTGACTATAGCACATCAGCTCGAATTACGGGTGTGAAAAACATTAATTCCATGCTAATAGGCGATATCGATGCAACGAAACTTATCTAGCGGCGCTGTAGCGATCGAAACCTTGACGCACACCAAAATCGAGCATTCTCGTCTTTCGGGCGACTGTAGCACATCAGCTCTAAGTTCGAGTGCCAAAAACATTTATTCCATGCAGGTTCATAATATCTATTCGTTGAAACTTGTCTGGCAGCATTGTGGCGAACGCTAGTTCGACCCGTACCGAATTCGAGCATTCGAGTGTTTCTGGCGACTATAGCACATCTGCTCGATTAACCGGTATCGAAAACATTAATTCCATGCAAATGGACAATATCGATGCAACGAAACTTGTCTAGCGGCGTTGTAGCAAACGAAAACTTGACCCATATAGATATCGAGCATTCACGTGTTTCGGGCGACTGCAGCACATCAGCTCTAACTACGAGTGCCAAAAACTTTTATTTCATGCAAATACATAATATAAATGCGTTGAAACTTGTCTGGCAGCATTGTGGCGAACGATAGTTCGACCCGAACCGATTTCGAGCATTCGAGTGTTTCGGGTGACTATAGCACATCAGCTCGAATTACGGGTGTGAAAAACATTAATTCCATGCTAATAGGCGATATCGATGCAACGAAACTTATCTAGCGGCGCTGTAGCGTTCGAAACCTTCAGGCACACCAAAATCGAGCATTCCCGTCTTTCGGGCGAATGGAGCACATCAGCTCTAAGTACGAGTGCCAAAAACATTTATTCCATGCAGGTACATAATATCTAATCGTTGAAACTTGTGTGGCAGTATTGTGGCGAACGCAAGTTCGACCCGTACCGAAATCGACCACTCGAGTGTTTCGGGCGACTATAGCACATCAGCTCTATTTACGGACGTCAAAAACATTAATTCCATGCAAATAGACAATATCGATGCAACGAAACTTTTCTAGCGGCGTTGTAGCAAATGAAAACTTGACCCATGTCGAAATCGAGCATTCACGAGTTTCGGGCGACTACATCACATCAGCTCTAAGTACGAGTGCCAGAAACATTTATTCCATGCAGGTACATAATATCTATTCGTTGAAACTTGTCTGGCAGCATTGTGGCGAATGCAAGTTCGACCCGTACCGAAATCGGGCATTCGAGTGTTTCGGGCGACTATAGCACATCAGCTCGATTTACGGGTGTAAAAAACATTAATTCCCTGCAAATAGACAATATCGATGCATCGAAACTTGTTTAGCGGCGTTGTAGCAAACGAAAACTTGACCCATATCGAAATCGAGCATTCACGTGTTTCGGGCGACTGCAGCACATCAGCACTAAGTACGAGTGCCAAAAACATTTATTTCATGCAAATACATAATATAAATGCGTTGAAACTTGTCTGGCAGCATTGTGGCGAACGCTAGTTCGACCCGAACCGAATTCGAGCATTCGAGTGTTTCGGGTGACAATAGCACATCAGCTCGAATTACGGGTGTGAAAAACATTAATTCCATGCTAATAGGCGATATCGATGCAACGAAACTTATCTAGCGGCGCTGTAGCGATCGAAACCTTGACGCACACCAAAATCGAGCATTCCCGTCTTTCGGGCGACTGTAGCACATCAGCTCTAAGTTCGAGTACCAAAAACATTTATTCCATGCAGGTCCATAATGTCTATTCGTTGAAACTTGTCTGGCAGCATTGTGGCGAACGCTAGTTCGACCCGAACCGAATTCGAGCAGTCGATTGTTTCGGGTGACTATAGCACATCAGCTCGATTTCCGGGTGTCAAAAGCATTAATTCCATGCAAATAGGCAATATCGATGCATCGAAACTTGTTTAGCGGCGTTGTAGCAAACGAAAACTTGACCCATATCGAAATCGAGCATTCACGTGTTTCGGGCGACTGCAGCACATCAGCACTAAGTACGAGTGCCAAAAACATTTATTTCATGCAAATACATAATATAAATGCGCTGAAACTTGTCTGGCAGCATTGTGGCGAACGCTAGTTCGACCCGAACCGAATTCAAGCATTCGAGTGTTTCGGGTGACTATAGCACATCAGCTCGAATTACGGGTGTGAAAAACATTAATTCCATGCTAATAGGCGATATCGATGCAACGAAACTTATCTAGCGGCGCTGTAGCGTTCGAAACCTTCAGGCACACCAAAATCGAGCATTCCCGTCTTTCGGGCGAATGGAGCACATCAGCTCTAAGAACGAGAGCCAAAAACATTTATTCCATGCAGGTACATAATATCTATTCGTTGAAACTTGTGTGGCAGCATTGTGGCGAACGCAAGTTCGACCCGTACCGAAATCGACCACTCGAGTGTTTCGGGCGACTATAGCACATCAGCTCGATTTACGGGTGTCAAAAATATTAATTCCATGCAAATAGACAATATCGATGCAACGAAACTTGTCTAGCGGCGTTGTAGCAAATGAAAACTTGACCCATGTCGAAATCGAGCATTCACGAGTTTCGGGCGACTACGTCACATCAGCTCTAAGTACGAGTGCCAAGAACATTTATTCCATGCAGGTACATTATATATATTCGTTGAAACTTGTCTGGCAGCAGTGTGGCGAATGCAAGTTCGACCCGTACCGAAATCGGTCATTAGAGTGTTTCGGGCGACTATAGCACATCAGCTCGATTTCCGGGTGTCTAAAGCATTAATTCCATGCAAATAGACAATATCGATGCATCGAAACTTGTTTAGCGGCGTTGTAGCAAACGAAAACTTGACCCATATCGAAATCGAGCATTCACGTGTTTCGGGCGACTGCAGCACATCAGCACTAAGTACGAGTGCCAAAAACATTTATTTCATGCAAATACATAATATAAATGCGTTGAAACTTGTCTGGCAGCATTGTGGCGAACGCTAGTTCGACCCGAACCGAATTCGAGCATTCGAGTGTTTCGGGTGACTATAGCACATCAGCTCGAATTACGGGTGTGAAAAACATTAATTCCATGCTAATAGGCGATATCGATGCAACGAAACTTATCTAGCGGCGCTGTAGCGTTCGAAACCTTCAGGCACACCAAAATCGAGCATTCCCGTCTTTCGGGCGAATGGAGCACATCAGCTCTAAGTACGAGTGCCAGAAACATTTATTCCATGCAGGTACATAATATCTATTCGTTGAAACTTGTGTGGCAGCATTGTGGCGAACGCAAGTTCGACCCGTACCGAAATCGACCACTCGAGTGTTTCGGGCGACTATAGCACATCAGCTCGATTAACGGGTGTCAAAAATATTAATTCCATGCAAATAGACAATATCGATGCAACGAAACTTGTCTATCGGCGTTGTAGCAAATGAAAACTTGACCCATGTCGAAATCGAACATTCACGGGTTTCGGGCGACTACATCACATCAGCTCTAAGTACGAGTGCCAAGAACATTTATTCCATGCAGGTACATAATATCTATTCGTTGAAACTTGTCTGGCAGCAGTGTGGCGAATGCAAGTTCGACCCGTACCGAAATCGGTCATTCGAGTGTTTCGGGCGACTATAGCACATCAGCTCGATTTCCGGGTGTCAAAAGCATTAATTCCATGCAAATAGACAATATCGATGCATCGAAACTTGTTTAGCTGCGTTGTAGCAAACGAAAACTTGACCCATATCGAATTCGAGCATTCACGTGTTTCGGGCGACTGCAGCACATCAGCTCTAAGTACGAGTGCCAAAAACATTTATTTCATGCAAATACATAATATAAATGCGTTGAAACTTGTCTGGCAGCATTGTGGCGAACGCTAGTTCGACCCGAACCGAATTCGAGCATTCGAGTGTTTCGGGTGACTATAGCACATCAGCTCGAATTACGGGTGTGAAAAACATTAATTCCATGCTAATAGGCGATATCGATGCAACGAAACTTATCTAGCGGCGCTGTAGCGATCGAAACCTTGACGCACACCAAAATCGAGCATTCTCGTCTTTCGGGCGACTGTAGCACATCAGCTCTAAGTTCGAGTGCCAAAAACATTTATTCCATGCAGGTTCATAATATTTATTCGTTGAAACTTGTGTGGCAGCATTGTGGCGAACGCAAGTTCGACCCGTACCGAAATCGACCACTCGAGTGTTTCGGGCGACTATAGCACATCAGCTCGAATTACGGGTGTGAAAAACATTAATTCCATGCTAATAGGCGATATCGATATAACGAAACTTATCTAGCGGCGTTGTAGCAAATGAAAACTTGACCCATGTCGAAATCGAGCATTCACGAGTTTCGGGCGACTACATCACATCAGCTCTAAGTACGAGTGCCAAAAACATTTATTCCATGCAGGTCCATAATGTCTATTCGTTGAAACTTGTCTGGCAGCATTGTGGCGAACGCTAGTTCGACCCGAACCGAATTCGAGCAGTCGATTGTTTCGGGTGACTATAGCACATCAGCTCGATTTCCGGGTGTCAAAAGCATTAATTCCATGCAAATAGACAATATCGATGCATCGAAACTTGTTTAGCGGCGTTGTAGCAAACGAAAACTTGACCCATATCGAAATCGAGCATTCACGTGTTTCGGGCGACTGCAGCACATCAGCACTAAGTACGAGTGCCAAAAACATTTATTTCATGCAAATACATAATATAAATGCGCTGAAACTTGCCTGGCAGCATTGTGGCGAACGCTAGTTCGACCCGAACCGAATTCAAGCATTCGAGTGTTTCGGGTGACTATAGCACATCAGCTCGAATTACGGGTGTGAAAAACATTAATTCCATGCTAATAGGCGATATCGATGCAACGAAACTTATCTAGCGGCGCTGTAGCGTTCGAAACCTTCAGGCACACCAAAATCGAGAATTCCCGTCTTTCGGGCGAATGGAGCACATCAGCTCTAAGTACGAGTGCCAGAAACATTTATTCCATGCAGGTACATAATATCTATTCGTTGAAACTTGTGTGGCAGCATTGTGGCGAACGCAAGTTCGACCCGTACCGAAATCGACCACTCGAGTGTTTCGGGCGACTATAGCACATCAGCTCGATTTACGGGTGTCAAAAATATTAATTCCATGCAAATAGACAATATCGATGCAACGAAACTTGTCTAGCGGCGTTGTAGCAAATGAAAACTTGACCCATGTCGAAATCGAGCATTCACGTGTTTCGGGCGACTGCAGCACATCAGCTCTAAGTACGAGTGTCAAAAACATTTATTTCATGCAAATACATAATATAAATGCGTTGAAACTTGTCTGGCAGCATTGTCGCGAACGCTAGTTCGACCCGAACCGAAATCGAGCATTCGAGTGTTTCGGGTGACTATAGCACATCAGCTCGAATTACGGGTGTGAAAAACATTAATTCCATGCTAATAGGCGATATCGATGCAACGAAACTTATCTAGCGGCGCTGTAGCGATCGAAACCTTGACGCACACCAAAATCGAGCATTCTCGTCTTTCGGGCGACTGTAGCACATCAGCTCTAAGTTCGAGTGCCAAAAACATTTATTCCATGCAGGTTCATAATATCTATTCGTTGAAACTTGTCTGGCAGCATTGTGGCGAACGCTAGTTCGACACGTACCGAATTCGAGCATTCGAGGGTTTCGGGCGACTATAGCACATCTGCTCGATTAACCGGTATCGAAAACATTAATTCCATGCAAATGGACAATATCGATGCAACGAAACTTGTCTAGCGGCGTTGTAGCAAACGAAAACTCGACCCATATAAAAATCGAGCATTCACGTGTTTCGGGCGACTGCAGCACATCAGCTCTAACTACGAGTGCCAAAAACATTTATTTCATGCAAATACATAATATAAATGCGTTGAAACTTGTCTGGCAGCATTGTGGCGAACGCTAGTTCGACCCGAACCGAATTCGAGCAGTCGAGTGTTTCGGGTGACTATAGCACATCAGCTCGAATTACGGGTGTGAAAAACATTAATTCCATGCAAATAGACAATATCGATGCAACGAAACTTGTCTAGCGGCGTTGTAGCAAATGAAAACTTGACCCATGTCGAAATCGAGCATTCACGAGTTTCAGGCGACTACATCACGTCAGCTCGAAGTACGAGTGCCAAAAACATTTATTCCATGCAGGTACATAATATCTATTCGTTGAAACTTGTGTGGCAGCATTGTGGTGAACGCAAGTTCGACCCGTACCGAAATCGACCACTCGAGTGTTTCGGGCGACTATAGCACATCAGCTCGATTTACGGGTGTCAAAAATATTAATTCCATGCAAATAGACAATATCGATGCAACGAAACTTGTCTAGCGGCGTTGTAGCAAATGAAAACTTGACCCATGTCGAAATCGAGCATTCACGAGTTTCGGGCGACTACATCACATCAGCTCTAAGTACGAGTGCCAAAAACATTTATTCCATGCAGGTACATAATATCTATTCGTTGAAACGTGTCTGGCAGCATTGTGGCGAATGCAAGTTCGACCCGTACCGAAATCGGGCATTCGAGTGTTTCGGGCGACTATAGCACATCAGCTCTAACTACGAGTGCCAAAAACATTTATTTCATGCAAATACATAATATAAATGCGTTGAAACTTGTCTGGCAGCATTGTGGCGAACGCTAGTTCGACCCGAACCGAATTCGAGCAGTCGAGTGTTTCGGGTGACTATAGCACATCAGCTCGAATTACGGGTGTGAAAAACATTAATTCCATGCAAATAGACAATATCGATGCAACGAAACTTGTCTAGCGGCGTTGTAGCAAATGAAAACTTGACCCATGTCGAAATCGAGCATTCACGAGTTTCGGGCGACTACATCACGTCAGCTCGAAGTACGAGTGCCAAAAACATTTATTCCATGCAGGTACATAATATCTATTCGTTGAAACTTGTGTGGCAGCATTGTGGCGAACGCAAGTTCGACCCGTACCGAAATCGACCACTCGAGTGTTTCGGGCGACTATAGTACATCAGCTCGATTTACGGGTGTCAAAAATATTAATTCCATGCAAATAGACAATATCGATGCAACGAAACTTGTCTAGCGGCGTTGTAGCAAATGAAAACTTGACCCATGTCGAAATCGAGCATTCACGTGTTTCGGGCGACTGCAGCACATCAGCTCTAAGTACGAGTGTCAAAAACATTTATTTCATGCAAATACATAATATAAATGCGTTGAAACTTGTCTGGCAGCATTGTCGCGAACGCTAGTTCGACCCGAACCGAATTCGAGCATTCGAGTGTTTCGGGTGACTATAGCACATCAGCTCGAATTACGGGTGTGAAAAACATTAATTCCATGCTAATAGGCGATATCGATGCAACGAAACTTATCTAGCGGCGCTGTAGCGATCGAAACCTTGACGCACACCAAAATCGAGCATTCTCGTCTTTCGGGCGACTGTAGCACATCAGCTCTAAGTTCGAGTGCCAAAAACATTTATTCCATGCAGGTTCATAATATCTATTCGTTGAAACTTGTCTGGCAGCATTGTGGCGAACGCTAGTTCGACCCGTACCGAATTCGAGCATTCGAGTGTTTCTGGCGACTATAGCACATCTGCTCGATTAACCGGTATCGAAAACATTAATTCCATGCAAATGGACAATATCGATGCAACGAAACTTGTCTAGCGGCGTTGTAGCAAACGAAAACTTGACCCATATAGATATCGAGCATTCACGTGTTTCGGGCGACTGCAGCACATCAGCTCTAACTACGAGTGCCAAAAACTTTTATTTCATGCAAATACATAATATAAATGCGTTGAAACTTGTCTGGCAGCATTGTGGCGAACGATAGTTCGACCCGAACCGATTTCGAGCATTCGAGTGTTTCGGGTGACTATAGCACATCAGCTCGAATTACGGGTGTGAAAAACATTAATTCCATGCTAATAGGCGATATCGATGCAACGAAACTTATCTAGCGGCGCTGTAGCGTTCGAAACCTTCAGGCACACCAAAATCGAGCATTCCCGTCTTTCGGGCGAATGGAGCACATCAGCTCTAAGTACGAGTGCCAAAAACATTTATTCCATGCAGGTACATAATATCTAATCGTTGAAACTTGTGTGGCAGTATTGTGGCGAACGCAAGTTCGACCCGTACCGAAATCGACCACTCGAGTGTTTCGGGCGACTATAGCACATCAGCTCTATTTACGGACGTCAAAAACATTAATTCCATGCAAATAGACAATATCGATGCAACGAAACTTTTCTAGCGGCGTTGTAGCAAATGAAAACTTGACCCATGTCGAAATCGAGCATTCACGAGTTTCGGGCGACTACATCACATCAGCTCTAAGTACGAGTGCCAGAAACATTTATTCCATGCAGGTACATAATATCTATTCGTTGAAACTTGTCTGGCAGCATTGTGGCGAATGCAAGTTCGACCCGTACCGAAATCGGGCATTCGAGTGTTTCGGGCGACTATAGCACATCAGCTCGATTTACGGGTGTAAAAAACATTAATTCCCTGCAAATAGACAATATCGATGCATCGAAACTTGTTTAGCGGCGTTGTAGCAAACGAAAACTTGACCCATATCGAAATCGAGCATTCACGTGTTTCGGGCGACTGCAGCACATCAGCACTAAGTACGAGTGCCAAAAACATTTATTTCATGCAAATACATAATATAAATGCGTTGAAACTTGTCTGGCAGCATTGTGGCGAACGCTAGTTCGACCCGAACCGAATTCGAGCATTCGAGTGTTTCGGGTGACAATAGCACATCAGCTCGAATTACGGGTGTGAAAAACATTAATTCCATGCTAATAGGCGATATCGATGCAACGAAACTTATCTAGCGGCGCTGTAGCGATCGAAACCTTGACGCACACCAAAATCGAGCATTCCCGTCTTTCGGGCGACTGTAGCACATCAGCTCTAAGTTCGAGTACCAAAAACATTTATTCCATGCAGGTCCATAATGTCTATTCGTTGAAACTTGTCTGGCAGCATTGTGGCGAACGCTAGTTCGACCCGAACCGAATTCGAGCAGTCGATTGTTTCGGGTGACTATAGCACATCAGCTCGATTTCCGGGTGTCAAAAGCATTAATTCCATGCAAATAGGCAATATCGATGCATCGAAACTTGTTTAGCGGCGTTGTAGCAAACGAAAACTTGACCCATATCGAAATCGAGCATTCACGTGTTTCGGGCGACTGCAGCACATCAGCACTAAGTACGAGTGCCAAAAACATTTATTTCATGCAAATACATAATATAAATGCGCTGAAACTTGTCTGGCAGCATTGTGGCGAACGCTAGTTCGACCCGAACCGAATTCAAGCATTCGAGTGTTTCGGGTGACTATAGCACATCAGCTCGAATTACGGGTGTGAAAAACATTAATTCCATGCTAATAGGCGATATCGATGCAACGAAACTTATCTAGCGGCGCTGTAGCGTTCGAAACCTTCAGGCACACCAAAATCGAGCATTCCCGTCTTTCGGGCGAATGGAGCACATCAGCTCTAAGAACGAGAGCCAAAAACATTTATTCCATGCAGGTACATAATATCTATTCGTTGAAACTTGTGTGGCAGCATTGTGGCGAACGCAAGTTCGACCCGTACCGAAATCGACCACTCGAGTGTTTCGGGCGACTATAGCACATCAGCTCGATTTACGGGTGTCAAAAATATTAATTCCATGCAAATAGACAATATCGATGCAACGAAACTTGTCTAGCGGCGTTGTAGCAAATGAAAACTTGACCCATGTCGAAATCGAGCATTCACGAGTTTCGGGCGACTACGTCACATCAGCTCTAAGTACGAGTGCCAAGAACATTTATTCCATGCAGGTACATTATATATATTCGTTGAAACTTGTCTGGCAGCAGTGTGGCGAATGCAAGTTCGACCCGTACCGAAATCGGTCATTAGAGTGTTTCGGGCGACTATAGCACATCAGCTCGATTTCCGGGTGTCTAAAGCATTAATTCCATGCAAATAGACAATATCGATGCATCGAAACTTGTTTAGCGGCGTTGTAGCAAACGAAAACTTGACCCATATCGAAATCGAGCATTCACGTGTTTCGGGCGACTGCAGCACATCAGCACTAAGTACGAGTGCCAAAAACATTTATTTCATGCAAATACATAATATAAATGCGTTGAAACTTGTCTGGCAGCATTGTGGCGAACGCTAGTTCGACCCGAACCGAATTCGAGCATTCGAGTGTTTCGGGTGACTATAGCACATCAGCTCGAATTACGGGTGTGAAAAACATTAATTCCATGCTAATAGGCGATATCGATGCAACGAAACTTATCTAGCGGCGCTGTAGCGTTCGAAACCTTCAGGCACACCAAAATCGAGCATTCCCGTCTTTCGGGCGAATGGAGCACATCAGCTCTAAGTACGAGTGCCAGAAACATTTATTCCATGCAGGTACATAATATCTATTCGTTGAAACTTGTGTGGCAGCATTGTGGCGAACGCAAGTTCGACCCGTACCGAAATCGACCACTCGAGTGTTTCGGGCGACTATAGCACATCAGCTCGATTAACGGGTGTCAAAAATATTAATTCCATGCAAATAGACAATATCGATGCAACGAAACTTGTCTATCGGCGTTGTAGCAAATGAAAACTTGACCCATGTCGAAATCGAACATTCACGGGTTTCGGGCGACTACATCACATCAGCTCTAAGTACGAGTGCCAAGAACATTTATTCCATGCAGGTACATAATATCTATTCGTTGAAACTTGTCTGGCAGCAGTGTGGCGAATGCAAGTTCGACCCGTACCGAAATCGGTCATTCGAGTGTTTCGGGCGACTATAGCACATCAGCTCGATTTCCGGGTGTCAAAAGCATTAATTCCATGCAAATAGACAATATCGATGCATCGAAACTTGTTTAGCTGCGTTGTAGCAAACGAAAACTTGACCCATATCGAATTCGAGCATTCACGTGTTTCGGGCGACTGCAGCACATCAGCTCTAAGTACGAGTGCCAAAAACATTTATTTCATGCAAATACATAATATAAATGCGTTGAAACTTGTCTGGCAGCATTGTGGCGAACGCTAGTTCGACCCGAACCGAATTCGAGCATTCGAGTGTTTCGGGTGACTATAGCACATCAGCTCGAATTACGGGTGTGAAAAACATTAATTCCATGCTAATAGGCGATATCGATGCAACGAAACTTATCTAGCGGCGCTGTAGCGATCGAAACCTTGACGCACACCAAAATCGAGCATTCTCGTCTTTCGGGCGACTGTAGCACATCAGCTCTAAGTTCGAGTGCCAAAAACATTTATTCCATGCAGGTTCATAATATTTATTCGTTGAAACTTGTGTGGCAGCATTGTGGCGAACGCAAGTTCGACCCGTACCGAAATCGACCACTCGAGTGTTTCGGGCGACTATAGCACATCAGCTCGAATTACGGGTGTGAAAAACATTAATTCCATGCTAATAGGCGATATCGATATAACGAAACTTATCTAGCGGCGTTGTAGCAAATGAAAACTTGACCCATGTCGAAATCGAGCATTCACGAGTTTCGGGCGACTACATCACATCAGCTCTAAGTACGAGTGCCAAAAACATTTATTCCATGCAGGTCCATAATGTCTATTCGTTGAAACTTGTCTGGCAGCATTGTGGCGAACGCTAGTTCGACCCGAACCGAATTCGAGCAGTCGATTGTTTCGGGTGACTATAGCACATCAGCTCGATTTCCGGGTGTCAAAAGCATTAATTCCATGCAAATAGACAATATCGATGCATCGAAACTTGTTTAGCGGCGTTGTAGCAAACGAAAACTTGACCCATATCGAAATCGAGCATTCACGTGTTTCGGGCGACTGCAGCACATCAGCACTAAGTACGAGTGCCAAAAACATTTATTTCATGCAAATACATAATATAAATGCGCTGAAACTTGCCTGGCAGCATTGTGGCGAACGCTAGTTCGACCCGAACCGAATTCAAGCATTCGAGTGTTTCGGGTGACTATAGCACATCAGCTCGAATTACGGGTGTGAAAAACATTAATTCCATGCTAATAGGCGATATCGATGCAACGAAACTTATCTAGCGGCGCTGTAGCGTTCGAAACCTTCAGGCACACCAAAATCGAGAATTCCCGTCTTTCGGGCGAATGGAGCACATCAGCTCTAAGTACGAGTGCCAGAAACATTTATTCCATGCAGGTACATAATATCTATTCGTTGAAACTTGTGTGGCAGCATTGTGGCGAACGCAAGTTCGACCCGTACCGAAATCGACCACTCGAGTGTTTCGGGCGACTATAGCACATCAGCTCGATTTACGGGTGTCAAAAATATTAATTCCATGCAAATAGACAATATCGATGCAACGAAACTTGTCTAGCGGCGTTGTAGCAAATGAAAACTTGACCCATGTCGAAATCGAGCATTCACGTGTTTCGGGCGACTGCAGCACATCAGCTCTAAGTACGAGTGTCAAAAACATTTATTTCATGCAAATACATAATATAAATGCGTTGAAACTTGTCTGGCAGCATTGTCGCGAACGCTAGTTCGACCCGAACCGAAATCGAGCATTCGAGTGTTTCGGGTGACTATAGCACATCAGCTCGAATTACGGGTGTGAAAAACATTAATTCCATGCTAATAGGCGATATCGATGCAACGAAACTTATCTAGCGGCGCTGTAGCGATCGAAACCTTGACGCACACCAAAATCGAGCATTCTCGTCTTTCGGGCGACTGTAGCACATCAGCTCTAAGTTCGAGTGCCAAAAACATTTATTCCATGCAGGTTCATAATATCTATTCGTTGAAACTTGTCTGGCAGCATTGTGGCGAACGCTAGTTCGACACGTACCGAATTCGAGCATTCGAGGGTTTCGGGCGACTATAGCACATCTGCTCGATTAACCGGTATCGAAAACATTAATTCCATGCAAATGGACAATATCGATGCAACGAAACTTGTCTAGCGGCGTTGTAGCAAACGAAAACTCGACCCATATAAAAATCGAGCATTCACGTGTTTCGGGCGACTGCAGCACATCAGCTCTAACTACGAGTGCCAAAAACATTTATTTCATGCAAATACATAATATAAATGCGTTGAAACTTGTCTGGCAGCATTGTGGCGAACGCTAGTTCGACCCGAACCGAATTCGAGCAGTCGAGTGTTTCGGGTGACTATAGCACATCAGCTCGAATTACGGGTGTGAAAAACATTAATTCCATGCAAATAGACAATATCGATGCAACGAAACTTGTCTAGCGGCGTTGTAGCAAATGAAAACTTGACCCATGTCGAAATCGAGCATTCACGAGTTTCAGGCGACTACATCACGTCAGCTCGAAGTACGAGTGCCAAAAACATTTATTCCATGCAGGTACATAATATCTATTCGTTGAAACTTGTGTGGCAGCATTGTGGTGAACGCAAGTTCGACCCGTACCGAAATCGACCACTCGAGTGTTTCGGGCGACTATAGCACATCAGCTCGATTTACGGGTGTCAAAAATATTAATTCCATGCAAATAGACAATATCGATGCAACGAAACTTGTCTAGCGGCGTTGTAGCAAATGAAAACTTGACCCATGTCGAAATCGAGCATTCACGAGTTTCGGGCGACTACATCACATCAGCTCTAAGTACGAGTGCCAAAAACATTTATTCCATGCAGGTACATAATATCTATTCGTTGAAACGTGTCTGGCAGCATTGTGGCGAATGCAAGTTCGACCCGTACCGAAATCGGGCATTCGAGTGTTTCGGGCGACTATAGCACATCAGCTCTAACTACGAGTGCCAAAAACATTTATTTCATGCAAATACATAATATAAATGCGTTGAAACTTGTCTGGCAGCATTGTGGCGAACGCTAGTTCGACCCGAACCGAATTCGAGCAGTCGAGTGTTTCGGGTGACTATAGCACATCAGCTCGAATTACGGGTGTGAAAAACATTAATTCCATGCAAATAGACAATATCGATGCAACGAAACTTGTCTAGCGGCGTTGTAGCAAATGAAAACTTGACCCATGTCGAAATCGAGCATTCACGAGTTTCGGGCGACTACATCACGTCAGCTCGAAGTACGAGTGCCAAAAACATTTATTCCATGCAGGTACATAATATCTATTCGTTGAAACTTGTGTGGCAGCATTGTGGTGAACGCAAGTTCGACCCGTACCGAAATCGACCACTCGAGTGTTTCGGGCGACTATAGCACATCAGCTCGATTTACGGGAGTCGAAAACATTAATTCCATGCAAATGGACAATATCGATGCAACGAAACTTGTCTAGCGGCGTTGCAGCAAACGAAAACTTGACCCATATCGAAATCGAGCAATCACGAGTTTCGGGCGACTGCAGCACATCAGCTCTAAGTACGAGTGCCAAAAACATTTATTTCATGCAAATACATAATATAAATGCGTTGAAACTTGTCTGGCAGCATTGTGGCGAACGCTAGTTCGACCCGAACCGAATTCGAGCATTCGAGTGTTTCGGGTGACTATAGCACATCAGCTCGAATTACGGGTGTGAAAAACATTAATTCCATGCTAATAGGCGATATCGATGCAACGAAACTTATCTAGCGGCGCTGTAGCGATCGAAACCTTGACGCACACCAAAATCGAGCATTCTCGTCTTTCGGGCGACTGTAGCACATCAGCTCTAAGTTCGAGTGCCAAAAACATTTATTCCATGCAGGTTCATAATATTTATTCGTTGAAACTTGTGTGGCAGCATTGTGGCGAACGCAAGTTCGACCCGTACCGAAATCGACCACTCGAGTGTTTCGGGTGACTATAGCACATCAGCTCGAACTACGGGTGTCAAAAAGATTAATTCCATGCTAATAGGCGATATCGATGCAACGAAACTTATCTAGCGGCGCTGTAGCGATCGAAACCTTGACGCACACCAAAATCGAGCATTCCCGTCTTTCGGGCGACTGTAGCACATCAGCTCTAAGTTCGAGTACCAAAAACATTTATTCCATGCAGGTCCATCATGTCTATTCGTTGAAACTTGTCTGGCAGCATTGTGGCGAACGCTAGTTCGACCCGTACCGAATTCGAGCATTCGAATGTTTCGGGCGACTATAGCACATCAGCTCGATTTACGGGATTCGAAAACATTAATTCCATGCAAATGGACAATATCGATGCAACGAAACTTGTCTAGCGGCGTTGCAGCAAACGAAAACTTGACCCATATCGAAATCGAGCATTCACGAGTTTCGGGCGAATACATCACATCAGATCTAAGTACGAGTGCCAAAAACATTTATTCCATGCAGGTACACAATATCAATACGTTGAAACTTGTCTGGCAGCATTGTGGCGAACGCAAGTTCGACCCGTACCGAAATCCATCATTCACGTGATTCGGGCGACTGCAGCACATCAGCTCTAAGTACGAGTGCCAAAACCATTTATTCCATGTAGGTACATAATATCTATTCGTTGAAACTTGTCTGGAAGCATTGTGGCGAACGCAAGTTCGACCCGTACCGAAATGGAGCATTCGAGTGTTTCGGGCGACTGTAGCACATCAGCTTTAAGTACGAGTGCCAAAAACATTTATTCCATGCAGGTACATAATATCTATTCGTTGAAACTTGTCTGGCAGCATTGTGGCGAACGCAAATTCGATCCGTACCGAAATTGGGCATTCGAGTGTTTCGAGCGACTATAGCACATCAGCTCGATTTACGGGTGTAAAAAACATTAATTCTATGCAAATAGACAATATCGATGCAACGAAACTTGTCTAGCGGCGTTGTAGCAAACGAAAACTTGACCCATATCGAAATCGAGCATTCCCGTCTTTCGGGCGACTGTAGCACATCAGCTCTAAGTTCGAGTACCAAAAACATTTATTCCATGCAGGTCCATCATGTCTATTCGTTGAAACTTGTCTGGCAGCATTGTGGCGAACGCTAGTTCGACCCGTACCGAATTCGAGCATTCGAATGTTTCGGGCGACTATAGCACATCAGCTCGATTTACGGGATTCGAAAACATTAATTCCATGCAAATGGACAATATCGATGCAACGAAACTTGTCTAGCGGCGTTGCAGCAAACGAAAACTTGACCCATATCGAAATCGAGCATTCACGAGTTTCGGGCGAATACATCACATCAGATCTAAGTACGAGTGCCAAAAACATTTATTCCATGCAGGTACACAATATCAATACGTTGAAACTTGTCTGGCAGCATTGTGGCGAACGCAAGTTCGACCCGTACCGAAATCCATCATTCACGTGATTCGGGCGACTGCAGCACATCAGCTCTAAGTACGAGTGCCAAAACCATTTATTCCATGTAGGTACATAATATCTATTCGTTGAAACTTGTCTGGAAGCATTGTGGCGAACGCAAGTTCGACCCGTACCGAAATGGAGCATTCGAGTGTTTCGGGCGACTGTAGCACATCAGCTTTAAGTACGAGTGCCAAAAACATTTATTCCATGCAGGTACATAATATCTATTCGTTGAAACTTGTCTGGCAGCATTGTGGCGAACGCAAATTCGATCCGTACCGAAATTGGGCATTCGAGTGTTTCGAGCGACTATAGCACATCAGCTCGATTTACGGGTGTAAAAAACATTAATTCTATGCAAATAGACAATATCGATGCAACGAAACTTGTCTAGCGGCGTTGTAGCAAACGAAAACTTGACCCATATCGAAATCGAGCATTCACGTGTTTCGGGCGACAGCAGCACATCAGCTCTAAGTTCGAGTGCCAAAATCATTTATTCCATGCAGGTTCATAATATCTATTCGTTGAAACTTGTCTGGCAGCATTGTGGCGAACGCTAGTTCGACCCGTACCGAATTCGAGCATTCGAGTGTTTCGGGTGACTATAGCACATCAGCTCGAATTACGGTTGTGAAAAACATTAATTCCATGCTAATAGGCGATATCGATGCAACGAAACTTATCTAGCGGCGCTGTAGCGATCGAAACCTTGACGCACACCAAAATCGAGCATTCCCGTCTTTCGGGCGACTGTAGCACATCAGTTCTAAGTTCGAGTGCCAAAAACATTTATTCCATGCAGGTCCATAATATCTATTCGTTGAAACTTGTCTGGCAGCATTGTGGCGAATGCAAGTTCGACCCGTACCGAAATCGGTCATTCGAGTGTTTCGGGCGACTATAGCACATCAGCTCGATTTCCGGGTGTCAAAAGCATTAATTCCATGCAAATAGACAATATCGATGCATCGAAACTTGTTTAGCGGCGTTGTAGCAAACGAAAACTTGACCCATGTCGAAATCGAGCATTCACGTGTTTCGGGCGACTGCAGCACATCAGCTCTAAGTACGAGTGCCAAAAACATTTATTTCATGCAAATACATAATATAAATGCGTTGAAACTTGTCTGGCAGCATTGTGGCGAACGCTAGTTCGACCCGAACCGAATTCGAGCATTCGAGTGTTTCGGGTGACTATAGCACATCAGCTCGAATTACGGGTGTGAAAAACATTAATTCCATGCTAATAGGCGATATCGATGCAACGAAACTTATCTAGCGGCGCTGTAGCGATCGAAACCTTGACGCACACCAAAATCGAGCATTCCCGTCTTTCGGGCGACTGTAGCACATCAGCTCTAAGTTCGAGTGCCAAAAACATTTATTCCATGCAGGTTCATAATATCTATTCGTTGAAACTTGTCTGGCAGCATTGTGGCGAACGCTAGTTCGACCCGTACCGAATTCGAGCATTCGAGTGTTTCGGGCGACTATAGCACATCTGCTCGATTAACCGGTATCGAAAACATTAATTCCATGCAAATGGACAATATCGATGCAACGAAACTTGTCTAGCGGCGTTGTAGCAAACGAAAACTTGACCCATATAGATATCGAGCATTCACGTGTTTCGGGCGACTGCAGCACATCAGCTCTAACTACGAGTGCCAAAAACATTCATTTCATGCAAATACATAATATAAATGCGTTGAAACTTGTCTGGCAGCATTGTGGCGAACGATAGTTCGACCCGAACCGAATTCGAGCATTCGAGTGTTTCGGGTGACTATAGCACATCAGCTCGAATTACGGGTGTGAAAAACATTAATTCCATGCTAATGGGCGATATCGATGCAACGAAACTTATCTAGCGGCGCTGTAGCGATCGAAACCTTGACGCACACCAAAATCGAGCATTCCCGTCTTTCGGGCGACTGTAGCACATCAGCTCTAAGTTCGAGTGCCAAAAACATTTATTCCATGCAGGTCCATAATATCTATTCGTTGAAACTTGTCTGGCAGCATTGTGGCGAACGCTAGTTCGACCCGTACCGAATTCGAGCATTCGAGGGTTTCGGGCGACTATAGCACTTCTGCTCAATTAACCGGTATCGAAAACATTAATTCCATGCAAATGGACAATATCGATGCAACGAAACTTGTCTAGCGGCGTTGTAGCAAACGAAAACTCGACCCATATAGAAATCGAGCATTCACGTGTTTCGGGCGACTGCAGCACATCAGCTCTAACTACGAGTGCCAACAACATTTATTTCATGCAAATACATAATATAAATGCGTTGAAACTTGTCTGGCAGCATTGTGGCGAACGCTAGTTCGACCCGAACCGAATTCGAGCAGTCGAGTGTTTCGGGTGACTATAGCACATCAGCTCGAATTACGGGTGTGAAAAACATTAATTCCATGCAAATAGACAATATCGATGCATCGAAACTTGTTTAGCGGCGTTGTAGCAAACGAAAACTTGACCCATATCGAAATCGAGCATTCACGTGTTTCGGGCGACTGCAGCACATCAGCACTAAGTACGAGTGCCAGAAACATTTATTCCATGCAGGTACATAATATCTATTCGTTGAAACTTGTCTGGCAGCATTGTGGCGAATGCAAGTTCGACCCGTACCGAAATCGGGCATTCGAGTGTTTCGGGCGACTATAGCACATCAGCTCGATTTACGGGTGTAAAAAACATTAATTCCCTGCAAATAGACAATATCGATGCATCGAAACTTGTTTAGCGGCGTTGTAGCAAACGAAAACTTGACCCATATCGAAATCGAGCATTCACGTGTTTCGGGCGACTGCAGCACATCAGCACTAAGTACGAGTGCCAAAAACATTTATTTCATGCAAATACATAATATAAATGCGTTGAAACTTGTCTGGCAGCATTGTGGCGAACGCTAGTTCGACCCGAACCGAATTCGAGCATTCGAGTGTTTCGGGTGACAATAGCACATCAGCTCGAATTACGGGTGTGAAAAACATTAATTCCATGCTAATAGGCGATATCGATGCAACGAAACTTATCTAGCGGCGCTGTAGCGATCGAAACCTTGACGCACACCAAAATCGAGCATTCCCGTCTTTCGGGCGACTGTAGCACATCAGCTCTAAGTTCGAGTACCAAAAACATTTATTCCATGCAGGTCCATAATGTCTATTCGTTGAAACTTGTCTGGCAGCATTGTGGCGAACGCTAGTTCGACCCGAACCGAATTCGAGCAGTCGATTGTTTCGGGTGACTATAGCACATCAGCTCGATTTCCGGGTGTCAAAAGCATTAATTCCATGCAAATAGGCAATATCGATGCATCGAAACTTGTTTAGCGGCGTTGTAGCAAACGAAAACTTGACCCATATCGAAATCGAGCATTCACGTGTTTCGGGCGACTGCAGCACATCAGCACTAAGTACGAGTGCCAAAAACATTTATTTCATGCAAATACATAATATAAATGCGCTGAAACTTGTCTGGCAGCATTGTGGCGAACGCTAGTTCGACCCGAACCGAATTCAAGCATTCGAGTGTTTCGGGTGACTATAGCACATCAGCTCGAATTACGGGTGTGAAAAACATTAATTCCATGCTAATAGGCGATATCGATGCAACGAAACTTATCTAGCGGCGCTGTAGCGTTCGAAACCTTCAGGCACACCAAAATCGAGCATTCCCGTCTTTCGGGCGAATGGAGCACATCAGCTCTAAGAACGAGAGCTAAAAACATTTATTCCATGCAGGTACATAATATCTATTCGTTGAAACTTGTGTGGCAGCATTGTGGCGAACGCAAGTTCGACCCGTACCGAAATCGACCACTCGAGTGTTTCGGGCGACTATAGCACATCAGCTCGATTTACGGGTGTCAAAAATATTAATTCCATGCAAATAGACAATATCGATGCAACGAAACTTGTCTAGCGGCGTTGTAGCAAATGAAAACTTGACCCATGTCGAAATCGAGCATTCACGAGTTTCGGGCGACTACGTCACATCAGCTCTAAGTACGAGTGCCAAGAACATTTATTCCATGCAGGTACATTATATATATTCGTTGAAACTTGTCTGGCAGCAGTGTGGCGAATGCAAGTTCGACCCGTACCGAAATCGGTCATTAGAGTGTTTCGGGCGACTATAGCACATCAGCTCGATTTCCGGGTGTCTAAAGCATTAATTCCATGCAAATAGACAATATCGATGCATCGAAACTTGTTTAGCGGCGTTGTAGCAAACGAAAACTTGACCCATATCGAAATCGAGCATTCACGTGTTTCGGGCGACTGCAGCACATCAGCTCTAAGTACGAGTGCCAAAAACATTTATTTCATGCAAATACATAATATAAATGCGTTGAAACTTGTCTGGCAGCATTGTGGCGAACGCTAGTTCGACCCGAACCGAATTCGAGCATTCGAGTGTTTCGGGTGACTATAGCACATCAGCTCGAATTACGGGTGTGAAAAACATTAATTCCATGCTAATAGGCGATATCGATGCAACGAAACTTATCTAGCGGCGCTGTAGCGTTCGAAACCTTCAGGCACACCAAAATCGAGCATTCCCGTCTTTCGGGCGAATGGAGCACATCAGCTCTAAGTACGAGTGCCAGAAACATTTATTCCATGCAGGTACATAATATCTATTCGTTGAAACTTGTGTGGCAGCATTGTGGCGAACGCAAGTTCGACCCGTACCGAAATCGACCACTCGAGTGTTTCGGGCGACTATAGCACATCAGCTCGATTAACGGGTGTCAAAAATATTAATTCCATGCAAATAGACAATATCGATGCAACGAAACTTGTCTAGCGGCGTTGTAGCAAATGAAAACTTGACCCATGTCGAAATCGAACATTCACGGGTTTCGGGCGACTACATCACATCAGCTCTAAGTACGAGTGCCAAGAACATTTATTCCATGCAGGTACATAATATCTATTCGTTGAAACTTGTCTGGCAGCAGTGTGGCGAATGCAAGTTCGACCCGTACCGAAATCGGTCATTCGAGTGTTTCGGGCGACTATAGCACATCAGCTCGATTTCCGGGTGTCAAAAGCATTAATTCCATGCAAATAGACAATATCGATGCATCGAAACTTGTTTAGCTGCGTTGTAGCAAACGAAAACTTGACCCATATCGAATTCGAGCATTCACGTGTTTCGGGCGACTGCAGCACATCAGATCTAAGTACGAGTGCCAAAAACATTTATTTCATGCAAATACATAATATAAATGCGTTGAAACTTGTCTGGCAGCATTGTGGCGAACGCTAGTTCGACCCGAACCGAATTCGAGCATTCGAGTGTTTCGGGTGACTATAGCACATCAGCTCGAATTACGGGTGTGAAAAACATTAATTCCATGCTAATAGGCGATATCGATGCAACGAAACTTATCTAGCGGCGCTGTAGCGATCGAAACCTTGACGCACACCAAAATCGAGCATTCTCGTCTTTCGGGCGACTGTAGCACATCAGCTCTAAGTTCGAGTGCCAAAAACATTTATTCCATGCAGGTTCATAATATTTATTCGTTGAAACTTGTGTGGCAGCATTGTGGCGAACGCAAGTTCGACCCGTACCGAAATCGACCACTCGAGTGTTTCGGGCGACTATAGCACATCAGCTCGAATTACGGGTGTGAAAAACATTAATTCCATGCTAATAGGCGATATCGATATAACGAAACTTATCTAGCGGCGTTGTAGCAAATGAAAACTTGACCCATGTCGAAATCGAGCATTCACGAGTTTCGGGCGACTACATCACATCAGCTCTAAGTACGAGTGCCAAAAACATTTATTCCATGCAGGTCCATAATGTCTATTCGTTGAAACTTGTCTGGCAGCATTGTGGCGAACGCTAGTTCGACCCGAACCGAATTCGAGCAGTCGATTGTTTCGGGTGACTATAGCACATCAGCTCGATTTCCGGGTGTCAAAAGCATTAATTCCATGCAAATAGACAATATCGATGCATCGAAACTTGTTTAGCGGCGTTGTAGCAAACGAAAACTTGACCCATATCGAAATCGAGCATTCACGTGTTTCGGGCGACTGCAGCACATCAGCACTAAGTACGAGTGCCAAAAACATTTATTTCATGCAAATACATAATATAAATGCGCTGAAACTTGTCTGGCAGCATTGTGGCGAACGCTAGTTCGACCCGAACCGAATTCAAGCATTCGAGTGTTTCGGGTGACTATAGCACATCAGCTCGAATTACGGGTGTGAAAAACATTAATTCCATGCTAATAGGCGATATCGATGCAACGAAACTTATCTAGCGGCGCTGTAGCGTTCGAAACCTTCAGGCACACCAAAATCGAGCATTCCCGTCTTTCGGGCGAATGGAGCACATCAGCTCTAAGTACGAGTGCCAGAAACATTTATTCCATGCAGGTACATAATACCTATTCGTTGAAACTTGTGTGGCAGCATTGTGGCGAACGCAAGTTCGACCCGTACCGAAATCGACCACTCGAGTGTTTCGGGCGACTATAGCACATCAGCTCGATTTACGGGTGTCAAAAATATTAATTCCATGCAAATAGACAATATCGATGCAACGAAACTTGTCTAGCGGCGTTGTAGCAAATGAAAACTTGACCCATGTCGAAATCGAGCATTCACGTGTTTCGGGCGACTGCAGCACATCAGCTCTAAGTACGAGTGTCAAAAACATTTATTTCATGCAAATACATAATATAAATGCGTTGAAACTTGTCTGGCAGCATTGTCGCGAACGCTAGTTCGACCCGAACCGAAATCGAGCATTCGAGTGTTTCGGGTGACTATAGCACATCAGCTCGAATTACGGGTGTGAAAAACATTAATTCCATGCTAATAGGCGATATCGATGCAACGAAACTTATCTAGCGGCGCTGTAGCGATCGAAACCTTGACGCACACCAAAATCGAGCATTCTCGTCTTTCGGGCGACTGTAGCACATCAGCTCTAAGTTCGAGTGCCAAAAACATTTATTCCATGCAGGTTCATAATATCTATTCGTTGAAACTTGTCTGGCAGCATTGTGGCGAACGCTAGTTCGACACGTACCGAATTCGAGCATTCGAGGGTTTCGGGCGACTATAGCACATCTGCTCGATTAACCGGTATCGAAAACATTAATTCCATGCAAATGGACAATATCGATGCAACGAAACTTGTCTAGCGGCGTTGTAGCAAACGAAAACTCGACCCATATAAAAATCGAGCATTCACGTGTTTCGGGCGACTGCAGCACATCAGCTCTAACTACGAGTGCCAAAAACATTTATTTCATGCAAATACATAATATAAATGCGTTGAAACTTGTCTGGCAGCATTGTGGCGAACGCTAGTTCGACCCGAACCGAATTCGAGCAGTCGAGTGTTTCGGGTGACTATAGCACATCAGCTCGAATTACGGGTGTGAAAAACATTAATTCCATGCAAATAGACAATATCGATGCAACGAAACTTGTCTAGCGGCGTTGTAGCAAATGAAAACTTGACCCATGTCGAAATCGAGCATTCACGAGTTTCAGGCGACTACATCACGTCAGCTCGAAGTACGAGTGCCAAAAACATTTATTCCATGCAGGTACATAATATCTATTCGTTGAAACTTGTGTGGCAGCATTGTGGTGAACGCAAGTTCGACCCGTACCGAAATCGACCACTCGAGTGTTTCGGGCGACTATAGCACATCAGCTCGATTTACGGGTGTCAAAAATATTAATTCCATGCAAATAGACAATATCGATGCAACGAAACTTGTCTAGCGGCGTTGTAGCAAATGAAAACTTGACCCATGTCGAAATCGAGCATTCACGAGTTTCGGGCGACTACATCACATCAGCTCTAAGTACGAGTGCCAAAAACATTTATTCCATGCAGGTACATAATATCTATTCGTTGAAACGTGTCTGGCAGCATTGTGGCGAATGCAAGTTCGACCCGTACCGAAATCGGGCATTCGAGTGTTTCGGGCGACTATAGCACATCAGCTCTAACTACGAGTGCCAAAAACATTTATTTCATGCAAATACATAATATAAATGCGTTGAAACTTGTCTGGCAGCATTGTGGCGAACGCTAGTTCGACCCGAACCGAATTCGAGCAGTCGAGTGTTTCGGGTGACTATAGCACATCAGCTCGAATTACGGGTGTGAAAAACATTAATTCCATGCAAATAGACAATATCGATGCAACGAAACTTGTCTAGCGGCGTTGTAGCAAATGAAAACTTGACCCATGTCGAAATCGAGCATTCACGAGTTTCGGGCGACTACATCACGTCAGCTCGAAGTACGAGTGCCAAAAACATTTATTCCATGCAGGTACATAATATCTATTCGTTGAAACTTGTGTGGCAGCATTGTGGTGAACGCAAGTTCGACCCGTACCGAAATCGACCACTCGAGTGTTTCGGGCGACTATAGCACATCAGCTCGATTTACGGGAGTCGAAAACATTAATTCCATGCAAATGGACAATATCGATGCAACGAAACTTGTCTAGCGGCGTTGCAGCAAACGAAAACTTGACCCATATCGAAATCGAGCAATCACGAGTTTCGGGCGACTGCAGCACATCAGCTCTAAGTACGAGTGCCAAAAACATTTATTTCATGCAAATACATAATATAAATGCGTTGAAACTTGTCTGGCAGCATTGTGGCGAACGCTAGTTCGACCCGAACCGAATTCGAGCATTCGAGTGTTTCGGGTGACTATAGCACATCAGCTCGAATTACGGGTGTGAAAAACATTAATTCCATGCTAATAGGCGATATCGATGCAACGAAACTTATCTAGCGGCGCTGTAGCGATCGAAACCTTGACGCACACCAAAATCGAGCATTCTCGTCTTTCGGGCGACTGTAGCACATCAGCTCTAAGTTCGAGTGCCAAAAACATTTATTCCATGCAGGTTCATAATATTTATTCGTTGAAACTTGTGTGGCAGCATTGTGGCGAACGCAAGTTCGACCCGTACCGAAATCGACCACTCGAGTGTTTCGGGTGACTATAGCACATCAGCTCGAACTACGGGTGTCAAAAAGATTAATTCCATGCTAATAGGCGATATCGATGCAACGAAACTTATCTAGCGGCGCTGCAGCGATCGAAACCTTGACGCACACCAAAATCGAGCATTCCCGTCTTTCGGGCGACTGTAGCACATCAGCTCTAAGTTCGAGTACCAAAAACATTTATTCCATGCAGGTCCATCATGTCTATTCGTTGAAACTTGTCTGGCAGCATTGTGGCGAACGCTAGTTCGACCCGTACCGAATTCGAGCATTCGAATGTTTCGGGCGACTATAGCACATCAGCTCGATTTACGGGATTCGAAAACATTAATTCCATGCAAATGGACAATATCGATGCAACGAAACTTGTCTAGCGGCGTTGCAGCAAACGAAAACTTGACCCATATCGAAATCGAGCATTCACGAGTTTCGGGCGAATACATCACATCAGATCTAAGTACGAGTGCCAAAAACATTTATTCCATGCAGGTACACAATATCAATACGTTGAAACTTGTCTGGCAGCATTGTGGCGAACGCAAGTTCGACCCGTACCGAAATCCATCATTCACGTGATTCGGGCGACTGCAGCACATCAGCTCTAAGTACGAGTGCCAAAACCATTTATTCCATGTAGGTACATAATATCTATTCGTTGAAACTTGTCTGGAAGCATTGTGGCGAACGCAAGTTCGACCCGTACCGAAATGGAGCATTCGAGTGTTTCGGGCGACTATAGCACATCAGCTCGATTTACGGGTGTAAAAAACATTAATTCCCTGCAAATAGACAATATCGATGCATCGAAACTTGTTTAGCGGCGTTGTAGCAAACGAAAACTTGACCCATATCGAAATCGAGCATTCACGTGTTTCGGGCGACTGCAGCACATCAGCACTAAGTACGAGTGCCAAAAACATTTATTTCATGCAAATACATAATATAAATGCGTTGAAACTTGTCTGGCAGCATTGTGGCGAACGCTAGTTCGACCCGAACCGAATTCGAGCATTCGAGTGTTTCGGGTGACAATAGCACATCAGCTCGAATTACGGGTGTGAAAAACATTAATTCCATGCTAATAGGCGATATCGATGCAACGAAACTTATCTAGCGGCGCTGTAGCGATCGAAACCTTGACGCACACCAAAATCGAGCATTCCCGTCTTTCGGGCGACTGTAGCACATCGGCTCTAAGTTCGAGTACCAAAAACATTTATTCCATGCAGGTCCATAATGTCTATTCGTTGAAACTTGTCTGGCAGCATTGTGGCGAACGCTAGTTCGACCCGAACCGAATTCGAGCAGTCGATTGTTTCGGGTGACTATAGCACATCAGCTCGATTTCCGGGTGTCAAAAGCATTAATTCCATGCAAATAGACAATATCGATGCATCGAAACTTGTTTAGCGGCGTTGTAGCAAACGAAAACTTGACCCATATCGAAATCGAGCATTCACGTGTTTCGGGCGACTGCAGCACATCAGCACTAAGTACGAGTGCCAAAAACATTTATTTCATGCAAATACATAATATAAATGCGCTGAAACTTGTCTGGCAGCATTGTGGCGAACGCTAGTTCGACCCGAACCGAATTCAAGCATTCGAGTGTTTCGGGTGACTATAGCACATCAGCTCGAATTACGGGTGTGAAAAACATTAATTCCATGCTAATAGGCGATATCGATGCAACGAAACTTATCTAGCGGCGCTGTAGCGTTCGAAACCTTCAGGCACACCAAAATCGAGCATTCCCGTCTTTCGGGCGAATGGAGCACATCAGCTCTAAGTACGAGAGCCAAAAACATTTATTCCATGCAGGTACATAATATCTATTCGTTGAAACTTGTGTGGCAGCATTGTGGCGAACGCAAGTTCGACCCGTACCGAAATCGACCACTCGAGTGTTTCGGGCGACTATAGCACATCAGCTCGATTTACGGGTGTCAAAAATATTAATTCCATGCAAATAGACAATATCGATGCAACGAAACTTGTCTAGCGGCGTTGTAGCAAATGAAAACTTGACCCATGTCGAAATCGAGCATTCACGAGTTTCGGGCGACTACGTCACATCAGCTCTAAGTACGAGTGCCAAGAACATTTATTCCATGCAGGTACATTATATATATTCGTTGAAACTTGTCTGGCAGCAGTGTGGCGAATGCAAGTTCGACCCGTACCGAAATCGGTCATTAGAGTGTTTCGGGCGACTATAGCACATCAGCTCGATTTCCGGGTGTCTAAAGCATTAATTCCATGCAAATAGACAATATCGATGCATCGAAACTTGTTTAGCGGCGTTGTAGCAAACGAAAACTTGACCCATATCGAAATCGAGCATTCACGTGTTTCGGGCGACTGCAGCACATCAGCTCTAAGTACGAGTGCCAAAAACATTTATTTCATGCAAATACATAATATAAATGCGTTGAAACTTGTCTGGCAGCATTGTGGCGAACGCTAGTTCGACCCGAACCGAATTCGAGCATTCGAGTGTTTCGGGTGACTATAGCACATCAGCTCGAATTACGGGTGTGAAAAACATTAATTCCATGCTAATAGGCGATATCGATGCAACGAAACTTATCTAGCGGCGCTGTAGCGTTCGAAACCTTCAGGCACACCAAAATCGAGCATTCCCGTCTTTCGGGCGAATGGAGCACATCAGCTCTAAGTACGAGTGCCAGAAACATTTATTCCATGCAGGTACATAATATCTATTCGTTGAAACTTGTGTGGCAGCATTGTGGCGAACGCAAGTTCGACCCGTACCGAAATCGACCACTCGAGTGTTTCGGGCGACTATAGCACATCAGCTCGATTAACGGGTGTCAAAAATATTAATTCCATGCAAATAGACAATATCGATGCAACGAAACTTGTCTAGCGGCGTTGTAGCAAATGAAAACTTGACCCATGTCGAAATCGAGCATTCACGGGTTTCGGGCGACTACATCACATCAGCTCTAAGTACGAGTGCCAAGAACATTTATTCCATGCAGGTACATAATATCTATTCGTTGAAACTTGTCTGGCAGCAGTGTGGCGAATGCAAGTTCGACCCGTACCGAAATCGGTCATTCGAGTGTTTCGGGCGACTATAGCACATCAGCTCGATTTCCGGGTGTCAAAAGCATTAATTCCATGCAAATAGACAATATCGATGCATCGAAACTTGTTTAGCTGCGTTGTAGCAAACGAAAACTTGACCCATATCGAATTCGAGCATTCACGTGTTTCGGGCGACTGCAGCACATCAGCTCTAAGTACGAGTGCCAAAAACATTTATTTCATGCAAATACATAATATAAATGCGTTGAAACTTGTCTGGCAGCATTGTGGCGAACGCTAGTTCGACCCGAACCGAATTCGAGCATTCGAGTGTTTCGGGTGACTATAGCACATCAGCTCGAATTACGGGTGTGAAAAACATTAATTCCATGCTAATAGGCGATATCGATGCAACGAAACTTATCTAGCGGCGCTGTAGCGATCGAAACCTTGACGCACACCAAAATCGAGCATTCTCGTCTTTCGGGCGACTGTAGCACATCAGCTCTAAGTTCGAGTGCCAAAAACATTTATTCCATGCAGGTTCATAATATTTATTCGTTGAAACTTGTGTGGCAGCATTGTGGCGAACGCAAGTTCGACCCGTACCGAAATCGACCACTCGAGTGTTTCGGGCGACTATAGCACATCAGCTCGAATTACGGGTGTGAAAAACATTAATTCCATGCTAATAGGCGATATCGATATAACGAAACTTATCTAGCGGCGTTGTAGCAAATGAAAACTTGACCCATGTCGAAATCGAGCATTCACGAGTTTCGGGCGACTACATCACATCAGCTCTAAGTACGAGTGCCAAAAACATTTATTCCATGCAGGTCCATAATGTCTATTCGTTGAAACTTGTCTGGCAGCATTGTGGCGAACGCTAGTTCGACCCGAACCGAATTCGAGCAGTCGATTGTTTCGGGTGACTATAGCACATCAGCTCGATTTCCGGGTGTCAAAAGCATTAATTCCATGCAAATAGACAATATCGATGCATCGAAACTTGTTTAGCGGCGTTGTAGCAAACGAAAACTTGACCCATATCGAAATCGAGCATTCACGTGTTTTGGGCGACTGCAGCACATCAGCACTAAGTACGAGTGCAAAAAACATTTATTTCATGCAAATACATAATATAAATGCGCTGAAACTTGTCTGGCAGCATTGTGGCGAACGCTAGTTCGACCCGAACCGAATTCAAGCATTCGAGTGTTTCGGGTGACTATAGCACATCAGCTCGAATTACGGGTGTGAAAAACATTAATTCCATGCTAATAGGCGATATCGATGCAACGAAACTTATCTAGCGGCGCTGTAGCGTTCGAAACCTTCAGGCACACCAAAATCGAGCATTCCCGTCTTTCGGGCGAATGGAGCACATCAGCTCTAAGTACGAGTGCCAGAAACATTTATTCCATGCAGGTACATAATATCTATTCGTTGAAACTTGTGTGGCAGCATTGTGGCGAACGCAAGTTCGACCCGTACCGAAATCGACCACTCGAGTGTTTCGGGCGACTATAGTACATCAGCTCGATTTACGGGTGTCAAAAATATTAATTCCATGCAAATAGACAATATCGATGCAACGAAACTTGTCTAGCGGCGTTGTAGCAAATGAAAACTTGACCCATGTCGAAATCGAGCATTCACGTGTTTCGGGCGACTGCAGCACATCAGCTCTAAGTACGAGTGTCAAAAACATTTATTTCATGCAAATACATAATATAAATGCGTTGAAACTTGTCTGGCAGCATTGTCGCGAACGCTAGTTCGACCCGAACCGAATTCGAGCATTCGAGTGTTTCTGGCGACTATAGCACATCTGCTCGATTAACCGGTATCGAAAACATTAATTCCATGCAAATGGACAATATCGATGCAACGAAACTTGTCTAGCGGCGTTGTAGCAAACGAAAACTTGACCCATATAGATATCGAGCATTCACGTGTTTCGGGCGACTGCAGCACATCAGCTCTAACTACGAGTGCCAAAAACTTTTATTTCATGCAAATACATAATATAAATGCGTTGAAACTTGTCTGGCAGCATTGTGGCGAACGATAGTTCGACCCGAACCGATTTCGAGCATTCGAGTGTTTCGGGTGACTATAGCACATCAGCTCGAATTACGGGTGTGAAAAACATTAATTCCATGCTAATAGGCGATATCGATGCAACGAAACTTATCTAGCGGCGCTGTAGCGTTCGAAACCTTCAGGCACACCAAAATCGAGCATTCCCGTCTTTCGGGCGAATGGAGCACATCAGCTCTAAGTACGAGTGCCAAAAACATTTATTCCATGCAGGTACATAATATCTAATCGTTGAAACTTGTGTGGCAGTATTGTGGCGAACGCAAGTTCGACCCGTACCGAAATCGACCACTCGAGTGTTTCGGGCGACTATAGCACATCAGCTCTATTTACGGACGTCAAAAACATTAATTCCATGCAAATAGACAATATCGATGCAACGAAACTTTTCTAGCGGCGTTGTAGCAAATGAAAACTTGACCCATGTCGAAATCGAGCATTCACGAGTTTCGGGCGACTACATCACATCAGCTCTAAGTACGAGTGCCAGAAACATTTATTCCATGCAGGTACATAATATCTATTCGTTGAAACTTGTCTGGCAGCATTGTGGCGAATGCAAGTTCGACCCGTACCGAAATCGGGCATTCGAGTGTTTCGGGCGACTATAGCACATCAGCTCGATTTACGGGTGTAAAAAACATTAATTCCCTGCAAATAGACAATATCGATGCATCGAAACTTGTTTAGCGGCGTTGTAGCAAACGAAAACTTGACCCATATCGAAATCGAGCATTCACGTGTTTCGGGCGACTGCAGCACATCAGCACTAAGTACGAGTGCCAAAAACATTTATTTCATGCAAATACATAATATAAATGCGTTGAAACTTGTCTGGCAGCATTGTGGCGAACGCTAGTTCGACCCGAACCGAATTCGAGCATTCGAGTGTTTCGGGTGACAATAGCACATCAGCTCGAATTACGGGTGTGAAAAACATTAATTCCATGCTAATAGGCGATATCGATGCAACGAAACTTATCTAGCGGCGCTGTAGCGTTCGAAACCTTCAGGCACACCAAAATCGAGCATTCCCGTCTTTCGGGCGAATGGAGCACATCAGCTCTAAGTACGAGTGCCAGAAACATTTATTCCATGCAGGTACATAATATCTATTCGTTGAAACTTGTGTGGCAGCATTGTGGCGAACGCAAGTTCGACCCGTACCGAAATCGACCACTCGAGTGTTTCGGGCGACTATAGCACATCAGCTCGATTAACGGGTGTCAAAAATATTAATTCCATGCAAATAGACAATATCGATGCAACGAAACTTGTCTAGCGGCGTTGTAGCAAATGAAAACTTGACCCATGTCGAAATCGAGCATTCACGGGTTTCGGGCGACTACATCACATCAGCTCTAAGTACGAGTGCCAAGAACATTTATTCCATGCAGGTACATAATATCTGTTCGTTGAAACTTGTCTGGCAGCAGTGTGGCGAATGCAAGTTCGACCCGTACCGAAATCGGTCATTCGAGTGTTTCGGGCGACTATAGCACATCAGCTCGATTTCCGGGTGTCAAAAGCATTAATTCCATGCAAATAGACAATATCGATGCATCGAAACTTGTTTAGCTGCGTTGTAGCAAACGAAAACTTGACCCATATCGAATTCGAGCATTCACGTGTTTCGGGCGACTGCAGCACATCAGCTCTAAGTACGAGTGCCAAAAACATTTATTTCATGCAAATACATAATATAAATGCGTTGAAACTTGTCTGGCAGCATTGTGGCGAACGCTAGTTCGACCCGAACCGAATTCGAGCATTCGAGTGTTTCGGGTGACTATAGCACATCAGCTCGAATTACGGGTGTGAAAAACATTAATTCCATGCTAATAGGCGATATCGATGCAACGAAACTTATCTAGCGGCGCTGTAGCGATCGAAACCTTGACGCACACCAAAATCGAGCATTCCCGTCTTTCGGGCGACTGTAGCACATCAGCTCTAAGTTCGAGTGCCAAAAACATTTATTCCATGCAGGTTCATAATATCTATTCGTTGAAACTTGTCTGGCAGCATTGTGGCGAACGCTAGTTCGACCCGTACCGAATTCGAGCATTCGAGTGTTTCGGGCGACTATAGCACATCTGCTCGATTAACCGGTATCGAAAACATTAATTCCATGCAAATGGACAATATCGATGCAACGAAACTTGTCTAGCGGCGTTGTAGCAAACGAAAACTTGACCCATATAGATATCGAGCATTCACGTGTTTCGGGCGACTGCAGCACATCAGCTCTAACTACGAGTGCCAAAAACATTCATTTCATGCAAATACATAATATAAATGCGTTGAAACTTGTCTGGCAGCATTGTGGCGAACGATAGTTCGACCCGAACCGAATTCGAGCATTCGAGTGTTTCGGGTGACTATAGCACATCAGCTCGAATTACGGGTGTGAAAAACATTAATTCCATGCTAATGGGCGATATCGATGCAACGAAACTTATCTAGCGGCGCTGTAGCGATCGAAACCTTGACGCACACCAAAATCAAGCATTCCCGTCTTTCGGGCGACTGTAGCACATCAGCTCTAAGTTCGAGTGCCAAAAACATTTATTCCATGCAGGTCCATAATATCTATTCGTTGAAACTTGTCTGGCAGCATTGTGGCGAACGCTAGTTCGACCCGTACCGAATTCGAGCATTCGAGGGTTTCGGGCGACTATAGCACTTCTGCTCAATTAACCGGTATCGAAAACATTAATTCCATGCAAATGGACAATATCGATGCAACGAAACTTGTCTAGCGGCGTTGTAGCAAACGAAAACTCGACCCATATAGAAATCGAGCATTCACGTGTTTCGGGCGACTGCAGCACATCAGCTCTAACTACGAGTGCCAACAACATTTATTTCATGCAAATACATAATATAAATGCGTTGAAACTTGTCTGGCAGCATTGTGGCGAACGCTAGTTCGACCCGAACCGAATTCGAGCAGTCGAGTGTTTCGGGTGACTATAGCACATCAGCTCGAATTACGGGTGTGAAAAACATTAATTCCATGCAAATAGACAATATCGATGCATCGAAACTTGTTTAGCGGCGTTGTAGCAAACGAAAACTTGACCCATATCGAAATCGAGCATTCACGTGTTTCGGGCGACTGCAGCACATCAGCACTAAGTACGAGTGCCAGAAACATTTATTCCATGCAGGTACATAATATCTATTCGTTGAAACTTGTCTGGCAGCATTGTGGCGAATGCAAGTTCGACCCGTACCGAAATCGGGCATTCGAGTGTTTCGGGCGACTATAGCACATCAGCTCGATTTACGGGTGTAAAAAACATTAATTCCCTGCAAATAGACAATATCGATGCATCGAAACTTGTTTAGCGGCGTTGTAGCAAACGAAAACTTGACCCATATCGAAATCGAGCATTCACGTGTTTCGGGCGACTGCAGCACATCAGCACTAAGTACGAGTGCCAAAAACATTTATTTCATGCAAATACATAATATAAATGCGTTGAAACTTGTCTGGCAGCATTGTGGCGAACGCTAGTTCGACCCGAACCGAATTCGAGCATTCGAGTGTTTCGGGTGACAATAGCACATCAGCTCGAATTACGGGTGTGAAAAACATTAATTCCATGCTAATAGGCGATATCGATGCAACGAAACTTATCTAGCGGCGCTGTAGCGATCGAAACCTTGACGCACACCAAAATCGAGCATTCCCGTCTTTCGGGCGACTGTAGCACATCAGCTCTAAGTTCGAGTACCAAAAACATTTATTCCATGCAGGTCCATAATGTCTATTCGTTGAAACTTGTCTGGCAGCATTGTGGCGAACGCTAGTTCGACCCGAACCGAATTCGAGCAGTCGATTGTTTCGGGTGACTATAGCACATCAGCTCGATTTCCGGGTGTCAAAAGCATTAATTCCATGCAAATAGGCAATATCGATGCATCGAAACTTGTTTAGCGGCGTTGTAGCAAACGAAAACTTGACCCATATCGAAATCGAGCATTCACGTGTTTCGGGCGACTGCAGCACATCAGCACTAAGTACGAGTGCCAAAAACATTTATTTCATGCAAATACATAATATAAATGCGCTGAAACTTGTCTGGCAGCATTGTGGCGAACGCTAGTTCGACCCGAACCGAATTCAAGCATTCGAGTGTTTCGGGTGACTATAGCACATCAGCTCGAATTACGGGTGTGAAAAACATTAATTCCATGCTAATAGGCGATATCGATGCAACGAAACTTATCTAGCGGCGCTGTAGCGTTCGAAACCTTCAGGCACACCAAAATCGAGCATTCCCGTCTTTCGGGCGAATGGAGCACATCAGCTCTAAGAACGAGAGCTAAAAACATTTATTCCATGCAGGTACATAATATCTATTCGTTGAAACTTGTGTGGCAGCATTGTGGCGAACGCAAGTTCGACCCGTACCGAAATCGACCACTCGAGTGTTTCGGGCGACTATAGCACATCAGCTCGATTTACGGGTGTCAAAAATATTAATTCCATGCAAATAGACAATATCGATGCAACGAAACTTGTCTAGCGGCGTTGTAGCAAATGAAAACTTGACCCATGTCGAAATCGAGCATTCACGAGTTTCGGGCGACTACGTCACATCAGCTCTAAGTACGAGTGCCAAGAACATTTATTCCATGCAGGTACATTATATATATTCGTTGAAACTTGTCTGGCAGCAGTGTGGCGAATGCAAGTTCGACCCGTACCGAAATCGGTCATTAGAGTGTTTCGGGCGACTATAGCACATCAGCTCGATTTCCGGGTGTCTAAAGCATTAATTCCATGCAAATAGACAATATCGATGCATCGAAACTTGTTTAGCGGCGTTGTAGCAAACGAAAACTTGACCCATATCGAAATCGAGCATTCACGTGTTTCGGGCGACTGCAGCACATCAGCTCTAAGTACGAGTGCCAAAAACATTTATTTCATGCAAATACATAATATAAATGCGTTGAAACTTGTCTGGGAGCATTGTGGCGAACGCTAGTTCGACCCGAACCGAATTCGAGCATTCGAGTGTTTCGGGTGACTATAGCACATCAGCTCGAATTACGGGTGTGAAAAACATTAATTCCATGCTAATAGGCGATATCGATGCAACGAAACTTATCTAGCGGCGCTGTAGCGTTCGAAACCTTCAGGCACACCAAAATCGAGCATTCCCGTCTTTCGGGCGAATGGAGCACATCAGCTCTAAGTACGAGTGCCAGAAACATTTATTCCATGCAGGTACATAATATCTATTCGTTGAAACTTGTGTGGCAGCATTGTGGCGAACGCAAGTTCGACCCGTACCGAAATCGACCACTCGAGTGTTTCGGGCGACTATAGCACATCAGCTCGATTAACGGGTGTCAAAAATATTAATTCCATGCAAATAGACAATATCGATGCAACGAAACTTGTCTAGCGGCGTTGTAGCAAATGAAAACTTGACCCATGTCGAAATCGAACATTCACGGGTTTCGGGCGACTACATCACATCAGCTCTAAGTACGAGTGCCAAGAACATTTATTCCATGCAGGTACATAATATCTATTCGTTGAAACTTGTCTGGCAGCAGTGTGGCGAATGCAAGTTCGACCCGTACCGAAATCGGTCATTCGAGTGTTTCGGGCGACTATAGCACATCAGCTCGATTTCCGGGTGTCAAAAGCATTAATTCCATGCAAATAGACAATATCGATGCATCGAAACTTGTTTAGCTGCGTTGTAGCAAACGAAAACTTGACCCATATCGAATTCGAGCATTCACGTGTTTCGGGCGACTGCAGCACATCAGATCTAAGTACGAGTGCCAAAAACATTTATTTCATGCAAATACATAATATAAATGCGTTGAAACTTGTCTGGCAGCATTGTGGCGAACGCTAGTTCGACCCGAACCGAATTCGAGCATTCGAGTGTTTCGGGTGACTATAGCACATCAGCTCGAATTACGGGTGTGAAAAACATTAATTCCATGCTAATAGGCGATATCGATGCAACGAAACTTATCTAGCGGCGCTGTAGCGATCGAAACCTTGACGCACACCAAAATCGAGCATTCTCGTCTTTCGGGCGACTGTAGCACATCAGCTCTAAGTTCGAGTGCCAAAAACATTTATTCCATGCAGGTTCATAATATTTATTCGTTGAAACTTGTGTGGCAGCATTGTGGCGAACGCAAGTTCGACCCGTACCGAAATCGACCACTCGAGTGTTTCGGGCGACTATAGCACATCAGCTCGAATTACGGGTGTGAAAAACATTAATTCCATGCTAATAGGCGATATCGATATAACGAAACTTATCTAGCGGCGTTGTAGCAAATGAAAACTTGACCCATGTCGAAATCGAGCATTCACGAGTTTCGGGCGACTACATCACATCAGCTCTAAGTACGAGTGCCAAAAACATTTATTCCATGCAGGTCCATAATGTCTATTCGTTGAAACTTGTCTGGCAGCATTGTGGCGAACGCTAGTTCGACCCGAACCGAATTCGAGCAGTCGATTGTTTCGGGTGACTATAGCACATCAGCTCGATTTCCGGGTGTCAAAAGCATTAATTCCATGCAAATAGACAATACCGATGCATCGAAACTTGTTTAGCGGCGTTGTAGCAAACGAAAACTTGACCCATATCGAAATCGAGCATTCACGTGTTTCGGGCGACTGCAGCACATCAGCACTAAGTACGAGTGCCAAAAACATTTATTTCATGCAAATACATAATATAAATGCGCTGAAACTTGTCTGGCAGCATTGTGGCGAACGCTAGTTCGACCCGAACCGAATTCAAGCATTCGAGTGTTTCGGGTGACTATAGCACATCAGCTCGAATTACGGGTGTGAAAAACATTAATTCCATGCTAATAGGCGATATCGATGCAACGAAACTTATCTAGCGGCGCTGTAGCGTTCGAAACCTTCAGGCACACCAAAATCGAGCATTCCCGTCTTTCGGGCGAATGGAGCACATCAGCTCTAAGTACGAGTGCCAGAAACATTTATTCCATGCAGGTACATAATACCTATTCGTTGAAACTTGTGTGGCAGCATTGTGGCGAACGCAAGTTCGACCCGTACCGAAATCGACCACTCGAGTGTTTCGGGCGACTATAGCACATCAGCTCGATTTACGGGTGTCAAAAATATTAATTCCATGCAAATAGACAATATCGATGCAACGAAACTTGTCTAGCGGCGTTGTAGCAAATGAAAACTTGACCCATGTCGAAATCGAGCATTCACGTGTTTCGGGCGACTGCAGCACATCAGCTCTAAGTACGAGTGTCAAAAACATTTATTTCATGCAAATACATAATATAAATGCGTTGAAACTTGTCTGGCAGCATTGTCGCGAACGCTAGTTCGACCCGAACCGAAATCGAGCATTCGAGTGTTTCGGGTGACTATAGCACATCAGCTCGAATTACGGGTGTGAAAAACATTAATTCCATGCTAATAGGCGATATCGATGCAACGAAACTTATCTAGCGGCGCTGTAGCGATCGAAACCTTGACGCACACCAAAATCGAGCATTCTCGTCTTTCGGGCGACTGTAGCACATCAGCTCTAAGTTCGAGTGCCAAAAACATTTATTCCATGCAGGTTCATAATATCTATTCGTTGAAACTTGTCTGGCAGCATTGTGGCGAACGCTAGTTCGACACGTACCGAATTCGAGCATTCGAGGGTTTCGGGCGACTATAGCACATCTGCTCGATTAACCGGTATCGAAAACATTAATTCCATGCAAATGGACAATATCGATGCAACGAAACTTGTCTAGCGGCGTTGTAGCAAACGAAAACTCGACCCATATAAAAATCGAGCATTCACGTGTTTCGGGCGACTGCAGCACATCAGCTCTAACTACGAGTGCCAAAAACATTTATTTCATGCAAATACATAATATAAATGCGTTGAAACTTGTCTGGCAGCATTGTGGCGAACGCTAGTTCGACCCGAACCGAATTCGAGCAGTCGAGTGTTTCGGGTGACTATAGCACATCAGCTCGAATTACGGGTGTGAAAAACATTAATTCCATGCAAATAGACAATATCGATGCAACGAAACTTGTCTAGCGGCGTTGTAGCAAATGAAAACTTGACCCATGTCGAAATCGAGCATTCACGAGTTTCAGGCGACTACATCACGTCAGCTCGAAGTACGAGTGCCAAAAACATTTATTCCATGCAGGTACATAATATCTATTCGTTGAAACTTGTGTGGCAGCATTGTGGTGAACGCAAGTTCGACCCGTACCGAAATCGACCACTCGAGTGTTTCGGGCGACTATAGCACATCAGCTCGATTTACGGGTGTCAAAAATATTAATTCCATGCAAATAGACAATATCGATGCAACGAAACTTGTCTAGCGGCGTTGTAGCAAATGAAAACTTGACCCATGTCGAAATCGAGCATTCACGAGTTTCGGGCGACTACATCACATCAGCTCTAAGTACGAGTGCCAAAAACATTTATTCCATGCAGGTACATAATATCTATTCGTTGAAACGTGTCTGGCAGCATTGTGGCGAATGCAAGTTCGACCCGTACCGAAATCGGGCATTCGAGTGTTTCGGGCGACTATAGCACATCAGCTCTAACTACGAGTGCCAAAAACATTTATTTCATGCAAATACATAATATAAATGCGTTGAAACTTGTCTGGCAGCATTGTGGCGAACGCTAGTTCGACCCGAACCGAATTCGAGCAGTCGAGTGTTTCGGGTGACTATAGCACATCAGCTCGAATTACGGGTGTGAAAAACATTAATTCCATGCAAATAGACAATATCGATGCAACGAAACTTGTCTAGCGGCGTTGTAGCAAATGAAAACTTGACCCATGTCGAAATCGAGCATTCACGAGTTTCGGGCGACTACATCACGTCAGCTCGAAGTACGAGTGCCAAAAACATTTATTCCATGCAGGTACATAATATCTATTCGTTGAAACTTGTGTGGCAGCATTGTGGTGAACGCAAGTTCGACCCGTACCGAAATCGACCACTCGAGTGTTTCGGGCGACTATAGCACATCAGCTCGATTTACGGGAGTCGAAAACATTAATTCCATGCAAATGGACAATATCGATGCAACGAAACTTGTCTAGCGGCGTTGCAGCAAACGAAAACTTGACCCATATCGAAATCGAGCAATCACGAGTTTCGGGCGACTGCAGCACATCAGCTCTAAGTACGAGTGCCAAAAACATTTATTTCATGCAAATACATAATATAAATGCGTTGAAACTTGTCTGGCAGCATTGTGGCGAACGCTAGTTCGACCCGAACCGAATTCGAGCATTCGAGTGTTTCGGGTGACTATAGCACATCAGCTCGAATTACGGGTGTGAAAAACATTAATTCCATGCTAATAGGCGATATCGATGCAACGAAACTTATCTAGCGGCGCTGTAGCGATCGAAACCTTGACGCACACCAAAATCGAGCATTCTCGTCTTTCGGGCGACTGTAGCACATCAGCTCTAAGTTCGAGTGCCAAAAACATTTATTCCATGCAGGTTCATAATATTTATTCGTTGAAACTTGTGTGGCAGCATTGTGGCGAACGCAAGTTCGACCCGTACCGAAATCGACCACTCGAGTGTTTCGGGTGACTATAGCACATCAGCTCGAACTACGGGTGTCAAAAAGATTAATTCCATGCTAATAGGCGATATCGATGCAACGAAACTTATCTAGCGGCGCTGCAGCGATCGAAACCTTGACGCACACCAAAATCGAGCATTCCCGTCTTTCGGGCGACTGTAGCACATCAGCTCTAAGTTCGAGTACCAAAAACATTTATTCCATGCAGGTCCATCATGTCTATTCGTTGAAACTTGTCTGGCAGCATTGTGGCGAACGCTAGTTCGACCCGTACCGAATTCGAGCATTCGAATGTTTCGGGCGACTATAGCACATCAGCTCGATTTACGGGATTCGAAAACATTAATTCCATGCAAATGGACAATATCGATGCAACGAAACTTGTCTAGCGGCGTTGCAGCAAACGAAAACTTGACCCATATCGAAATCGAGCATTCACGAGTTTCGGGCGAATACATCACATCAGATCTAAGTACGAGTGCCAAAAACATTTATTCCATGCAGGTACACAATATCAATACGTTGAAACTTGTCTGGCAGCATTGTGGCGAACGCAAGTTCGACCCGTACCGAAATCCATCATTCACGTGATTCGGGCGACTGCAGCACATCAGCTCTAAGTACGAGTGCCAAAACCATTTATTCCATGTAGGTACATAATATCTATTCGTTGAAACTTGTCTGGAAGCATTGTGGCGAACGCAAGTTCGACCCGTACCGAAATGGAGCATTCGAGTGTTTCGGGCGACTATAGCACATCAGCTCGATTTACGGGTGTAAAAAACATTAATTCCCTGCAAATAGACAATATCGATGCATCGAAACTTGTTTAGCGGCGTTGTAGCAAACGAAAACTTGACCCATATCGAAATCGAGCATTCACGTGTTTCGGGCGACTGCAGCACATCAGCACTAAGTACGAGTGCCAAAAACATTTATTTCATGCAAATACATAATATAAATGCGTTGAAACTTGTCTGGCAGCATTGTGGCGAACGCTAGTTCGACCCGAACCGAATTCGAGCATTCGAGTGTTTCGGGTGACAATAGCACATCAGCTCGAATTACGGGTGTGAAAAACATTAATTCCATGCTAATAGGCGATATCGATGCAACGAAACTTATCTAGCGGCGCTGTAGCGATCGAAACCTTGACGCACACCAAAATCGAGCATTCCCGTCTTTCGGGCGACTGTAGCACATCGGCTCTAAGTTCGAGTACCAAAAACATTTATTCCATGCAGGTCCATAATGTCTATTCGTTGAAACTTGTCTGGCAGCATTGTGGCGAACGCTAGTTCGACCCGAACCGAATTCGAGCAGTCGATTGTTTCGGGTGACTATAGCACATCAGCTCGATTTCCGGGTGTCAAAAGCATTAATTCCATGCAAATAGACAATATCGATGCATCGAAACTTGTTTAGCGGCGTTGTAGCAAACGAAAACTTGACCCATATCGAAATCGAGCATTCACGTGTTTCGGGCGACTGCAGCACATCAGCACTAAGTACGAGTGCCAAAAACATTTATTTCATGCAAATACATAATATAAATGCGCTGAAACTTGTCTGGCAGCATTGTGGCGAACGCTAGTTCGACCCGAACCGAATTCAAGCATTCGAGTGTTTCGGGTGACTATAGCACATCAGCTCGAATTACGGGTGTGAAAAACATTAATTCCATGCTAATAGGCGATATCGATGCAACGAAACTTATCTAGCGGCGCTGTAGCGTTCGAAACCTTCAGGCACACCAAAATCGAGCATTCCCGTCTTTCGGGCGAATGGAGCACATCAGCTCTAAGTACGAGAGCCAAAAACATTTATTCCATGCAGGTACATAATATCTATTCGTTGAAACTTGTGTGGCAGCATTGTGGCGAACGCAAGTTCGACCCGTACCGAAATCGACCACTCGAGTGTTTCGGGCGACTATAGCACATCAGCTCGATTTACGGGTGTCAAAAATATTAATTCCATGCAAATAGACAATATCGATGCAACGAAACTTGTCTAGCGGCGTTGTAGCAAATGAAAACTTGACCCATGTCGAAATCGAGCATTCACGAGTTTCGGGCGACTACGTCACATCAGCTCTAAGTACGAGTGCCAAGAACATTTATTCCATGCAGGTACATTATATATATTCGTTGAAACTTGTCTGGCAGCAGTGTGGCGAATGCAAGTTCGACCCGTACCGAAATCGGTCATTAGAGTGTTTCGGGCGACTATAGCACATCAGCTCGATTTCCGGGTGTCAAAAGCATTAATTCCATGCAAATAGACAATATCGATGCATCGAAACTTGTTTAGCTGCGTTGTAGCAAACGAAAACTTGACCCATATCGAATTCGAGCATTCACGTGTTTCGGGCGACTGCAGCACATCAGCTCTAAGTACGAGTGCCAAAAACATTTATTTCATGCAAATACATAATATAAATGCGTTGAAACTTGTCTGGCAGCATTGTGGCGAACGCTAGTTCGACCCGAACCGAATTCGAGCATTCGAGTGTTTCGGGTGACTATAGCACATCAGCTCGAATTACGGGTGTGAAAAACATTAATTCCATGCTAATAGGCGATATCGATGCAACGAAACTTATCTAGCGGCGCTGTAGCGATCGAAACCTTGACGCACACCAAAATCGAGCATTCCCGTCTTTCGGGCGACTGTAGCACATCAGCTCTAAGTTCGAGTGCCAAAAACATTTATTCCATGCAGGTTCATAATATCTATTCGTTGAAACTTGTCTGGCAGCATTGTGGCGAACGCTAGTTCGACCCGTACCGAATTCGAGCATTCGAGTGTTTCGGGCGACTATAGCACATCTGCTCGATTAACCGGTATCGAAAACATTAATTCCATGCAAATGGACAATATCGATGCAACGAAACTTGTCTAGCGGCGTTGTAGCAAACGAAAACTTGACCCATATAGATATCGAGCATTCACGTGTTTCGGGCGACTGCAGCACATCAGCTCTAACTACGAGTGCCAAAAACATTCATTTCATGCAAATACATAATATAAATGCGTTGAAACTTGTCTGGCAGCATTGTGGCGAACGATAGTTCGACCCGAACCGAATTCGAGCATTCGAGTGTTTCGGGTGACTATAGCACATCAGCTCGAATTACGGGTGTGAAAAACATTAATTCCATGCTAATGGGCGATATCGATGCAACGAAACTTATCTAGCGGCGCTGTAGCGATCGAAACCTTGACGCACACCAAAATCAAGCATTCCCGTCTTTCGGGCGACTGTAGCACATCAGCTCTAAGTTCGAGTGCCAAAAACATTTATTCCATGCAGGTCCATAATATCTATTCGTTGAAACTTGTCTGGCAGCATTGTGGCGAACGCTAGTTCGACCCGTACCGAATTCGAGCATTCGAGGGTTTCGGGCGACTATAGCACTTCTGCTCAATTAACCGGTATCGAAAACATTAATTCCATGCAAATGGACAATATCGATGCAACGAAACTTGTCTAGCGGCGTTGTAGCAAACGAAAACTCGACCCATATAGAAATCGAGCATTCACGTGTTTCGGGCGACTGCAGCACATCAGCTCTAACTACGAGTGCCAACAACATTTATTTCATGCAAATACATAATATAAATGCGTTGAAACTTGTCTGGCAGCATTGTGGCGAACGCTAGTTCGACCCGAACCGAATTCGAGCAGTCGAGTGTTTCGGGTGACTATAGCACATCAGCTCGAATTACGGGTGTGAAAAACATTAATTCCATGCAAATAGACAATATCGATGCATCGAAACTTGTTTAGCGGCGTTGTAGCAAACGAAAACTTGACCCATATCGAAATCGAGCATTCACGTGTTTCGGGCGACTGCAGCACATCAGCACTAAGTACGAGTGCCAGAAACATTTATTCCATGCAGGTACATAATATCTATTCGTTGAAACTTGTCTGGCAGCATTGTGGCGAATGCAAGTTCGACCCGTACCGAAATCGGGCATTCGAGTGTTTCGGGCGACTATAGCACATCAGCTCGATTTACGGGTGTAAAAAACATTAATTCCCTGCAAATAGACAATATCGATGCATCGAAACTTGTTTAGCGGCGTTGTAGCAAACGAAAACTTGACCCATATCGAAATCGAGCATTCACGTGTTTCGGGCGACTGCAGCACATCAGCACTAAGTACGAGTGCCAAAAACATTTATTTCATGCAAATACATAATATAAATGCGTTGAAACTTGTCTGGCAGCATTGTGGCGAACGCTAGTTCGACCCGAACCGAATTCGAGCATTCGAGTGTTTCGGGTGACAATAGCACATCAGCTCGAATTACGGGTGTGAAAAACATTAATTCCATGCTAATAGGCGATATCGATGCAACGAAACTTATCTAGCGGCGCTGTAGCGATCGAAACCTTGACGCACACCAAAATCGAGCATTCCCGTCTTTCGGGCGACTGTAGCACATCAGCTCTAAGTTCGAGTACCAAAAACATTTATTCCATGCAGGTCCATAATGTCTATTCGTTGAAACTTGTCTGGCAGCATTGTGGCGAACGCTAGTTCGACCCGAACCGAATTCGAGCAGTCGATTGTTTCGGGTGACTATAGCACATCAGCTCGATTTCCGGGTGTCAAAAGCATTAATTCCATGCAAATAGGCAATATCGATGCATCGAAACTTGTTTAGCGGCGTTGTAGCAAACGAAAACTTGACCCATATCGAAATCGAGCATTCACGTGTTTCGGGCGACTGCAGCACATCAGCACTAAGTACGAGTGCCAAAAACATTTATTTCATGCAAATACATAATATAAATGCGCTGAAACTTGTCTGGCAGCATTGTGGCGAACGCTAGTTCGACCCGAACCGAATTCAAGCATTCGAGTGTTTCGGGTGACTATAGCACATCAGCTCGAATTACGGGTGTGAAAAACATTAATTCCATGCTAATAGGCGATATCGATGCAACGAAACTTATCTAGCGGCGCTGTAGCGTTCGAAACCTTCAGGCACACCAAAATCGAGCATTCCCGTCTTTCGGGCGAATGGAGCACATCAGCTCTAAGAACGAGAGCTAAAAACATTTATTCCATGCAGGTACATAATATCTATTCGTTGAAACTTGTGTGGCAGCATTGTGGCGAACGCAAGTTCGACCCGTACCGAAATCGACCACTCGAGTGTTTCGGGCGACTATAGCACATCAGCTCGATTTACGGGTGTCAAAAATATTAATTCCATGCAAATAGACAATATCGATGCAACGAAACTTGTCTAGCGGCGTTGTAGCAAATGAAAACTTGACCCATGTCGAAATCGAGCATTCACGAGTTTCGGGCGACTACGTCACATCAGCTCTAAGTACGAGTGCCAAGAACATTTATTCCATGCAGGTACATTATATATATTCGTTGAAACTTGTCTGGCAGCAGTGTGGCGAATGCAAGTTCGACCCGTACCGAAATCGGTCATTAGAGTGTTTCGGGCGACTATAGCACATCAGCTCGATTTCCGGGTGTCTAAAGCATTAATTCCATGCAAATAGACAATATCGATGCATCGAAACTTGTTTAGCGGCGTTGTAGCAAACGAAAACTTGACCCATATCGAAATCGAGCATTCACGTGTTTCGGGCGACTGCAGCACATCAGCTCTAAGTACGAGTGCCAAAAACATTTATTTCATGCAAATACATAATATAAATGCGTTGAAACTTGTCTGGGAGCATTGTGGCGAACGCTAGTTCGACCCGAACCGAATTCGAGCATTCGAGTGTTTCGGGTGACTATAGCACATCAGCTCGAATTACGGGTGTGAAAAACATTAATTCCATGCTAATAGGCGATATCGATGCAACGAAACTTATCTAGCGGCGCTGTAGCGTTCGAAACCTTCAGGCACACCAAAATCGAGCATTCCCGTCTTTCGGGCGAATGGAGCACATCAGCTCTAAGTACGAGTGCCAGAAACATTTATTCCATGCAGGTACATAATATCTATTCGTTGAAACTTGTGTGGCAGCATTGTGGCGAACGCAAGTTCGACCCGTACCGAAATCGACCACTCGAGTGTTTCGGGCGACTATAGCACATCAGCTCGATTAACGGGTGTCAAAAATATTAATTCCATGCAAATAGACAATATCGATGCAACGAAACTTGTCTAGCGGCGTTGTAGCAAATGAAAACTTGACCCATGTCGAAATCGAACATTCACGGGTTTCGGGCGACTACATCACATCAGCTCTAAGTACGAGTGCCAAGAACATTTATTCCATGCAGGTACATAATATCTATTCGTTGAAACTTGTCTGGCAGCAGTGTGGCGAATGCAAGTTCGACCCGTACCGAAATCGGTCATTCGAGTGTTTCGGGCGACTATAGCACATCAGCTCGATTTCCGGGTGTCAAAAGCATTAATTCCATGCAAATAGACAATATCGATGCATCGAAACTTGTTTAGCTGCGTTGTAGCAAACGAAAACTTGACCCATATCGAATTCGAGCATTCACGTGTTTCGGGCGACTGCAGCACATCAGATCTAAGTACGAGTGCCAAAAACATTTATTTCATGCAAATACATAATATAAATGCGTTGAAACTTGTCTGGCAGCATTGTGGCGAACGCTAGTTCGACCCGAACCGAATTCGAGCATTCGAGTGTTTCGGGTGACTATAGCACATCAGCTCGAATTACGGGTGTGAAAAACATTAATTCCATGCTAATAGGCGATATCGATGCAACGAAACTTATCTAGCGGCGCTGTAGCGATCGAAACCTTGACGCACACCAAAATCGAGCATTCTCGTCTTTCGGGCGACTGTAGCACATCAGCTCTAAGTTCGAGTGCCAAAAACATTTATTCCATGCAGGTTCATAATATTTATTCGTTGAAACTTGTGTGGCAGCATTGTGGCGAACGCAAGTTCGACCCGTACCGAAATCGACCACTCGAGTGTTTCGGGCGACTATAGCACATCAGCTCGAATTACGGGTGTGAAAAACATTAATTCCATGCTAATAGGCGATATCGATATAACGAAACTTATCTAGCGGCGTTGTAGCAAATGAAAACTTGACCCATGTCGAAATCGAGCATTCACGAGTTTCGGGCGACTACATCACATCAGCTCTAAGTACGAGTGCCAAAAACATTTATTCCATGCAGGTCCATAATGTCTATTCGTTGAAACTTGTCTGGCAGCATTGTGGCGAACGCTAGTTCGACCCGAACCGAATTCGAGCAGTCGATTGTTTCGGGTGACTATAGCACATCAGCTCGATTTCCGGGTGTCAAAAGCATTAATTCCATGCAAATAGACAATACCGATGCATCGAAACTTGTTTAGCGGCGTTGTAGCAAACGAAAACTTGACCCATATCGAAATCGAGCATTCACGTGTTTCGGGCGACTGCAGCACATCAGCACTAAGTACGAGTGCCAAAAACATTTATTTCATGCAAATACATAATATAAATGCGCTGAAACTTGTCTGGCAGCATTGTGGCGAACGCTAGTTCGACCCGAACCGAATTCAAGCATTCGAGTGTTTCGGGTGACTATAGCACATCAGCTCGAATTACGGGTGTGAAAAACATTAATTCCATGCTAATAGGCGATATCGATGCAACGAAACTTATCTAGCGGCGCTGTAGCGTTCGAAACCTTCAGGCACACCAAAATCGAGCATTCCCGTCTTTCGGGCGAATGGAGCACATCAGCTCTAAGTACGAGTGCCAGAAACATTTATTCCATGCAGGTACATAATACCTATTCGTTGAAACTTGTGTGGCAGCATTGTGGCGAACGCAAGTTCGACCCGTACCGAAATCGACCACTCGAGTGTTTCGGGCGACTATAGCACATCAGCTCGATTTACGGGTGTCAAAAATATTAATTCCATGCAAATAGACAATATCGATGCAACGAAACTTGTCTAGCGGCGTTGTAGCAAATGAAAACTTGACCCATGTCGAAATCGAGCATTCACGTGTTTCGGGCGACTGCAGCACATCAGCTCTAAGTACGAGTGTCAAAAACATTTATTTCATGCAAATACATAATATAAATGCGTTGAAACTTGTCTGGCAGCATTGTCGCGAACGCTAGTTCGACCCGAACCGAAATCGAGCATTCGAGTGTTTCGGGTGACTATAGCACATCAGCTCGAATTACGGGTGTGAAAAACATTAATTCCATGCTAATAGGCGATATCGATGCAACGAAACTTATCTAGCGGCGCTGTAGCGATCGAAACCTTGACGCACACCAAAATCGAGCATTCTCGTCTTTCGGGCGACTGTAGCACATCAGCTCTAAGTTCGAGTGCCAAAAACATTTATTCCATGCAGGTTCATAATATCTATTCGTTGAAACTTGTCTGGCAGCATTGTGGCGAACGCTAGTTCGACACGTACCGAATTCGAGCATTCGAGGGTTTCGGGCGACTATAGCACATCTGCTCGATTAACCGGTATCGAAAACATTAATTCCATGCAAATGGACAATATCGATGCAACGAAACTTGTCTAGCGGCGTTGTAGCAAACGAAAACTCGACCCATATAAAAATCGAGCATTCACGTGTTTCGGGCGACTGCAGCACATCAGCTCTAACTACGAGTGCCAAAAACATTTATTTCATGCAAATACATAATATAAATGCGTTGAAACTTGTCTGGCAGCATTGTGGCGAACGCTAGTTCGACCCGAACCGAATTCGAGCAGTCGAGTGTTTCGGGTGACTATAGCACATCAGCTCGAATTACGGGTGTGAAAAACATTAATTCCATGCAAATAGACAATATCGATGCAACGAAACTTGTCTAGCGGCGTTGTAGCAAATGAAAACTTGACCCATGTCGAAATCGAGCATTCACGAGTTTCAGGCGACTACATCACGTCAGCTCGAAGTACGAGTGCCAAAAACATTTATTCCATGCAGGTACATAATATCTATTCGTTGAAACTTGTGTGGCAGCATTGTGGTGAACGCAAGTTCGACCCGTACCGAAATCGACCACTCGAGTGTTTCGGGCGACTATAGCACATCAGCTCGATTTACGGGTGTCAAAAATATTAATTCCATGCAAATAGACAATATCGATGCAACGAAACTTGTCTAGCGGCGTTGTAGCAAATGAAAACTTGACCCATGTCGAAATCGAGCATTCACGAGTTTCGGGCGACTACATCACATCAGCTCTAAGTACGAGTGCCAAAAACATTTATTCCATGCAGGTACATAATATCTATTCGTTGAAACGTGTCTGGCAGCATTGTGGCGAATGCAAGTTCGACCCGTACCGAAATCGGGCATTCGAGTGTTTCGGGCGACTATAGCACATCAGCTCTAACTACGAGTGCCAAAAACATTTATTTCATGCAAATACATAATATAAATGCGTTGAAACTTGTCTGGCAGCATTGTGGCGAACGCTAGTTCGACCCGAACCGAATTCGAGCAGTCGAGTGTTTCGGGTGACTATAGCACATCAGCTCGAATTACGGGTGTGAAAAACATTAATTCCATGCAAATAGACAATATCGATGCAACGAAACTTGTCTAGCGGCGTTGTAGCAAATGAAAACTTGACCCATGTCGAAATCGAGCATTCACGAGTTTCGGGCGACTACATCACGTCAGCTCGAAGTACGAGTGCCAAAAACATTTATTCCATGCAGGTACATAATATCTATTCGTTGAAACTTGTGTGGCAGCATTGTGGTGAACGCAAGTTCGACCCGTACCGAAATCGACCACTCGAGTGTTTCGGGCGACTATAGCACATCAGCTCGATTTACGGGAGTCGAAAACATTAATTCCATGCAAATGGACAATATCGATGCAACGAAACTTGTCTAGCGGCGTTGCAGCAAACGAAAACTTGACCCATATCGAAATCGAGCAATCACGAGTTTCGGGCGACTGCAGCACATCAGCTCTAAGTACGAGTGCCAAAAACATTTATTTCATGCAAATACATAATATAAATGCGTTGAAACTTGTCTGGCAGCATTGTGGCGAACGCTAGTTCGACCCGAACCGAATTCGAGCATTCGAGTGTTTCGGGTGACTATAGCACATCAGCTCGAATTACGGGTGTGAAAAACATTAATTCCATGCTAATAGGCGATATCGATGCAACGAAACTTATCTAGCGGCGCTGTAGCGATCGAAACCTTGACGCACACCAAAATCGAGCATTCTCGTCTTTCGGGCGACTGTAGCACATCAGCTCTAAGTTCGAGTGCCAAAAACATTTATTCCATGCAGGTTCATAATATTTATTCGTTGAAACTTGTGTGGCAGCATTGTGGCGAACGCAAGTTCGACCCGTACCGAAATCGACCACTCGAGTGTTTCGGGTGACTATAGCACATCAGCTCGAACTACGGGTGTCAAAAAGATTAATTCCATGCTAATAGGCGATATCGATGCAACGAAACTTATCTAGCGGCGCTGCAGCGATCGAAACCTTGACGCACACCAAAATCGAGCATTCCCGTCTTTCGGGCGACTGTAGCACATCAGCTCTAAGTTCGAGTACCAAAAACATTTATTCCATGCAGGTCCATCATGTCTATTCGTTGAAACTTGTCTGGCAGCATTGTGGCGAACGCTAGTTCGACCCGTACCGAATTCGAGCATTCGAATGTTTCGGGCGACTATAGCACATCAGCTCGATTTACGGGATTCGAAAACATTAATTCCATGCAAATGGACAATATCGATGCAACGAAACTTGTCTAGCGGCGTTGCAGCAAACGAAAACTTGACCCATATCGAAATCGAGCATTCACGAGTTTCGGGCGAATACATCACATCAGATCTAAGTACGAGTGCCAAAAACATTTATTCCATGCAGGTACACAATATCAATACGTTGAAACTTGTCTGGCAGCATTGTGGCGAACGCAAGTTCGACCCGTACCGAAATCCATCATTCACGTGATTCGGGCGACTGCAGCACATCAGCTCTAAGTACGAGTGCCAAAACCATTTATTCCATGTAGGTACATAATATCTATTCGTTGAAACTTGTCTGGAAGCATTGTGGCGAACGCAAGTTCGACCCGTACCGAAATGGAGCATTCGAGTGTTTCGGGCGACTATAGCACATCAGCTCGATTTACGGGTGTAAAAAACATTAATTCCCTGCAAATAGACAATATCGATGCATCGAAACTTGTTTAGCGGCGTTGTAGCAAACGAAAACTTGACCCATATCGAAATCGAGCATTCACGTGTTTCGGGCGACTGCAGCACATCAGCACTAAGTACGAGTGCCAAAAACATTTATTTCATGCAAATACATAATATAAATGCGTTGAAACTTGTCTGGCAGCATTGTGGCGAACGCTAGTTCGACCCGAACCGAATTCGAGCATTCGAGTGTTTCGGGTGACAATAGCACATCAGCTCGAATTACGGGTGTGAAAAACATTAATTCCATGCTAATAGGCGATATCGATGCAACGAAACTTATCTAGCGGCGCTGTAGCGATCGAAACCTTGACGCACACCAAAATCGAGCATTCCCGTCTTTCGGGCGACTGTAGCACATCGGCTCTAAGTTCGAGTACCAAAAACATTTATTCCATGCAGGTCCATAATGTCTATTCGTTGAAACTTGTCTGGCAGCATTGTGGCGAACGCTAGTTCGACCCGAACCGAATTCGAGCAGTCGATTGTTTCGGGTGACTATAGCACATCAGCTCGATTTCCGGGTGTCAAAAGCATTAATTCCATGCAAATAGACAATATCGATGCATCGAAACTTGTTTAGCGGCGTTGTAGCAAACGAAAACTTGACCCATATCGAAATCGAGCATTCACGTGTTTCGGGCGACTGCAGCACATCAGCACTAAGTACGAGTGCCAAAAACATTTATTTCATGCAAATACATAATATAAATGCGCTGAAACTTGTCTGGCAGCATTGTGGCGAACGCTAGTTCGACCCGAACCGAATTCAAGCATTCGAGTGTTTCGGGTGACTATAGCACATCAGCTCGAATTACGGGTGTGAAAAACATTAATTCCATGCTAATAGGCGATATCGATGCAACGAAACTTATCTAGCGGCGCTGTAGCGTTCGAAACCTTCAGGCACACCAAAATCGAGCATTCCCGTCTTTCGGGCGAATGGAGCACATCAGCTCTAAGTACGAGAGCCAAAAACATTTATTCCATGCAGGTACATAATATCTATTCGTTGAAACTTGTGTGGCAGCATTGTGGCGAACGCAAGTTCGACCCGTACCGAAATCGACCACTCGAGTGTTTCGGGCGACTATAGCACATCAGCTCGATTTACGGGTGTCAAAAATATTAATTCCATGCAAATAGACAATATCGATGCAACGAAACTTGTCTAGCGGCGTTGTAGCAAATGAAAACTTGACCCATGTCGAAATCGAGCATTCACGAGTTTCGGGCGACTACGTCACATCAGCTCTAAGTACGAGTGCCAAGAACATTTATTCCATGCAGGTACATTATATATATTCGTTGAAACTTGTCTGGCAGCAGTGTGGCGAATGCAAGTTCGACCCGTACCGAAATCGGTCATTAGAGTGTTTCGGGCGACTATAGCACATCAGCTCGATTTCCGGGTGTCTAAAGCATTAATTCCATGCAAATAGACAATATCGATGCATCGAAACTTGTTTAGCGGCGTTGTAGCAAACGAAAACTTGACCCATATCGAAATCGAGCATTCACGTGTTTCGGGCGACTGCAGCACATCAGCTCTAAGTACGAGTGCCAAAAACATTTATTTCATGCAAATACATAATATAAATGCGTTGAAACTTGTCTGGCAGCATTGTGGCGAACGCTAGTTCGACCCGAACCGAATTCGAGCATTCGAGTGTTTCGGGTGACTATAGCACATCAGCTCGAATTACGGGTGTGAAAAACATTAATTCCATGCTAATAGGCGATATCGATGGAACGAAACTTATCTAGCGGCGCTGTAGCGTTCGAAACCTTCAGGCACACCAAAATCGAGCATTCCCGTCTTTCGGGCGAATGGAGCACATCAGCTCTAAGTACGAGTGCCAGAAACATTTATTCCATGCAGGTACATAATATCTATTCGTTGAAACTTGTGTGGCAGCATTGTGGCGAACGCAAGTTCGACCCGTACCGAAATCGACCACTCGAGTGTTTCGGGCGACTATAGCACATCAGCTCGATTAACGGGTGTCAAAAATATTAATTCCATGCAAATAGACAATATCGATGCAACGAAACTTGTCTAGCGGCGTTGTAGCAAATGAAAACTTGACCCATGTCGAAATCGAGCATTCACGGGTTTCGGGCGACTACATCACATCAGCTCTAAGTACGAGTGCCAAGAACATTTATTCCATGCAGGTACATAATATCTATTCGTTGAAACTTGTCTGGCAGCAGTGTGGCGAATGCAAGTTCGACCCGTACCGAAATCGGTCATTCGAGTGTTTCGGGCGACTATAGCACATCAGCTCGATTTCCGGGTGTCAAAAGCATTAATTCCATGCAAATAGACAATATCGATGCATCGAAACTTGTTTAGCTGCGTTGTAGCAAACGAAAACTTGACCCATATCGAATTCGAGCATTCACGTGTTTCGGGCGACTGCAGCACATCAGCTCTAAGTACGAGTGCCAAAAACATTTATTTCATGCAAATACATAATATAAATGCGTTGAAACTTGTCTGGCAGTATTGTGGCGAACGCTAGTTCGACCCGAACCGAATTCGAGCATTCGAGTGTTTCGGGTGACTATAGCACATCAGCTCGAATTACGGGTGTGAAAAACATTAATTCCATGCTAATAGGCGATATCGATGCAACGAAACTTATCTAGCGGCGCTGTAGCGATCGAAACCTTGACGCACACCAAAATCGAGCATTCTCGTCTTTCGGGCGACTGTAGCACATCAGCTCTAAGTTCGAGTGCCAAAAACATTTATTCCATGCAGGTTCATAATATTTATTCGTTGAAACTTGTGTGGCAGCATTGTGGCGAACGCAAGTTCGACCCGTACCGAAATCGACCACTCGAGTGTTTCGGGCGACTATAGCACATCAGCTCGAATTACGGGTGTGAAAAACATTAATTCCATGCTAATAGGCGATATCGATATAACGAAACTTATCTAGCGGCGTTGTAGCAAATGAAAACTTGACCCATGTCGAAATCGAGCATTCACGAGTTTCGGGCGACTACATCACATCAGCTCTAAGTACGAGTGCCAAAAACATTTATTCCATGCAGGTCCATAATGTCTATTCGTTGAAACTTGTCTGGCAGCATTGTGGCGAACGCTAGTTCGACCCGAACCGAATTCGAGCAGTCGATTGTTTCGGGTGACTATAGCACATCAGCTCGATTTCCGGGTGTCAAAAGCATTAATTCCATGCAAATAGACAATATCGATGCATCGAAACTTGTTTAGCGGCGTTGTAGCAAACGAAAACTTGACCCATATCGAAATCGAGCATTCACGTGTTTCGGGCGACTGCAGCACATCAGCACTAAGTACGAGTGCAAAAAACATTTATTTCATGCAAATACATAATATAAATGCGCTGAAACTTGTCTGGCAGCATTGTGGCGAACGCTAGTTCGACCCGAACCGAATTCAAGCATTCGAGTGTTTCGGGTGACTATAGCACATCAGCTCGAATTACGGGTGTGAAAAACATTAATTCCATGCTAATAGGCGATATCGATGCAACGAAACTTATCTAGCGGCGCTGTAGCGTTCGAAACCTTCAGGCACACCAAAATCGAGCATTCCCGTCTTTCGGGCGAATGGAGCACATCAGCTCTAAGTACGAGTGCCAGAAACATTTATTCCATGCAGGTACATAATATCTATTCGTTGAAACTTGTGTGGCAGCATTGTGGCGAACGCAAGTTCGACCCGTACCGAAATCGACCACTCGAGTGTTTCGGGCGACTATAGTACATCAGCTCGATTTACGGGTGTCAAAAATATTAATTCCATGCAAATAGACAATATCGATGCAACGAAACTTGTCTAGCGGCGTTGTAGCAAATGAAAACTTGACCCATGTCGAAATCGAGCATTCACGTGTTTCGGGCGACTGCAGCACATCAGCTCTAAGTACGAGTGTCAAAAACATTTATTTCATGCAAATACATAATATAAATGCGTTGAAACTTGTCTGGCAGCATTGTCGCGAACGCTAGTTCGACCCGAACCGAATTCGAGCATTCGAGTGTTTCTGGCGACTATAGCACATCTGCTCGATTAACCGGTATCGAAAACATTAATTCCATGCAAATGGACAATATCGATGCAACGAAACTTGTCTAGCGGCGTTGTAGCAAACGAAAACTTGACCCATATAGATATCGAGCATTCACGTGTTTCGGGCGACTGCAGCACATCAGCTCTAACTACGAGTGCCAAAAACTTTTATTTCATGCAAATACATAATATAAATGCGTTGAAACTTGTCTGGCAGCATTGTGGCGAACGATAGTTCGACCCGAACCGATTTCGAGCATTCGAGTGTTTCGGGTGACTATAGCACATCAGCTCGAATTACGGGTGTGAAAAACATTAATTCCATGCTAATAGGCGATATCGATGCAACGAAACTTATCTAGCGGCGCTGTAGCGTTCGAAACCTTCAGGCACACCAAAATCGAGCATTCCCGTCTTTCGGGCGAATGGAGCACATCAGCTCTAAGTACGAGTGCCAAAAACATTTATTGCATGCAGGTACATAATATCTAATCGTTGAAACTTGTGTGGCAGTATTGTGGCGAACGCAAGTTCGACCCGTACCGAAATCGACCACTCGAGTGTTTCGGGCGACTATAGCACATCAGCTCTATTTACGGACGTCAAAAACATTAATTCCATGCAAATAGACAATATCGATGCAACGAAACTTTTCTAGCGGCGTTGTAGCAAATGAAAACTTGACCCATGTCGAAATCGAGCATTCACGAGTTTCGGGCGACTACATCACATCAGCTCTAAGTACGAGTGCCAGAAACATTTATTCCATGCAGGTACATAATATCTATTCGTTGAAACTTGTCTGGCAGCATTGTGGCGAATGCAAGTTCGACCCGTACCGAAATCGGGCATTCGAGTGTTTCGGGCGACTATAGCACATCAGCTCGATTTACGGGTGTAAAAAACATTAATTCCCTGCAAATAGACAATATCGATGCATCGAAACTTGTTTAGCGGCGTTGTAGCAAACGAAAACTTGACCCATATCGAAATCGAGCATTCACGTGTTTCGGGCGACTGCAGCACATCAGCACTAAGTACGAGTGCCAAAAACATTTATTTCATGCAAATACATAATATAAATGCGTTGAAACTTGTCTGGCAGCATTGTGGCGAACGCTAGTTCGACCCGAACCGAATTCGAGCATTCGAGTGTTTCGGGTGACAATAGCACATCAGCTCGAATTACGGGTGTGAAAAACATTAATTCCATGCTAATAGGCGATATCGATGCAACGAAACTTATCTAGCGGCGCTGTAGCGTTCGAAACCTTCAGGCACACCAAAATCGAGCATTCCCGTCTTTCGGGCGAATGGAGCACATCAGCTCTAAGTACGAGTGCCAGAAACATTTATTCCATGCAGGTACATAATATCTATTCGTTGAAACTTGTGTGGCAGCATTGTGGCGAACGCAAGTTCGACCCGTACCGAAATCGACCACTCGAGTGTTTCGGGCGACTATAGCACATCAGCTCGATTAACGGGTGTCAAAAATATTAATTCCATGCAAATAGACAATATCGATGCAACGAAACTTGTCTAGCGGCGTTGTAGCAAATGAAAACTTGACCCATGTCGAAATCGAGCATTCACGGGTTTCGGGCGACTACATCACATCAGCTCTAAGTACGAGTGCCAAGAACATTTATTCCATGCAGGTACATAATATCTGTTCGTTGAAACTTGTCTGGCAGCAGTGTGGCGAATGCAAGTTCGACCCGTACCGAAATCGGTCATTCGAGTGTTTCGGGCGACTATAGCACATCAGCTCGATTTCCGGGTGTCAAAAGCATTAATTCCATGCAAATAGACAATATCGATGCATCGAAACTTGTTTAGCTGCGTTGTAGCAAACGAAAACTTGACCCATATCGAATTCGAGCATTCACGTGTTTCGGGCGACTGCAGCACATCAGCTCTAAGTACGAGTGCCAAAAACATTTATTTCATGCAAATACATAATATAAATGCGTTGAAACTTGTCTGGCAGCATTGTGGCGAACGCTAGTTCGACCCGAACCGAATTCGAGCATTCGAGTGTTTCGGGTGACTATAGCACATCAGCTCGAATTACGGGTGTGAAAAACATTAATTCCATGCTAATAGGCGATATCGATGCAACGAAACTTATCTAGCGGCGCTGTAGCGATCGAAACCTTGACGCACACCAAAATCGAGCATTCTCGTCTTTCGGGCGACTGTAGCACATCAGCTCTAAGTTCGAGTGCCAAAAACATTTATTCCATGCAGGTTCATAATATTTATTCGTTGAAACTTGTGTGGCAGCATTGTGGCGAACGCAAGTTCGACCCGTACCGAAATCGACCACTCGAGTGTTTCGGGCGACTATAGCACATCAGCTCGAATTACGGGTGTGAAAAACATTAATTCCATGCTAATAGGCGATATCGATATAACGAAACTTATCTAGCGGCGTTGTAGCAAATGAAAACTTGACCCATGTCGAAATCGAGCATTCACGAGTTTCGGGCGACTACATCACATCAGCTCTAAGTACGAGTGCCAAAAACATTTATTCCATGCAGGTCCATAATGTCTATTCGTTGAAACTTGTCTGGCAGCATTGTGGCGAACGCTAGTTCGACCCGAACCGAATTCGAGCAGTCGATTGTTTCGGGAGACTATAGCACATCAGCTCGATTTCCGGGTGTCAAAAGCATTAATTCCATGCAAATAGACAATATCGATGCATCGAAACTTGTTTAGCGGCGTTGTAGCAAACGAAAACTTGACCCATATCGAAATCGAGCATTCACGTGTTTCGGGCGACTGCAGCACATCAGCACTAAGTACGAGTGCCAAAAACATTTATTTCATGCAAATACATAATATAAATGCGCTGAAACTTGTCTGGCAGCATTGTGGCGAACGCTAGTTCGACCCGAACCGAATTCAAGCATTCGAGTGTTTCGGGTGACTATAGCACATCAGCTCGAATTACGGGTGTGAAAAACATTAATTCCATGCTAATAGGCGATATCGATGCAACGAAACTTATCTAGCGGCGCTGTAGCGTTCGAAACCTTCAGGCACACCAAAATCGAGCATTCCCGTCTTTCGGGCGAATGGAGCACATCAGCTCTAAGTACGAGTGCCAGAAACATTTATTCCATGCAGGTACATAATATCTATTCGTTGAAACTTGTCTGGCAGCATTGTGGCGAACGCTAGTTCGACCCGTACCGAATTCGAGCTTTCGAGGGTTTCGGGCGACTATAGCACATCTGCTCGATTAACCGGTATCGAAAACATTAATTCCATGCAAATGGACAATATCGATGCAACGAAACTTGTCTAGCGGCGTTGTAGCAAACGAAAACTCGACCCATATAGAAATCGAGCATTCACGTGTTTCGGGCGACTGCAGCACATCAGCTCTAACTACGAGTGCCAAAAACATTTATTTCATGCAAATACATAATATAAATGCGTTGAAACTTGTCTGGCAGCATTGTGGCGAACGCTAGTTCGACCCGAACCGAATTCGAGCAGTCGAGTGTTTCGGGTGACTATAGCACATCAGCTCGAATTACGGGTGTGAAAAACATTAATTCCATGCAAATAGACAATATCGATGCAACGAAACTTGTCTAGCGGCGTTGTAGCAAATGAAAACTTGACCCATGTCGAAATCGAGCATTCACGAGTTTCGGGCGACTACATCACATCAGCTCTAAGTACGAGTGCCAAAAATATTTATTCCATGCAGGTACATAATATCTATTCGTTGAAACGTGTCTGGCAGCATTGTGGCGAATGCAAGTTCGACCCGTACCGAAATCGGGCATTCGAGTGTTTCGGGCGACTATAGCACATCAGCTCTAACTACGAGTGCCAAAAACATTTATTTCATGCAAATACATAATATAAATGCGTTGAAACTTGTCTGGCAGCATTGTGGCGAACGCTAGTTCGACCCGAACCGAATTCGAGCAGTCGAGTGTTTCGGGTGACTATAGCACATCAGCTCGAATTACGGGTGTGAAAAACATTAATTCCATGCAAATAGACAATATCGATGCAACGAAACTTGTCTAGCGGCGTTGTAGCAAATGAAAACTTGACCCATGTCGAAATCGAGCATTCACGAGTTTCGGGCGACTACATCACGTCAGCTCGAAGTACGAGTGCCAAAAACATTTATTCCATGCAGGTACATAATATCTATTCGTTGAAACTTGTGTGGCAGCATTGTGGTGAACGCAAGTTCGACCCGTACCGAAATCGACCACTCGAGTGTTTTGGGCGACTATAGCACATCAGCTCGATTTACGGGAGTCGAAAACATTAATTCCATGCAAATGGACAATATCGATGCAACGAAACTTGTCTAGCGGCGTTGCAGCAAACGAAAACTTGACCCATATCGAAATCGAGCATTCACGAGTTTCGGGCGACTGCAGCACATCAGCTCTAAGTACGAGTGCCAAAAACATTTATTTCATGCAAATACATAATATAAATGCGTTGAAACTTGTCTGGCAGCATTGTGGCGAACGCTAGTTCGACCCGAACCGAATTCGAGCATTCGAGTGTTTCGGGTGACTATAGCACATCAGCTCGAATTACGGGTGTGAAAAACATTAATTCCATGCTAATAGGCGATATCGATGCACCGAAACTTATCTAGCGGCGCTGTAGCGATCGAAACCTTGACGCACACCAAAATCGAGCATTCTCGTCTTTCGGGCGACTGTAGCACATCAGCTCTAAGTTCGAGTGCCAAAAACATTTATTCCATGCAGGTTCATAATATCTATTCGTTGAAACTTGTCTGGCAGCATTGTGGCGAACGCTAGTTCGACCCGTACCGAATTCGAGCATTCGAGGGTTTCGGGCGACTATAGCACATCTGCTCGATTAACCGGTATCGAAAACATTAATTCCATGCAAATGGACAATATCGATGCAACGAAACTTGTCTAGCGGCGTTGTAGCAAACGAAAACTCGACCCATATAGAAATCGAGCATTCACGTGTTTCGGGCGACTGCAGCACATCAGCTCTAACTACGAGTGCCAAAAACATTTATTTCATGCAAATACATAATATAAATGCGTTGAAACTTGTCTGGCAGCATTGTGGCGAACGCTAGTTCGACCCGAACCGAATTCGAGCAGTCGAGTGTTTCGGGTGACTATAGCACATCAGCTCGAATTACGGGTGTGAAAAACATTAATTCCATGCTAATAGACAATATCGATGCAACGAAACTTGTCTAGCGGCGTTGTAGCAAATGAGAACTTGACCCATGTCGAAATCGAGCATTCACGAGTTTCGGGCGACTACATCACGTCAGCTCGAAGTACGAGTGCCAAAAACATTTATTCCATGCAGGTACATAATATCTATTCGTTGAAACTTGTGTGGCAGCATTGTGGTGAACGCAAGTTCGACCCGTACCGAAATCGACCACTCGAGTGTTTCGGGCGACTATAGCACATCAGCTCGATTTACGGGTGTCAAAAATATTAATTCCATGCAAATAGACAATATCGATGCAACGAAACTTGTCTAGCGGCGTTGTAGCAAACGAAAACTTGACCCATATCGAAATCGAGCATTCACGTGTTTCGGGCGACTGCAGCACATCAGCTCTAAGTACGAGTGCCAAAAACATTTATTTCATGCAAATACATAATATAAATGCGTTGAAACTTGTCTGGCAGCATTGTGGCGAACGCTAGTTCGACCCGAACCGAATTCGAGCATTCGAGTGTTTCGGGTGACTATAGCACATCAGCTCGAATTACGGGTGTGAAAAACATTAATTCCATGCTAATAGGCGATATCGATGCAACGAAACTTATCTAGCGGCGCTGTAGCGATCGAAACCTTGACGCACACCAAAATCGAGCATTCTCGTCTTTCGGGCGACTGTAGCACATCAGCTCTAAGTTCGAGTGCCAAAATCATTTATTCCATGCAGGTTCATAATATTTATTCGTTGAAACTTGTGTGGCAGCATTGTGGCGAACGCAAGTTCGACCCGTACCGAAATCGACCACTCGAGTGTTTCGGGCGACTATAGCACATCAGCTCGAATTACGGGTGTGAAAAACATTAATTCCATGCTAATAGGCGATATCGATATAACGAAACTTATCTAGCGGCGTTGTAGCAAATGAAAACTTGACCCATGTCGAAATCGAGCATTCACGAGTTTCGGGCGACTACATCACATCAGCTCTAAGTACGAGTGCCAAAAACATTTATTCCATGCAGGTACATAATATCTATTCGTTGAAACGTGTCTGGCAGCATTGTGGCGAATGCAAGTTCGACCCGTACCGAAATCGGGCATTCGAGTGTTTCGGGCGACTATAGCACATCAGCTCTAACTACGAGTGCCAAAAACATTTATTTCATGCAAATACATAATATAAATGCGTTGAAACTTGTCTGGCAGCATTGTGGCGAACGCTAGTTCGACCCGAACCGAATTCGAGCAGTCGAGTGTTTCGGGTGACTATAGCACATCAGCTCGAATTACGGGTGTGAAAAACATTAATTCCATGCAAATAGACAATATCGATGCAACGAAACTTGTCTAGCGGCGTTGTAGCAAATGAAAACTTGACCCATGTCGAAATCGAGCATTCACGAGTTTCGGGCGACTACTTCACGTCAGCTCGAAGTACGAGTGCCAAAAACATTTATTCCATGCAGGTACATAATATCTATTCGTTGAAACTTGTGTGGCAGCATTGTGGTGAACGCAAGTTCGACCCGTACCGAAATCGACCACTCGAGTGTTTCGGGCGACTATAGCACATCAGCTCGATTTACGGGAGTCGAAAACATTAATTCCATGCAAATGGACAATATCGATGCAACGAAACTTGTCTAGCGGCGTTGCAGCAAACGAAAACTTGACCCATATCGAAATCGAGCATTCACGAGTTTCGGGCGACTGCAGCACATCAGCTCTAAGTACGAGTGCCAAAAACATTTATTTCATGCAAATACATAATATAAATGCGTTGAAACTTGTCTGGCAGCATTGTGGCGAACGCTAGTTCGACCCGAACCGAATTCGAGCATTCGAGTGTTTCGGGTGACTATAGCACATCAGCTCGAATTACGGGTGTGAAAAACATTAATTCCATGCTAATAGGCGATATCGATGCAACGAAACTTATCTAGCGGCGCTGTAGCGATCGAAACCTTGACGCACACCAAAATCGAGCATTCTCGTCTTTCGGGCGACTGTAGCACATCAGCTCTAAGTTCGAGTGCCAAAAACATTTATTCCATGCAGGTTCATAATATTTATCCGTTGAAACTTGTGTGGCAGCATTGTGGCGAACGCAAGTTCGACCCGTACCGAAATCGACCACTCGAGTGTTTCGAGTGACTATAGCACATCAGCTCGAACTACGGGTGTCAAAAAGATTAATTCCTCGCTAATAGGCGATATCGATGCAACGAAACTTATCTAGCGGCGCTGTAGCGATCGAAACCTTGACGCACACCAAAATCGAGCATTCCCGTCTTTCGGGCGACTGTAGCACATCAGCTCTAAGTTCGAGTACCAAAAACATTTATTCCATGCAGGTCCATCATGTCTATTCGTTGAAACTTGTCTGGCAGCATTGTGGCGAACGCTAGTTCGACCCGTACCGAATTCGAGCATTCGAATGTTTCGGGCGACTATAGCACATCAGCTCGATTTACGGGAGTCGAAAACATTAATTCCATGCAAATGGACAATATCGATGCAACGAAACTTGTCTAGCGGCGTTGCAGCAAACGAAAACTTGACCCATATCGAAATCGAGCATTCACGAGTTTCGGGCGAATACATCACATCAGATCTAAGTACGAGTGCCAAAAACATTTATTCCATGCAGGTACATAATATCAATACGTTGAAACTTGTCTGGCAGCATTGTGGCGAACGCAAGTTCGACCCGTACCGAAATCCATCATTCACGTGATTCGGGCGACTGCAGCACATCAGCTCTAAGTACGAGTGCCAAAACCATTTATTCCATGTAGGTACATAATATCTATTCGTTGAAACTTGTCTGGAAGCATTGTGGCGAACGCAAGTTCGACCCGTACCGAAATGGAGCATTCGAGTGTTTCGGGCGACTGTAGCACATCAGCTCTAAGTACGAGTGCCAAAAACATTTATTCCATGCAGGCACATAATATCTATTCGTTGAAACTTGTCTGGCAGCATTGTGGCGAACGCAAATTCGATCCGAACCGAATTCAAGCATTCGAGTGTTTCGGGTGACTATAGCACATCAGCTCGAATTACGGGTGTGAAAAACATTAATTCCATGCTAATAGGCGATATCGATGCAACGAAACTTATCTAGCGGCGCTGTAGCGATCGAAACCTTGACGCACACCAAAATCGAGCATTCCCGTCTTTCGGGCGACTGTAGCACATCAGCTCTAAGTTCGAGTGCCAAAAACATTTATTCCATGCAGGTTCATAATATCTATTCGTTGAAACTTGTCTGGCAGCATTGTGGCGAACGCTAGTTCGACCCGTACCGAATTCGAGCATTCGAGTGTTTCTGGCGACTATAGCACATCTGCTCGATTAACCGGTATCGAAAACATTAATTCCATGCAAATGGACAATATCGATGCAACGAAACTTGTCTAGCGGCGTTGTAGCAAACGAAAACTTGACCCATATAGATATCGAGCATTCACGTGTTTCGGGCGACTGCAGCACATCAGCTCTAACTACGAGTGCCAAAAACTTTTATTTCATGCAAATACATAATATAAATGCGTTGAAACTTGTCTGGCAGCATTGTGGCGAACGATAGTTCGACCCGAACCGATTTCGAGCATTCGAGTGTTTCGGGTGACTATAGCACATCAGCTCGAATTACGGGTGTGAAAAACATTAATTCCATGCTAATAGGCGATATCGATGCAACGAAACTTATCTAGCGGCGCTGTAGCGTTCGAAACCTTCAGGCACACCAAAATCGAGCATTCCCGTCTTTCGGGCGAATGGAGCACATCAGCTCTAAGTACGAGTGCCAAAAACATTTATTCCATGCAGGTACATAATATCTAATCGTTGAAACTTGTGTGGCAGTATTGTGGCGAACGCAAGTTCGACCCGTACCGAAATCGACCACTCGAGTGTTTCGGGCGACTATAGCACATCAGCTCTATTTACGGACGTCAAAAACATTAATTCCATGCAAATAGACAATATCGATGCAACGAAACTTTTCTAGCGGCGTTGTAGCAAATGAAAACTTGACCCATGTCGAAATCGAGCATTCACGAGTTTCGGGCGACTACATCACATCAGCTCTAAGTACGAGTGCCAAGAACATTTATTCCATGCAGGTACATAATATCTATTCGTTGAAACTTGTCTGGCAGCAGTGTGGCGAATGCAAGTTCGACCCGTACCGAAATCGGTCATTCGAGTGTTTCGGGCGACTATAGCACATCAGCTCGATTTCCGGGTGTCAAAAGCATTAATTCCATGCAAATAGACAATATCGATGCATCGAAACTTGTTTAGCTGCGTTGTAGCAAACGAAAACTTGACCCATATCGAATTCGAGCATTCACGTGTTTCGGGCGACTGCAGCACATCAGCTCTAAGTACGAGTGCAAAAAACATTTATTTCATGCAAATACATAATATAAATGCGTTGAAACTTGTCTGGCAGCATTGTGGCGAACGCTAGTTCGACCCGAACCGAATTCGAGCATTCGAGTGTTTCGGGTGACTATAGCACATCAGCTCGAATTACGGGTGTGAAAAACATTAATTCCATGCTAATAGGCGATATCGATGCAACGAAACTTATCTAGCGGCGCTGTAGCGATCGAAACCTTGACGCACACCAAAATCGAGCATTCTCGTCTTTCGGGCGACTGTAGCACATCAGCTCTAAGTTCGAGTGCCAAAAACATTTATTCCATGCAGGTTCATAATATTTATTCGTTGAAACTTGTGTGGCAGCATTGTGGCGAACGCAAGTTCGACCCGTACCGAAATCGACCACTCGAGTGTTTCGGGCGACTATAGCACATCAGCTCGAATTACGGGTGTGAAAAACATTAATTCCATGCTAATAGGCGATATCGATATAACGAAACTTATCTAGCGGCGTTGTAGCAAATGAAAACTTGACCCATGTCGAAATCGAGCATTCACGAGTTTCGGGCGACTACATCACATCAGCTCTAAGTACGAGTGCCAAAAACATTTATTCCATGCAGGTCCATAATGTCTATTCGTTGAAACTTGTCTGGCAGCATTGTGGCGAACGCTAGTTCGACCCGAACCGAATTCGAGCAGTCGATTGTTTCGGGTGACTATAGCACATCAGCTCGATTTCCGGGTGTCAAAAGCATTAATTCCATGCAAATAGACAATATCGATGCATCGAAACTTGTTTAGCGGCGTTGTAGCAAACGAAAACTTGACCCATATCGAAATCGAGCATTCACGTGTTTCGGGCGACTGCAGCACATCAGCACTAAGTACGAGTGCCAAAAACATTTATTTCATGCAAATACATAATATAAATGCGCTGAAACTTGTCTGGCAGCATTGTGGCGAACGCTAGTTCGACCCGAACCGAATTCAAGCATTCGAGTGTTTCGGGTGACTATAGCACATCAGCTCGAATTACGGGTGTGAAAAACATTAATTCCATGCTAATAGGCGATATCGATGCAACGAAACTTATCTAGCGGCGCTGTAGCGTTCGAAACCTTCAGGCACACCAAAATCGAGCATTCCCGTCTTTCGGGCGAATGGAGCACATCAGCTCTAAGTACGAGTGCCAGAAACATTTATTCCATGCAGGTACATAATATCTATTCGTTGAAACTTGTGTGGCAGCATTGTGGCGAACGCAAGTTCGACCCGTACCGAAATCGACCACTCGAGTGTTTCGGGCGACTATAGTACATCAGCTCGATTTACGGGTGTCAAAAATATTAATTCCATGCAAATAGACAATATCGATGCAACGAAACTTGTCTAGTGGCGTTGTAGCAAATGAAAACTTGACCCATGTCGAAATCGAGCATTCACGTGTTTCGGGCGACTGCAGCACATCAGCTCTAAGTACGAGTGTCAAAAACATTTATTTCATGCAAATACATAATATAAATGCGTTGAAACTTGTCTGGCAGCATTGTCGCGAACGCTAGTTCGACCCGAACCGAATTCGAGCATTCGAGTGTTTCGGGTGACTATAGCACATCAGCTCGAATTACGGGTGTGAAAAACATTAATTCCATGCTAATAGGCGATATCGATGCAACGAAACTTATCTAGCGGCGCTGTAGCGATCGAAACCTTGACGCACACCAAAATCGAGCATTCTCGTCTTTCGGGCGACTGTAGCACATCAGCTCTAAGTTCGAGTGCCAAAAACATTTATTCCATGCAGGTTCATAATATCTATTCGTTGAAACTTGTCTGGCAGCATTGTGGCGAACGCTAGTTCGACCCGTACCGAATTCGAGCATTCGAGTGTTTCTGGCGACTATAGCACATCTGCTCGATTAACCGGTATCGAAAACATTAATTCCATGCAAATGGACAATATCGATGCAACGAAACTTGTCTAGCGGCGTTGTAGCAAACGAAAACTTGACCCATATAGATATCGAGCATTCACGTGTTTCGGGCGACTGCAGCACATCAGCTCTAACTACGAGTGCCAAAAACTTTTATTTCATGCAAATACATAATATAAATGCGTTGAAACTTGTCTGGCAGCATTGTGGCGAACGATAGTTCGACCCGAACCGATTTCGAGCATTCGAGTGTTTCGGGTGACTATAGCACATCAGCTCGAATTACGGGTGTGAAAAACATTAATTCCATGCTAATAGGCGATATCGATGCAACGAAACTTATCTAGCGGCGCTGTAGCGTTCGAAACCTTCAGGCACACCAAAATCGAGCATTCCCGTCTTTCGGGCGAATGGAGCACATCAGCTCTAAGTACGAGTGCCAAAAACATTTATTCCATGCAGGTACATAATATCTAATCGTTGAAACTTGTGTGGCAGTATTGTGGCGAACGCAAGTTCGACCCGTACCGAAATCGACCACTCGAGTGTTTCGGGCGACTATAGCACATCAGCTCTATTTACGGACGTCAAAAACATTAATTCCATGCAAATAGACAATATCGATGCAACGAAACTTTTCTAGCGGCGTTGTAGCAAATGAAAACTTGACCCATGTCGAAATCGAGCATTCACGAGTTTCGGGCGACTACATCACATCAGCTCTAAGTACGAGTGCCAGAAACATTTATTCCATGCAGGTACATAATATCTATTCGTTGAAACTTGTCTGGCAGCATTGTGGCGAATGCAAGTTCGACCCGTACCGAAATCGGGCATTCGAGTGTTTCGGGCGACTATAGCACATCAGCTCGATTTACGGGTGTAAAAAACATTAATTCCCTGCAAATAGACAATATCGATGCATCGAAACTTGTTTAGCGGCGTTGTAGCAAACGAAAACTTGACCCATATCGAAATCGAGCATTCACGTGTTTCGGGCGACTGCAGCACATCAGCACTAAGTACGAGTGCCAAAAACATTTATTTCATGCAAATACATAATATAAATGCGTTGAAACTTGTCTGGCAGCATTGTGGCGAACGCTAGTTCGACCCGAACCGAATTCGAGCATTCGAGTGTTTCGGGTGACAATAGCACATCAGCTCGAATTACGGGTGTGAAAAACATTAATTCCATGCTAATAGGCGATATCGATGCAACGAAACTTATCTAGCGGCGCTGTAGCGATCGAAACCTTGACGCACACCAAAATCGAGCATTCCCGTCTTTCGGGCGACTGTAGCACATCAGCTCTAAGTTCGAGTACCAAAAACATTTATTCCATGCAGGTCCATAATGTCTATTCGTTGAAACTTGTCTGGCAGCATTGTGGCGAACGCTAGTTCGACCCGAACCGAATTCGAGCAGTCGATTGTTTCGGGTGACTATAGCACATCAGCTCGATTTCCGGGTGTCAAAAGCATTAATTCCATGCAAATAGGCAATATCGATGCATCGAAACTTGTTTAGCGGCGTTGTAGCAAACGAAAACTTGACCCATATCGAAATCGAGCATTCACGTGTTTCGGGCGACTGCAGCACATCAGCACTAAGTACGAGTGCCAAAAACATTTATTTCATGCAAATACATAATATAAATGCGCTGAAACTTGTCTGGCAGCATTGTGGCGAACGCTAGTTCGACCCGAACCGAATTCAAGCATTCGAGTGTTTCGGGTGACTATAGCACATCAGCTCGAATTACGGGTGTGAAAAACATTAATTCCATGCTAATAGGCGATATCGATGCAACGAAACTTATCTAGCGGCGCTGTAGCGTTCGAAACCTTCAGGCACACCAAAATCGAGCATTCCCGTCTTTCGGGCGAATGGAGCACATCAGCTCTAAGAACGAGAGCCAAAAACATTTATTCCATGCAGGTACATAATATCTATTCGTTGAAACTTGTGTGGCAGCATTGTGGCGAACGCAAGTTCGACCCGTACCGAAATCGACCACTCGAGTGTTTCGGGCGACTATAGCACATCAGCTCGATTTACGGGTGTCAAAAATATTAATTCCATGCAAATAGACAATATCGATGCAACGAAACTTGTCTAGCGGCGTTGTAGCAAATGAAAACTTGACCCATGTCGAAATCGAGCATTCACGAGTTTCGGGCGACTACGTCACATCAGCTCTAAGTACGAGTGCCAAGAACATTTATTCCATGCAGGTACATTATATATATTCGTTGAAACTTGTCTGGCAGCAGTGTGGCGAATGCAAGTTCGACCCGTACCGAAATCGGTCATTAGAGTGTTTCGGGCGACTATAGCACATCAGCTCGATTTCCGGGTGTCTAAAGCATTAATTCCATGCAAATAGACAATATCGATGCATCGAAACTTGTTTAGCGGCGTTGTAGCAAACGAAAACTTGACCCATATCGAAATCGAGCATTCACGTGTTTCGGGCGACTGCAGCACATCAGCTCTAAGTACGAGTGCCAAAAACATTTATTTCATGCAAATACATAATATAAATGCGTTGAAACTTGTCTGGCAGCATTGTGGCGAACGCTAGTTCGACCCGAACCGAATTCGAGCATTCGAGTGTTTCGGGTGACTATAGCACATCAGCTCGAATTACGGGTGTGAAAAACATTAATTCCATGCTAATAGGCGATATCGATGCAACGAAACTTATCTAGCGGCGCTGTAGCGTTCGAAACCTTCAGGCACACCAAAATCGAGCATTCCCGTCTTTCGGGCGAATGGAGCACATCAGCTCTAAGTACGAGTGCCAGAAACATTTATTCCATGCAGGTACATAATATCTATTCGTTGAAACTTGTGTGGCAGCATTGTGGCGAACGCAAGTTCGACCCGTACCGAAATCGACCACTCGAGTGTTTCGGGCGACTATAGCACATCAGCTCGATTAACGGGTGTCAAAAATATTAATTCCATGCAAATAGACAATATCGATGCAACGAAACTTGTCTAGCGGCGTTGTAGCAAATGAAAACTTGACCCATGTCGAAATCGAACATTCACGGGTTTCGGGCGACTACATCACATCAGCTCTAAGTACGAGTGCCAAGAACATTTATTCCATGCAGGTACATAATATCTATTCGTTGAAACTTGTCTGGCAGCAGTGTGGCGAATGCAAGTTCGACCCGTACCGAAATCGGTCATTCGAGTGTTTCGGGCGACTATAGCACATCAGCTCGATTTCCGGGTGTCAAAAGCATTAATTCCATGCAAATAGACAATATCGATGCATCGAAACTTGTTTAGCTGCGTTGTAGCAAACGAAAACTTGACCCATATCGAATTCGAGCATTCACGTGTTTCGGGCGACTGCAGCACATCAGCTCTAAGTACGAGTGCCAAAAACATTTATTTCATGCAAATACATAATATAAATGCGTTGAAACTTGTCTGGCAGCATTGTGGCGAACGCTAGTTCGACCCGAACCGAATTCGAGCATTCGAGTGTTTCGGGTGACTATAGCACATCAGCTCGAATTACGGGTGTGAAAAACATTAATTCCATGCTAATAGGCGATATCGATGCAACGAAACTTATCTAGCGGCGCTGTAGCGATCGAAACCTTGACGCACACCAAAATCGAGCATTCTCGTCTTTCGGGCGACTGTAGCACATCAGCTCTAAGTTCGAGTGCCAAAAACATTTATTCCATGCAGGTTCATAATATTTATTCGTTGAAACTTGTGTGGCAGCATTGTGGCGAACGCAAGTTCGACCCGTACCGAAATCGACCACTCGAGTGTTTCGGGCGACTATAGCACATCAGCTCGAATTACGGGTGTGAAAAACATTAATTCCATGCTAATAGGCGATATCGATATAACGAAACTTATCTAGCGGCGTTGTAGCAAATGAAAACTTGACCCATGTCGAAATCGAGCATTCACGAGTTTCGGGCGACTACATCACATCAGCTCTAAGTACGAGTGCCAAAAACATTTATTCCATGCAGGTCCATAATGTCTATTCGTTGAAACTTGTCTGGCAGCATTGTGGCGAACGCTAGTTCGACCCGAACCGAATTCGAGCAGTCGATTGTTTCGGGTGACTATAGCACATCAGCTCGATTTCCGGGTGTCAAAAGCATTAATTCCATGCAAATAGACAATATCGATGCATCGAAACTTGTTTAGCGGCGTTGTAGCAAACGAAAACTTGACCCATATCGAAATCGAGCATTCACGTGTTTCGGGCGACTGCAGCACATCAGCACTAAGTACGAGTGCCAAAAACATTTATTTCATGCAAATACATAATATAAATGCGCTGAAACTTGCCTGGCAGCATTGTGGCGAACGCTAGTTCGACCCGAACCGAATTCAAGCATTCGAGTGTTTCGGGTGACTATAGCACATCAGCTCGAATTACGGGTGTGAAAAACATTAATTCCATGCTAATAGGCGATATCGATGCAACGAAACTTATCTAGCGGCGCTGTAGCGTTCGAAACCTTCAGGCACACCAAAATCGAGCATTCCCGTCTTTCGGGCGAATGGAGCACATCAGCTCTAAGTACGAGTGCCAGAAACATTTATTCCATGCAGGTACATAATATCTATTCGTTGAAACTTGTGTGGCAGCATTGTGGCGAACGCAAGTTCGACCCGTACCGAAATCGACCACTCGAGTGTTTCGGGCGACTATAGCACATCAGCTCGATTTACGGGTGTCAAAAATATTAATTCCATGCAAATAGACAATATCGATGCAACGAAACTTGTCTAGCGGCGTTGTAGCAAATGAAAACTTGACCCATGTCGAAATCGAGCATTCACGTGTTTCGGGCGACTGCAGCACATCAGCTCTAAGTACGAGTGTCAAAAACATTTATTTCATGCAAATACATAATATAAATGCGTTGAAACTTGTCTGGCAGCATTGTCGCGAACGCTAGTTCGACCCGAACCGAAATCGAGCATTCGAGTGTTTCGGGTGACTATAGCACATCAGCTCGAATTACGGGTGTGAAAAACATTAATTCCATGCTAATAGGCGATATCGATGCAACGAAACTTATCTAGCGGCGCTGTAGCGATCGAAACCTTGACGCACACCAAAATCGAGCATTCTCGTCTTTCGGGCGACTGTAGCACATCAGCTCTAAGTTCGAGTGCCAAAAACATTTATTCCATGCAGGTTCATAATATCTATTCGTTGAAACTTGTCTGGCAGCATTGTGGCGAACGCTAGTTCGACACGTACCGAATTCGAGCATTCGAGGGTTTCGGGCGACTATAGCACATCTGCTCGATTAACCGGTATCGAAAACATTAATTCCATGCAAATGGACAATATCGATGCAACGAAACTTGTCTAGCGGCGTTGTAGCAAACGAAAACTCGACCCATATAAAAATCGAGCATTCACGTGTTTCGGGCGACTGCAGCACATCAGCTCTAACTACGAGTGCCAAAAACATTTATTTCATGCAAATACATAATATAAATGCGTTGAAACTTGTCTGGCAGCATTGTGGCGAACGCTAGTTCGACCCGAACCGAATTCGAGCAGTCGAGTGTTTCGGGTGACTATAGCACATCAGCTCGAATTACGGGTGTGAAAAACATTAATTCCATGCAAATAGACAATATCGATGCAACGAAACTTGTCTAGCGGCGTTGTAGCAAATGAAAACTTGACCCATGTCGAAATCGAGCATTCACGAGTTTCAGGCGACTACATCACGTCAGCTCGAAGTACGAGTGCCAAAAACATTTATTCCATGCAGGTACATAATATCTATTCGTTGAAACTTGTGTGGCAGCATTGTGGTGAACGCAAGTTCGACCCGTACCGAAATCGACCACTCGAGTGTTTCGGGCGACTATAGCACATCAGCTCGATTTACGGGTGTCAAAAATATTAATTCCATGCAAATAGACAATATCGATGCAACGAAACTTGTCTAGCGGCGTTGTAGCAAATGAAAACTTGACCCATGTCGAAATCGAGCATTCACGAGTTTCGGGCGACTACATCACATCAGCTCTAAGTACGAGTGCCAAAAACATTTATTCCATGCAGGTACATAATATCTATTCGTTGAAACGTGTCTGGCAGCATTGTGGCGAATGCAAGTTCGACCCGTACCGAAATCGGGCATTCGAGTGTTTCGGGCGACTATAGCACATCAGCTCTAACTACGAGTGCCAAAAACATTTATTTCATGCAAATACATAATATAAATGCGTTGAAACTTGTCTGGCAGCATTGTGGCGAACGCTAGTTCGACCCGAACCGAATTCGAGCAGTCGAGTGTTTCGGGTGACTATAGCACATCAGCTCGAATTACGGGTGTGAAAAACATTAATTCCATGCAAATAGACAATATCGATGCAACGAAACTTGTCTAGCGGCGTTGTAGCAAATGAAAACTTGACCCATGTCGAAATCGAGCATTCACGAGTTTCGGGCGACTACATCACGTCAGCTCGAAGTACGAGTGCCAAAAACATTTATTCCATGCAGGTACATAATATCTATTCGTTGAAACTTGTGTGGCAGCATTGTGGTGAACGCAAGTTCGACCCGTACCGAAATCGACCACTCGAGTGTTTCGGGCGACTATAGCACATCAGCTCGATTTACGGGAGTCGAAAACATTAATTCCATGCAAATGGACAATATCGATGCAACGAAACTTGTCTAGCGGCGTTGCAGCAAACGAAAACTTGACCCATATCGAAATCGAGCAATCACGAGTTTCGGGCGACTGCAGCACATCAGCTCTAAGTACGAGTGCCAAAAACATTTATTTCATGCAAATACATAATATAAATGCGTTGAAACTTGTCTGGCAGCATTGTGGCGAACGCTAGTTCGACCCGAACCGAATTCGAGCATTCGAGTGTTTCGGGTGACTATAGCACATCAGCTCGAATTACGGGTGTGAAAAACATTAATTCCATGCTAATAGGCGATATCGATGCAACGAAACTTATCTAGCGGCGCTGTAGCGATCGAAACCTTGACGCACACCAAAATCGAGCATTCTCGTCTTTCGGGCGACTGTAGCACATCAGCTCTAAGTTCGAGTGCCAAAAACATTTATTCCATGCAGGTTCATAATATTTATTCGTTGAAACTTGTGTGGCAGCATTGTGGCGAACGCAAGTTCGACCCGTACCGAAATCGACCACTCGAGTGTTTCGGGTGACTATAGCACATCAGCTCGAACTACGGGTGTCAAAAAGATTAATTCCATGCTAATAGGCGATATCGATGCAACGAAACTTATCTAGCGGCGCTGTAGCGATCGAAACCTTGACGCACACCAAAATCGAGCATTCCCGTCTTTCGGGCGACTGTAGCACATCAGCTCTAAGTTCGAGTACCAAAAACATTTATTCCATGCAGGTCCATCATGTCTATTCGTTGAAACTTGTCTGGCAGCATTGTGGCGAACGCTAGTTCGACCCGTACCGAATTCGAGCATTCGAATGTTTCGGGCGACTATAGCACATCAGCTCGATTTACGGGATTCGAAAACATTAATTCCATGCAAATGGACAATATCGATGCAACGAAACTTGTCTAGCGGCGTTGCAGCAAACGAAAACTTGACCCATATCGAAATCGAGCATTCACGAGTTTCGGGCGAATACATCACATCAGATCTAAGTACGAGTGCCAAAAACATTTATTCCATGCAGGTACACAATATCAATACGTTGAAACTTGTCTGGCAGCATTGTGGCGAACGCAAGTTCGACCCGTACCGAAATCCATCATTCACGTGATTCGGGCGACTGCAGCACATCAGCTCTAAGTACGAGTGCCAAAACCATTTATTCCATGTAGGTACATAATATCTATTCGTTGAAACTTGTCTGGAAGCATTGTGGCGAACGCAAGTTCGACCCGTACCGAAATGGAGCATTCGAGTGTTTCGGGCGACTGTAGCACATCAGCTTTAAGTACGAGTGCCAAAAACATTTATTCCATGCAGGTACATAATATCTATTCGTTGAAACTTGTCTGGCAGCATTGTGGCGAACGCAAATTCGATCCGTACCGAAATTGGGCATTCGAGTGTTTCGAGCGACTATAGCACATCAGCTCGATTTACGGGTGTAAAAAACATTAATTCTATGCAAATAGACAATATCGATGCAACGAAACTTGTCTAGCGGCGTTGTAGCAAACGAAAACTTGACCCATATCGAAATCGAGCATTCCCGTCTTTCGGGCGACTGTAGCACATCAGCTCTAAGTTCGAGTACCAAAAACATTTATTCCATGCAGGTCCATCATGTCTATTCGTTGAAACTTGTCTGGCAGCATTGTGGCGAACGCTAGTTCGACCCGTACCGAATTCGAGCATTCGAATGTTTCGGGCGACTATAGCACATCAGCTCGATTTACGGGTGTAAAAAACATTAATTCTATGCAAATAGACAATATCGATGCATCGAAACTTGTTTAGCGGCGTTGTAGCAAACGAAAACTTGACCCATATCGAAATCGAGCATTCACGTGTTTCGGGCGACTGCAGCACATCAGCTCTAAGTACGAGTGCCAAAAACATTTATTTCATGCAAATACATAATATAAATGCGTTGAAACTTGTCTGGCAGCATTGTGGCGAACGCTAGTTCGACCCGAACCGAATTCGAGCATTCGAGTGTTTCGGGTGACTATAGCACATCAGCTCGAATTACGGGTGTGAAAAACATTAATTCCATGCTAATAGGCGATATCGATGCAACGAAACTTATCTAGCGGCGCTGTAGCGTTCGAAACCTTCAGGCACACCAAAATCGAGCATTCCCGTCTTTCGGGCGAATGGAGCACATCAGCTCTAAGTACGAGTGCCAGAAACATTTATTCCATGCAGGTACATAATATCTATTCGTTGAAACTTGTGTGGCAGCATTGTGGCGAACGCAAGTTCGACCCGTACCGAAATCGACCACTCGAGTGTTTCGGGCGACTATAGCACATCAGCTCGATTAACGGGTGTCAAAAATATTAATTCCATGCAAATAGACAATATCGATGCAACGAAACTTGTCTAGCGGCGTTGTAGCAAATGAAAACTTGACCCATGTCGAAATCGAACATTCACGGGTTTCGGGCGACTACATCACATCAGCTCTAAGTACGAGTGCCAAGAACATTTATTCCATGCAGGTACATAATATCTATTCGTTGAAACTTGTCTGGCAGCAGTGTGGCGAATGCAAGTTCGACCCGTACCGAAATCGGTCATTCGAGTGTTTCGGGCGACTATAGCACATCAGCTCGATTTCCGGGTGTCAAAAGCATTAATTCCATGCAAATAGACAATATCGATGCATCGAAACTTGTTTAGCTACGTTGTAGCAAACGAAAACTTGACCCATATCGAATTCGAGCATTCACGTGTTTCGGGCGACTGCAGCACATCAGATCTAAGTACGAGTGCCAAAAACATTTATTTCATGCAAATACATAATATAAATGCGTTGAAACTTGTCTGGCAGCATTGTGGCGAACGCTAGTTCGACCCGAACCGAATTCGAGCATTCGAGTGTTTCGGGTGACTATAGCACATCAGCTCGAATTACGGGTGTGAAAAACATTAATTCCATGCTAATAGGCGATATCGATGCAACGAAACTTATCTAGCGGCGCTGTAGCGATCGAAACCTTGACGCACACCAAAATCGAGCATTCTCGTCTTTCGGGCGACTGTAGCACATCAGCTCTAAGTTCGAGTGCCAAAAACATTTATTCCATGCAGGTTCATAATATTTATTCGTTGAAACTTGTGTGGCAGCATTGTGGCGAACGCAAGTTCGACCCGTACCGAAATCGACCACTCGAGTGTTTCGGGCGACTATAGCACATCAGCTCGAATTACGGGTGTGAAAAACATTAATTCCATGCTAATAGGCGATATCGATATAACGAAACTTATCTAGCGGCGTTGTAGCAAATGAAAACTTGACCCATGTCGAAATCGAGCATTCACGAGTTTCGGGCGACTACATCACATCAGCTCTAAGTACGAGTGCCAAAAACATTTATTCCATGCAGGTCCATAATGTCTATTCGTTGAAACTTGTCTGGCAGCATTGTGGCGAACGCTAGTTCGACCCGAACCGAATTCGAGCAGTCGATTGTTTCGGGTGACTATAGCACATCAGCTCGATTTCCGGGTGTCAAAAGCATTAATTCCATGCAAATAGACAATATCGATGCATCGAAACTTGTTTAGCGGCGTTGTAGCAAACGAAAACTTGACCCATATCGAAATCGAGCATTCACGTGTTTCGGGCGACTGCAGCACATCAGCACTAAGTACGAGTGCCAAAAACATTTATTTCATGCAAATACATAATATAAATGCGCTGAAACTTGTCTGGCAGCATTGTGGCGAACGCTAGTTCGACCCGAACCGAATTCAAGCATTCGAGTGTTTCGGGTGACTATAGCACATCAGCTCGAATTACGGGTGTGAAAAACATTAATTCCATGCTAATAGGCGATATCGATGCAACGAAACTTATCTAGCGGCGCTGTAGCGTTCGAAACCTTCAGGCACACCAAAATCGAGCATTCCCGTCTTTCGGGCGAATGGAGCACATCAGCTCTAAGTACGAGTGCCAGAAACATTTATTCCATGCAGGTACATAATACCTATTCGTTGAAACTTGTGTGGCAGCATTGTGGCGAACGCAAGTTCGACCCGTACCGAAATCGACCACTCGAGTGTTTCGGGCGACTATAGCACATCAGCTCGATTTACGGGTGTCAAAAATATTAATTCCATGCAAATAGACAATATCGATGCAACGAAACTTGTCTAGCGGCGTTGTAGCAAATGAAAACTTGACCCATGTCGAAATCGAGCATTCACGTGTTTCGGGCGACTGCAGCACATCAGCTCTAAGTACGAGTGTCAAAAACATTTATTTCATGCAAATACATAATATAAATGCGTTGAAACTTGTCTGGCAGCATTGTCGCGAACGCTAGTTCGACCCGAACCGAAATCGAGCATTCGAGTGTTTCGGGTGACTATAGCACATCAGCTCGAATTACGGGTGTGAAAAACATTAATTCCATGCTAATAGGCGATATCGATGCAACGAAACTTATCTAGCGGCGCTGTAGCGATCGAAACCTTGACGCACACCAAAATCGAGCATTCTCGTCTTTCGGGCGACTGTAGCACATCAGCTCTAAGTTCGAGTGCCAAAAACATTTATTCCATGCAGGTTCATAATATCTATTCGTTGAAACTTGTCTGGCAGCATTGTGGCGAACGCTAGTTCGACACGTACCGAATTCGAGCATTCGAGGGTTTCGGGCGACTATAGCACATCTGCTCGATTAACCGGTATCGAAAACATTAATTCCATGCAAATGGACAATATCGATGCAACGAAACTTGTCTAGCGGCGTTGTAGCAAACGAAAACTCGACCCATATAAAAATCGAGCATTCACGTGTTTCGGGCGACTGCAGCACATCAGCTCTAACTACGAGTGCCAAAAACATTTATTTCATGCAAATACATAATATAAATGCGTTGAAACTTGTCTGGCAGCATTGTGGCGAACGCTAGTTCGACCCGAACCGAATTCGAGCAGTCGAGTGTTTCGGGTGACTATAGCACATCAGCTCGAATTACGGGTGTGAAAAACATTAATTCCATGCAAATAGACAATATCGATGCAACGAAACTTGTCTAGCGGCGTTGTAGCAAATGAAAACTTGACCCATGTCGAAATCGAGCATTCACGAGTTTCAGGCGACTACATCACGTCAGCTCGAAGTACGAGTGCCAAAAACATTTATTCCATGCAGGTACATAATATCTATTCGTTGAAACTTGTGTGGCAGCATTGTGGTGAACGCAAGTTCGACCCGTACCGAAATCGACCACTCGAGTGTTTCGGGCGACTATAGCACATCAGCTCGATTTACGGGTGTCAAAAATATTAATTCCATGCAAATAGACAATATCGATGCAACGAAACTTGTCTAGCGGCGTTGTAGCAAATGAAAACTTGACCCATGTCGAAATCGAGCATTCACGAGTTTCGGGCGACTACATCACATCAGCTCTAAGTACGAGTGCCAAAAACATTTATTCCATGCAGGTACATAATATCTATTCGTTGAAACGTGTCTGGCAGCATTGTGGCGAATGCAAGTTCGACCCGTACCGAAATCGGGCATTCGAGTGTTTCGGGCGACTATAGCACATCAGCTCTAACTACGAGTGCCAAAAACATTTATTTCATGCAAATACATAATATAAATGCGTTGAAACTTGTCTGGCAGCATTGTGGCGAACGCTAGTTCGACCCGAACCGAATTCGAGCAGTCGAGTGTTTCGGGTGACTATAGCACATCAGCTCGAATTACGGGTGTGAAAAACATTAATTCCATGCAAATAGACAATATCGATGCAACGAAACTTGTCTAGCGGCGTTGTAGCAAATGAAAACTTGACCCATGTCGAAATCGAGCATTCACGAGTTTCGGGCGACTACATCACGTCAGCTCGAAGTACGAGTGCCAAAAACATTTATTCCATGCAGGTACATAATATCTATTCGTTGAAACTTGTGTGGCAGCATTGTGGTGAACGCAAGTTCGACCCGTACCGAAATCGACCACTCGAGTGTTTCGGGCGACTATAGCACATCAGCTCGATTTACGGGAGTCGAAAACATTAATTCCATGCAAATGGACAATATCGATGCAACGAAACTTGTCTAGCGGCGTTGCAGCAAACGAAAACTTGACCCATATCGAAATCGAGCAATCACGAGTTTCGGGCGACTGCAGCACATCAGCTCTAAGTACGAGTGCCAAAAACATTTATTTCATGCAAATACATAATATAAATGCGTTGAAACTTGTCTGGCAGCATTGTGGCGAACGCTAGTTCGACCCGAACCGAATTCGAGCATTCGAGTGTTTCGGGTGACTATAGCACATCAGCTCGAATTACGGGTGTGAAAAACATTAATTCCATGCTAATAGGCGATATCGATGCAACGAAACTTATCTAGCGGCGCTGTAGCGATCGAAACCTTGACGCACACCAAAATCGAGCATTCTCGTCTTTCGGGCGACTGTAGCACATCAGCTCTAAGTTCGAGTGCCAAAAACATTTATTCCATGCAGGTTCATAATATTTATTCGTTGAAACTTGTGTGGCAGCATTGTGGCGAACGCAAGTTCGACCCGTACCGAAATCGACCACTCGAGTGTTTCGGGTGACTATAGCACATCAGCTCGAACTACGGGTGTCAAAAAGATTAATTCCATGCTAATAGGCGATATCGATGCAACGAAACTTATCTAGCGGCGCTGTAGCGATCGAAACCTTGACGCACACCAAAATCGAGCATTCCCGTCTTTCGGGCGACTGTAGCACATCAGCTCTAAGTTCGAGTACCAAAAACATTTATTCCATGCAGGTCCATCATGTCTATTCGTTGAAACTTGTCTGGCAGCATTGTGGCGAACGCTAGTTCGACCCGTACCGAATTCGAGCATTCGAATGTTTCGGGCGACTATAGCACATCAGCTCGATTTACGGGATTCGAAAACATTAATTCCATGCAAATGGACAATATCGATGCAACGAAACTTGTCTAGCGGCGTTGCAGCAAACGAAAACTTGACCCATATCGAAATCGAGCATTCACGAGTTTCGGGCGAATACATCACATCAGATCTAAGTACGAGTGCCAAAAACATTTATTCCATGCAGGTACACAATATCAATACGTTGAAACTTGTCTGGCAGCATTGTGGCGAACGCAAGTTCGACCCGTACCGAAATCCATCATTCACGTGATTCGGGCGACTGCAGCACATCAGCTCTAAGTACGAGTGCCAAAACCATTTATTCCATGTAGGTACATAATATCTATTCGTTGAAACTTGTCTGGAAGCATTGTGGCGAACGCAAGTTCGACCCGTACCGAAATGGAGCATTCGAGTGTTTCGGGCGACTGTAGCACATCAGCTTTAAGTACGAGTGCCAAAAACATTTATTCCATGCAGGTACATAATATCTATTCGTTGAAACTTGTCTGGCAGCATTGTGGCGAACGCAAATTCGATCCGTACCGAAATTGGGCATTCGAGTGTTTCGAGCGACTATAGCACATCAGCTCGATTTACGGGTGTAAAAAACATTAATTCTATGTAAATAGACAATATCGATGCAACGAAACTTGTCTAGCGGCGTTGTAGCAAACGAAAACTTGACCCATATCGAAATCGAGCATTCACGTGTTTCGGGCGACAGCAGCACATCAGCTCTAAGTTCGAGTGCCAAAATCATTTATTCCATGCAGGTTCATAATATCTATTCGTTGAAACTTGTCTGGCAGCATTGTGGCGAACGCTAGTTCGACCCGTACCGAATTCGAGCATTCGAGTGTTTCGGGTGACTATAGCACATCAGCTCGAATTACGGTTGTGAAAAACATTAATTCCATGCTAATAGGCGATATCGATGCAACGAAACTTATCTAGCGGCGCTGTAGCGATCGAAACCTTGACGCACACCAAAATCGAGCATTCCCGTCTTTCGGGCGACTGTAGCACATCAGTTCTAAGTTCGAGTGCCAAAAACATTTATTCCATGCAGGTCCATAATATCTATTCGTTGAAACTTGTCTGGCAGCATTGTGGCGAATGCAAGTTCGACCCGTACCGAAATCGGTCATTCGAGTGTTTCGGGCGACTATAGCACATCAGCTCGATTTCCGGGTGTCAAAAGCATTAATTCCATGCAAATAGACAATATCGATGCATCGAAACTTGTTTAGCGGCGTTGTAGCAAACGAAAACTTGACCCATGTCGAAATCGAGCATTCACGTGTTTCGGGCGACTGCAGCACATCAGCTCTAAGTACGAGTGCCAAAAACATTTATTTCATGCAAATACATAATATAAATGCGTTGAAACTTGTCTGGCAGCATTGTGGCGAACGCTAGTTCGACCCGAACCGAATTCGAGCATTCGAGTGTTTCGGGTGACAATAGCACATCAGCTCGAATTACGGGTGTGAAAAACATTAATTCCATGCTAATAGGCGATATCGATGCAACGAAACTTATCTAGCGGCGCTGTAGCGATCGAAACCTTGACGCACACCAAAATCGAGCATTCCCGTCTTTCGGGCGACTGTAGCACATCAGCTCTAAGTTCGAGTACCAAAAACATTTATTCCATGCAGGTCCATAATGTCTATTCGTTGAAACTTGTCTGGCAGCATTGTGGCGAACGCTAGTTCGACCCGAACCGAATTCGAGCAGTCGATTGTTTCGGGTGACTATAGCACATCAGCTCGATTTCCGGGTGTCAAAAGCATTAATTCCATGCAAATAGGCAATATCGATGCATCGAAACTTGTTTAGCGGCGTTGTAGCAAACGAAAACTTGACCCATATCGAAATCGAGCATTCACGTGTTTCGGGCGACTGCAGCACATCAGCACTAAGTACGAGTGCCAAAAACATTTATTTCATGCAAATACATAATATAAATGCGCTGAAACTTGTCTGGCAGCATTGTGGCGAACGCTAGTTCGACCCGAACCGAATTCAAGCATTCGAGTGTTTCGGGTGACTATAGCACATCAGCTCGAATTACGGGTGTGAAAAACATTAATTCCATGCTAATAGGCGATATCGATGCAACGAAACTTATCTAGCGGCGCTGTAGCGTTCGAAACCTTCAGGCACACCAAAATCGAGCATTCCCGTCTTTCGGGCGAATGGAGCACATCAGCTCTAAGAACGAGAGCTAAAAACATTTATTCCATGCAGGTACATAATATCTATTCGTTGAAACTTGTGTGGCAGCATTGTGGCGAACGCAAGTTCGACCCGTACCGAAATCGACCACTCGAGTGTTTCGGGCGACTATAGCACATCAGCTCGATTTACGGGTGTCAAAAATATTAATTCCATGCAAATAGACAATATCGATGCAACGAAACTTGTCTAGCGGCGTTGTAGCAAATGAAAACTTGACCCATGTCGAAATCGAGCATTCACGAGTTTCGGGCGACTACGTCACATCAGCTCTAAGTACGAGTGCCAAGAACATTTATTCCATGCAGGTACATTATATATATTCGTTGAAACTTGTCTGGCAGCAGTGTGGCGAATGCAAGTTCGACCCGTACCGAAATCGGTCATTAGAGTGTTTCGGGCGACTATAGCACATCAGCTCGATTTCCGGGTGTCTAAAGCATTAATTCCATGCAAATAGACAATATCGATGCATCGAAACTTGTTTAGCGGCGTTGTAGCAAACGAAAACTTGACCCATATCGAAATCGAGCATTCACGTGTTTCGGGCGACTGCAGCACATCAGCTCTAAGTACGAGTGCCAAAAACATTTATTTCATGCAAATACATAATATAAATGCGTTGAAACTTGTCTGGCAGCATTGTGGCGAACGCTAGTTCGACCCGAACCGAATTCGAGCATTCGAGTGTTTCGGGTGACTATAGCACATCAGCTCGAATTACGGGTGTGAAAAACATTAATTCCATGCTAATAGGCGATATCGATGCAACGAAACTTATCTAGCGGCGCTGTAGCGTTCGAAACCTTCAGGCACACCAAAATCGAGCATTCCCGTCTTTCGGGCGAATGGAGCACATCAGCTCTAAGTACGAGTGCCAGAAACATTTATTCCATGCAGGTACATAATATCTATTCGTTGAAACTTGTGTGGCAGCATTGTGGCGAACGCAAGTTCGACCCGTACCGAAATCGACCACTCGAGTGTTTCGGGCGACTATAGCACATCAGCTCGATTAACGGGTGTCAAAAATATTAATTCCATGCAAATAGACAATATCGATGCAACGAAACTTGTCTAGCGGCGTTGTAGCAAATGAAAACTTGACCCATGTCGAAATCGAACATTCACGGGTTTCGGGCGACTACATCACATCAGCTCTAAGTACGAGTGCCAAGAACATTTATTCCATGCAGGTACATAATATCTATTCGTTGAAACTTGTCTGGCAGCATTGTGGCGAACGCTAGTTCGACCCGAACCGAATTCGAGCAGTCGATTGTTTCGGGTGACTATAGCACATCAGCTCGATTTCCGGGTGTCAAAAGCATTAATTCCATGCAAATAGACAATATCGATGCATCGAAACTTGTTTAGCGGCGTTGTAGCAAACGAAAACTTGACCCATATCGAAATCGAGCATTCACGTGTTTCGGGCGACTGCAGCACATCAGCACTAAGTACGAGTGCCAAAAACATTTATTTCATGCAAATACATAATATAAATGCGCTGAAACTTGTCTGGCAGCATTGTGGCGAACGCTAGTTCGACCCGAACCGAATTCAAGCATTCGAGTGTTTCGGGTGACTATAGCACATCAGCTCGAATTACGGGTGTGAAAAACATTAATTCCATGCTAATAGGCGATATCGATGCAACGAAACTTATCTAGCGGCGCTGTAGCGTTCGAAACCTTCAGGCACACCAAAATCGAGCATTCCCGTCTTTCGGGCGAATGGAGCACATCAGCTCTAAGTACGAGTGCCAGAAACATTTATTCCATGCAGGTACATAATACCTATTCGTTGAAACTTGTGTGGCAGCATTGTGGCGAACGCAAGTTCGACCCGTACCGAAATCGACCACTCGAGTGTTTCGGGCGACTATAGCACATCAGCTCGATTTACGGGTGTCAAAAATATTAATTCCATGCAAATAGACAATATCGATGCAACGAAACTTGTCTAGCGGCGTTGTAGCAAATGAAAACTTGACCCATGTCGAAATCGAGCATTCACGTGTTTCGGGCGACTGCAGCACATCAGCTCTAAGTACGAGTGTCAAAAACATTTATTTCATGCAAATACATAATATAAATGCGTTGAAACTTGTCTGGCAGCATTGTCGCGAACGCTAGTTCGACCCGAACCGAAATCGAGCATTCGAGTGTTTCGGGTGACTATAGCACATCAGCTCGAATTACGGGTGTGAAAAACATTAATTCCATGCTAATAGGCGATATCGATGCAACGAAACTTATCTAGCGGCGCTGTAGCGATCGAAACCTTGACGCACACCAAAATCGAGCATTCTCGTCTTTCGGGCGACTGTAGCACATCAGCTCTAAGTTCGAGTGCCAAAAACATTTATTCCATGCAGGTTCATAATATCTATTCGTTGAAACTTGTCTGGCAGCATTGTGGCGAACGCTAGTTCGACACGTACCGAATTCGAGCATTCGAGGGTTTCGGGCGACTATAGCACATCTGCTCGATTAACCGGTATCGAAAACATTAATTCCATGCAAATGGACAATATCGATGCAACGAAACTTGTCTAGCGGCGTTGTAGCAAACGAAAACTCGACCCATATAAAAATCGAGCATTCACGTGTTTCGGGCGACTGCAGCACATCAGCTCTAACTACGAGTGCCAAAAACATTTATTTCATGCAAATACATAATATAAATGCGTTGAAACTTGTCTGGCAGCATTGTGGCGAACGCTAGTTCGACCCGAACCGAATTCGAGCAGTCGAGTGTTTCGGGTGACTATAGCACATCAGCTCGAATTACGGGTGTGAAAAACATTAATTCCATGCAAATAGACAATATCGATGCAACGAAACTTGTCTAGCGGCGTTGTAGCAAATGAAAACTTGACCCATGTCGAAATCGAGCATTCACGAGTTTCAGGCGACTACATCACGTCAGCTCGAAGTACGAGTGCCAAAAACATTTATTCCATGCAGGTACATAATATCTATTCGTTGAAACTTGTGTGGCAGCATTGTGGTGAACGCAAGTTCGACCCGTACCGAAATCGACCACTCGAGTGTTTCGGGCGACTATAGCACATCAGCTCGATTTACGGGTGTCAAAAATATTAATTCCATGCAAATAGACAATATCGATGCAACGAAACTTGTCTAGCGGCGTTGTAGCAAATGAAAACTTGACCCATGTCGAAATCGAGCATTCACGAGTTTCGGGCGACTACATCACATCAGCTCTAAGTACGAGTGCCAAAAACATTTATTCCATGCAGGTACATAATATCTATTCGTTGAAACGTGTCTGGCAGCATTGTGGCGAATGCAAGTTCGACCCGTACCGAAATCGGGCATTCGAGTGTTTCGGGCGACTATAGCACATCAGCTCTAACTACGAGTGCCAAAAACATTTATTTCATGCAAATACATAATATAAATGCGTTGAAACTTGTCTGGCAGCATTGTGGCGAACGCTAGTTCGACCCGAACCGAATTCGAGCAGTCGAGTGTTTCGGGTGACTATAGCACATCAGCTCGAATTACGGGTGTGAAAAACATTAATTCCATGCAAATAGACAATATCGATGCAACGAAACTTGTCTAGCGGCGTTGTAGCAAATGAAAACTTGACCCATGTCGAAATCGAGCATTCACGAGTTTCGGGCGACTACATCACGTCAGCTCGAAGTACGAGTGCCAAAAACATTTATTCCATGCAGGTACATAATATCTATTCGTTGAAACTTGTGTGGCAGCATTGTGGTGAACGCAAGTTCGACCCGTACCGAAATCGACCACTCGAGTGTTTCGGGCGACTATAGCACATCAGCTCGATTTACGGGAGTCGAAAACATTAATTCCATGCAAATGGACAATATCGATGCAACGAAACTTGTCTAGCGGCGTTGCAGCAAACGAAAACTTGACCCATATCGAAATCGAGCAATCACGAGTTTCGGGCGACTGCAGCACATCAGCTCTAAGTACGAGTGCCAAAAACATTTATTTCATGCAAATACATAATATAAATGCGTTGAAACTTGTCTGGCAGCATTGTGGCGAACGCTAGTTCGACCCGAACCGAATTCGAGCATTCGAGTGTTTCGGGTGACTATAGCACATCAGCTCGAATTACGGGTGTGAAAAACATTAATTCCATGCTAATAGGCGATATCGATGCAACGAAACTTATCTAGCGGCGCTGTAGCGATCGAAACCTTGACGCACACCAAAATCGAGCATTCTCGTCTTTCGGGCGACTGTAGCACATCAGCTCTAAGTTCGAGTGCCAAAAACATTTATTCCATGCAGGTTCATAATATTTATTCGTTGAAACTTGTGTGGCAGCATTGTGGCGAACGCAAGTTCGACCCGTACCGAAATCGACCACTCGAGTGTTTCGGGTGACTATAGCACATCAGCTCGAACTACGGGTGTCAAAAAGATTAATTCCATGCTAATAGGCGATATCGATGCAACGAAACTTATCTAGCGGCGCTGTAGCGATCGAAACCTTGACGCACACCAAAATCGAGCATTCCCGTCTTTCGGGCGACTGTAGCACATCAGCTCTAAGTTCGAGTACCAAAAACATTTATTCCATGCAGGTCCATCATGTCTATTCGTTGAAACTTGTCTGGCAGCATTGTGGCGAACGCTAGTTCGACCCGTACCGAATTCGAGCATTCGAATGTTTCGGGCGACTATAGCACATCAGCTCGATTTACGGGATTCGAAAACATTAATTCCATGCAAATGGACAATATCGATGCAACGAAACTTGTCTAGCGGCGTTGCAGCAAACGAAAACTTGACCCATATCGAAATCGAGCATTCACGAGTTTCGGGCGAATACATCACATCAGATCTAAGTACGAGTGCCAAAAACATTTATTCCATGCAGGTACACAATATCAATACGTTGAAACTTGTCTGGCAGCATTGTGGCGAACGCAAGTTCGACCCGTACCGAAATCCATCATTCACGTGATTCGGGCGACTGCAGCACATCAGCTCTAAGTACGAGTGCCAAAACCATTTATTCCATGTAGGTACATAATATCTATTCGTTGAAACTTGTCTGGAAGCATTGTGGCGAACGCAAGTTCGACCCGTACCGAAATGGAGCATTCGAGTGTTTCGGGCGACTGTAGCACATCAGCTTTAAGTACGAGTGCCAAAAACATTTATTCCATGCAGGTACATAATATCTATTCGTTGAAACTTGTCTGGCAGCATTGTGGCGAACGCAAATTCGATCCGTACCGAAATTGGGCATTCGAGTGTTTCGAGCGACTATAGCACATCAGCTCGATTTACGGGTGTAAAAAACATTAATTCTATGCAAATAGACAATATCGATGCAACGAAACTTGTCTAGCGGCGTTGTAGCAAACGAAAACTTGACCCATATCGAAATCGAGCATTCCCGTCTTTCGGGCGACTGTAGCACATCAGCTCTAAGTTCGAGTACCAAAAACATTTATTCCATGCAGGTCCATCATGTCTATTCGTTGAAACTTGTCTGGCAGCATTGTGGCGAACGCTAGTTCGACCCGTACCGAATTCGAGCATTCGAATGTTTCGGGCGACTATAGCACATCAGCTCGATTTACGGGATTCGAAAACATTAATTCCATGCAAATGGACAATATCGATGCAACGAAACTTGTCTAGCGGCGTTGCAGCAAACGAAAACTTGACCCATATCGAAATCGAGCATTCACGAGTTTCGGGCGAATTCATCACATCAGATCTAAGTACGAGTGCCAAAAACATTTATTCCATGCAGGTACACAATATCAATACGTTGAAACTTGTCTGGCAGCATTGTGGCGAACGCAAGTTCGACCCGTACCGAAATCCATCATTCACGTGATTCGGGCGACTGCAGCACATCAGCTCTAAGTACGAGTGCCAAAACCATTTATTCCATGTAGGTACATAATATCTATTCGTTGAAACTTGTCTGGAAGCATTGTGGCGAACGCAAGTTCGACCCGTACCGAAATGGAGCATTCGAGTGTTTCGGGCGACTGTAGCACATCAGCTTTAAGTACGAGTGCCAAAAACATTTATTCCATGCAGGTACATAATATCTATTCGTTGAAACTTGTCTGGCAGCATTGTGGCGAACGCAAATTCGATCCGTACCGAAATTGGGCATTCGAGTGTTTCGAGCGACTATAGCACATCAGCTCGATTTACGGGTGTAAAAAACATTAATTCTATGCAAATAGACAATATCGATGCAACGAAACTTGTCTAGCGGCGTTGTAGCAAACGAAAACTTGACCCATATCGAAATCGAGCATTCACGTGTTTCGGGCGACAGCAGCACATCAGCTCTAAGTTCGAGTGCCAAAATCATTTATTCCATGCAGGTTCATAATATCTATTCGTTGAAACTTGTCTGGCAGCATTGTGGCGAACGCTAGTTCGACCCGTACCGAATTCGAGCATTCGAGTGTTTCGGGTGACTATAGCACATCAGCTCGAATTACGGTTGTGAAAAACATTAATTCCATGCTAATAGGCGATATCGATGCAACGAAACTTATCTAGCGGCGCTGTAGCGATCGAAACCTTGACGCACACCAAAATCGAGCATTCCCGTCTTTCGGGCGACTGTAGCACATCAGTTCTAAGTTCGAGTGCCAAAAACATTTATTCCATGCAGGTCCATAATATCTATTCGTTGAAACTTGTCTGGCAGCATTGTGGCGAATGCAAGTTCGACCCGTACCGAAATCGGTCATTCGAGTGTTTCGGGCGACTATAGCACATCAGCTCGATTTCCGGGTGTCAAAAGCATTAATTCCATGCAAATAGACAATATCGATGCATCGAAACTTGTTTAGCGGCGTTGTAGCAAACGAAAACTTGACCCATGTCGAAATCGAGCATTCACGTGTTTCGGGCGACTGCAGCACATCAGCTCTAAGTACGAGTGCCAAAAACATTTATTTCATGCAAATACATAATATAAATGCGTTGAAACTTGTCTGGCAGCATTGTGGCGAACGCTAGTTCGACCCGAACCGAATTCGAGCATTCGAGTGTTTCGGGTGACTATAGCACATCAGCTCGAATTACGGGTGTGAAAAACATTAATTCCATGCTAATAGGCGATATCGATGCAACGAAACTTATCTAGCGGCGCTGTAGCGATCGAAACCTTGACGCACACCAAAATCGAGCATTCCCGTCTTTCGGGCGACTGTAGCACATCAGCTCTAAGTTCGAGTGCCAAAAACATTTACTCCATGCAGGTTCATAATATCTTTTCGTTGAAACTTGTCTGGCAGCATTGTGGCGAACGCTAGTTCGACCCGTACCGAATTCGAGCATTCGAGTGTTTCGGGCGACTATAGCACATCTGCTCGATTAACCGGTATCGAAAACATTAATTCCATGCAAATGGACAATATCGATGCAACGAAACTTGTCTAGCGGCGTTGTAGCAAACGAAAACTTGACCCATATAGATATCGAGCATTCACGTGTTTCGGGCGACTGCAGCACATCAGCTCTAACTACGAGTGCCAAAAACATTCATTTCATGCAAATACATAATATAAATGCGTTGAAACTTGTCTGGCAGCATTGTGGCGAACGATAGTTCGACCCGAACCGAATTCGAGCATTCGAGTGTTTCGGGTGACTATAGCACATCAGCTCGAATTACGGGTGTGAAAAACATTAATTCCATGCTAATGGGCGATATCGATGCAACGAAACTTATCTAGCGGCGCTGTAGCGATCGAAACCTTGACGCACACCAAAATCGAGCATTCCCGTCTTTCGGGCGACTGTAGCACATCAGCTCTAAGTTCGAGTGCCAAAAACATTTATTCCATGCAGGTCCATAATATCTATTCGTTGAAACTTGTCTGGCAGCATTGTGGCGAACGCTAGTTCGACCCGTACCGAATTCGAGCATTCGAGGGTTTCGGGCGACTATAGCACTTCTGCTCAATTAACCGGTATCGAAAACATTAATTCCATGCAAATGGACAATATCGATGCAACGAAACTTGTCTAGCGGCGTTGTAGCAAACGAAAACTCGACCCATATAGAAATCGAGCATTCACGTGTTTCGGGCGACTGCAGCACATCAGCTCTAACTACGAGTGCCAACAACATTTATTTCATGCAAATACATAATATAAATGCGTTGAAACTTGTCTGGCAGCATTGTGGCGAACGCTAGTTCGACCCGAACCGAATTCGAGCAGTCGAGTGTTTCGGGTGACTATAGCACATCAGCTCGAATTACGGGTGTGAAAAACATTAATTCCATGCAAATAGACAATATCGATGCATCGAAACTTGTTTAGCGGCGTTGTAGCAAACGAAAACTTGACCCATATCGAAATCGAGCATTCACGTGTTTCGGGCGACTGCAGCACATCAGCACTAAGTACGAGTGCCAAAAACATTTATTTCATGCAAATACATAATATAAATGCGTTGAAACTTGTCTGGCAGCATTGTGGCGAACGCTAGTTCGACCCGAACCGAATTCGAGCATTCGAGTGTTTCGGGTGACAATAGCACATCAGCTCGAATTACGGGTGTGAAAAACATTAATTCCATGCTAATAGGCGATATCGATGCAACGAAACTTATCTAGCGGCGCTGTAGCGATCGAAACCTTGACGCACACCAAAATCGAGCATTCCCGTCTTTCGGGCGACTGTAGCACATCAGCTCTAAGTTCGAGTACCAAAAACATTTATTCCATGCAGGTCCATAATGTCTATTCGTTGAAACTTGTCTGGCAGCATTGTGGCGAACGCTAGTTCGACCCGAACCGAATTCGAGCAGTCGATTGTTTCGGGTGACTATAGCACATCAGCTCGATTTCCGGGTGTCAAAAGCATTAATTCCATGCAAATAGGCAATATCGATGCATCGAAACTTGTTTAGCGGCGTTGTAGCAAACGAAAACTTGACCCATATCGAAATCGAGCATTCACGTGTTTCGGGCGACTGCAGCACATCAGCACTAAGTACGAGTGCCAAAAACATTTATTTCATGCAAATACATAATATAAATGCGCTGAAACTTGTCTGGCAGCATTGTGGCGAACGCTAGTTCGACCCGAACCGAATTCAAGCATTCGAGTGTTTCGGGTGACTATAGCACATCAGCTCGAATTACGGGTGTGAAAAACGTTAATTCCATGCTAATAGGCGATATCGATGCAACGAAACTTATCTAGCGGCGCTGTAGCGTTCGAAACCTTCAGGCACACCAAAATCGAGCATTCCCGTCTTTCGGGCGAATGGAGCACATCAGCTCTAAGTACGAGAGCCAAAAACATTTATTCCATGCAGGTACATAATATCTATTCGTTGAAACTTGTGTGGCAGCATTGTGGCGAACGCAAGTTCGACCCGTACCGAAATCGACCACTCGAGTGTTTCGGGCGACTATAGCACATCAGCTCGATTTACGGGTGTCAAAAATATTAATTCCATTCAAATAGACAATATCGATGCAACGAAACTTGTCTAGCGGCGTTGTAGCAAATGAAAACTTGACCCATGTCGAAATCGAGCATTCACGAGTTTCGGGCGACTACGTCACATCAGCTCTAAGTACGAGTGCCAAGAACATTTATTCCATGCAGGTACATTATATATATTCGTTGAAACTTGTCTGGCAGCAGTGTGGCGAATGCAAGTTCGACCCGTACCGAAATCGGTCATTAGAGTGTTTCGGGCGACTATAGCACATCAGCTCGATTTCCGGGTGTCTAAAGCATTAATTCCATGCAAATAGACAATATCGATGCATCGAAACTTGTTTAGCGGCGTTGTAGCAAACGAAAACTTGACCCATATCGAAATCGAGCATTCACGTGTTTCGGGCGACTGCAGCACATCAGCTCTAAGTACGAGTGCCAAAAACATTTATTTCATGCAAATACATAATATAAATGCGTTGAAACTTGTCTGGCAGCATTGTGGCGAACGCTAGTTCGACCCGAACCGAATTCGAGCATTCGAGTGTTTCGGGTGACTATAGCACATCAGCTCGAATTACGGGTGTGAAAAACATTAATTCCATGCTAATAGGCGATATCGATGCAACGAAACTTATCTAGCGGCGCTGTAGCGTTCGAAACCTTCAGGCACACCAAAATCGAGCATTCCCGTCTTTCGGGCGAATGGAGCACATCAGCTCTAAGTACGAGTGCCAGAAACATTTATTCCATGCAGGTACATAATATCTATTCGTTGAAACTTGTGTGGCAGCATTGTGGCGAACGCAAGTTCGACCCGTACCGAAATCGACCACTCGAGTGTTTCGGGCGACTATAGCACATCAGCTCGATTAACGGGTGTCAAAAATATTAATTCCATGCAAATAGACAATATCGATGCAACGAAACTTGTCTAGCGGCGTTGTAGCAAATGAAAACTTGACCCATGTCGAAATCGAGCATTCACGGGTTTCGGGCGACTACATCACATCAGCTCTAAGTACGAGTGCCAAGAACATTTATTCCATGCAGGTACATAATATCTATTCGTTGAAACTTGTCTGGCAGCAGTGTGGCGAATGCAAGTTCGACCCGTACCGAAATCGGTCATTCGAGTGTTTCGGGCGACTATAGCACATCAGCTCGATTTCCGGGTGTCAAAAGCATTAATTCCATGCAAATAGACAATATCGATGCATCGAAACTTGTTTAGCTGCGTTGTAGCAAACGAAAACTTGACCCATATCGAATTCGAGCATTCACGTGTTTCGGGCGACTGCAGCACATCAGCTCTAAGTACGAGTGCCAAAAACATTTATTTCATGCAAATACATAATATAAATGCGTTGAAACTTGTCTGGCAGCATTGTGGCGAACGCTAGTTCGACCCGAACCGAATTCGAGCATTCGAGTGTTTCGGGTGACTATAGCACATCAGCTCGAATTACGGGTGTGAAAAACATTAATTCCATGCTAATAGGCGATATCGATGCAACGAAACTTATCTAGCGGCGCTGTAGCGATCGAAACCTTGACGCACACCAAAATCGAGCATTCTCGTCTTTCGGGCGACTGTAGCACATCAGCTCTAAGTTCGAGTGCCAAAAACATTTATTCCATGCAGGTTCATAATATTTATTCGTTGAAACTTGTGTGGCAGCATTGTGGCGAACGCAAGTTCGACCCGTACCGAAATCGACCACTCGAGTGTTTCGGGCGACTATAGCACATCAGCTCGAATTACGGGTGTGAAAAACATTAATTCCATGCTAATAGGCGATATCGATATAACGAAACTTATCTAGCGGCGTTGTAGCAAATGAAAACTTGACCCATGTCGAAATCGAGCATTCACGAGTTTCGGGCGACTACATCACATCAGCTCTAAGTACGAGTGCCAAAAACATTTATTCCATGCAGGTCCATAATGTCTATTCGTTGAAACTTGTCTGGCAGCATTGTGGCGAACGCTAGTTCGACCCGAACCGAATTCGAGCAGTCGATTGTTTCGGGTGACTATAGCACATCAGCTCGATTTCCGGGTGTCAAAAGCATTAATTCCATGCAAATAGACAATATCGATGCATCGAAACTTGTTTAGCGGCGTTGTAGCAAACGAAAACTTGACCCATATCGAAATCGAGCATTCACGTGTTTCGGGCGACTGCAGCACATCAGCACTAAGTACGAGTGCCAAAAACATTTATTTCATGCAAATACATAATATAAATGCGCTGAAACTTGTCTGGCAGCATTGTGGCGAACGCTAGTTCGACCCGAACCGAATTCAAGCATTCGAGTGTTTCGGGTGACTATAGCACATCAGCTCGAACTACGGGTGTCAAAAAGATTAATTCCATGCTAATAGGCGATATCGATGCAACGAAACTTATCTAGCGGCGCTGTAGCGATCGAAACCTTGACGCACACCAAAATCGAGCATTCCCGTCTTTCGGGCGACTGTAGCACATCAGCTCTAAGTTCGAGTACCAAAAACATTTATTCCATGCAGGTCCATCATGTCTATTCGTTGAAACTTGTCTGGCAGCATTGTGGCGAACGCTAGTTCGACCCGTACCGAATTCGAGCATTCGAATGTTTCGGGCGACTATAGCACATCAGCTCGATTTACGGGATTCGAAAACATTAATTCCATGCAAATGGACAATATCGATGCAACGAAACTTGTCTAGCGGCGTTGCAGCAAACGAAAACTTGACCCATATCGAAATCGAGCATTCACGAGTTTCGGGCGAATACATCACATCAGATCTAAGTACGAGTGCCAAAAACATTTATTCCATGCAGGTACACAATATCAATACGTTGAAACTTGTCTGGCAGCATTGTGGCGAACGCAAGTTCGACCCGTACCGAAATCCATCATTCACGTGATTCGGGCGACTGCAGCACATCAGCTCTAAGTACGAGTGCCAAAACCATTTATTCCATGTAGGTACATAATATCTATTCGTTGAAACTTGTCTGGAAGCATTGTGGCGAACGCAAGTTCGACCCGTACCGAAATGGAGCATTCGAGTGTTTCGGGCGACTGTAGCACATCAGCTTTAAGTACGAGTGCCAAAAACATTTATTCCATGCAGGTACATAATATCTATTCGTTGAAACTTGTCTGGCAGCATTGTGGCGAACGCAAATTCGATCCGTACCGAAATTGGGCATTCGAGTGTTTCGAGCGACTATAGCACATCAGCTCGATTTACGGGTGTAAAAAACATTAATTCTATGCAAATAGACAATATCGATGCAACGAAACTTGTCTAGCGGCGTTGTAGCAAACGAAAACTTGACCCATATCGAAATCGAGCATTCCCGTCTTTCGGGCGACTGTAGCACATCAGCTCTAAGTTCGAGTACCAAAAACATTTATTCCATGCAGGTCCATCATGTCTATTCGTTGAAACTTGTCTGGCAGCATTGTGGCGAACGCTAGTTCGACCCGTACCGAATTCGAGCATTCGAATGTTTCGGGCGACTATAGCACATCAGCTCGATTTACGGGATTCGAAAACATTAATTCCATGCAAATGGACAATATCGATGCAACGAAACTTGTCTAGCGGCGTTGCAGCAAACGAAAACTTGACCCATATCGAAATCGAGCATTCACGAGTTTCGGGCGAATACATCACATCAGATCTAAGTACGAGTGCCAAAAACATTTATTCCATGCAGGTACACAATATCAATACGTTGAAACTTGTCTGGCAGCATTGTGGCGAACGCAAGTTCGACCCGTACCGAAATCCATCATTCACGTGATTCGGGCGACTGCAGCACATCAGCTCTAAGTACGAGTGCCAAAACCATTTATTCCATGTAGGTACATAATATCTATTCGTTGAAACTTGTCTGGAAGCATTGTGGCGAACGCAAGTTCGACCCGTACCGAAATGGAGCATTCGAGTGTTTCGGGCGACTGTAGCACATCAGCTTTAAGTACGAGTGCCAAAAACATTTATTCCATGCAGGTACATAATATCTATTCGTTGAAACTTGTCTGGCAGCATTGTGGCGAACGCAAATTCGATCCGTACCGAAATTGGGCATTCGAGTGTTTCGAGCGACTATAGCACATCAGCTCGATTTACGGGTGTAAAAAACATTAATTCTATGCAAATAGACAATATCGATGCAACGAAACTTGTCTAGCGGCGTAGTAGCAAACGAAAACTTGACCCATATCGAAATCGAGCATTCACGTGTTTCGGGCGACAGCAGCACATCAGCTCTAAGTTCGAGTGCCAAAATCATTTATTCCATGCAGGTTCATAATATCTATTCGTTGAAACTTGTCTGGCAGCATTGTGGCGAACGCTAGTTCGACCCGTACCGAATTCGAGCATTCGAGTGTTTCGGGTGACTATAGCACATCAGCTCGAATTACGGTTGTGAAAAACATTAATTCCATGCTAATAGGCGATATCGATGCAACGAAACTTATCTAGCGGCGCTGTAGCGATCGAAACCTTGACGCACACCAAAATCGAGCATTCCCGTCTTTCGGGCGACTGTAGCACATCAGTTCTAAGTTCGAGTGCCAAAAACATTTATTCCATGCAGGTCCATAATATCTATTCGTTGAAACTTGTCTGGCAGCATTGTGGCGAATGCAAGTTCGACCCGTACCGAAATCGGTCATTCGAGTGTTTCGGGCGACTATAGCACATCAGCTCGATTTCCGGGTGTCAAAAGCATTAATTCCATGCAAATAGACAATATCGATGCATCGAAACTTGTTTAGCGGCGTTGTAGCAAACGAAAACTTGACCCATGTCGAAATCGAGCATTCACGTGTTTCGGGCGACTGCAGCACATCAGCTCTAAGTACGAGTGCCAAAAACATTTATTTCATGCAAATACATAATATAAATGCGTTGAAACTTGTCTGGCAGCATTGTGGCGAACGCTAGTTCGACCCGAACCGAATTCGAGCATTCGAGTGTTTCGGGTGACTATAGCACATCAGCTCGAATTACGGGTGTGAAAAACATTAATTCCATGCTAATAGGCGATATCGATGCAACGAAACTTATCTAGCGGCGCTGTAGCGATCGAAACCTTGACGCACACCAAAATCGAGCATTCCCGTCTTTCGGGCGACTGTAGCACATCAGCTCTAAGTTCGAGTGCCAAAAACATTTATTCCATGCAGGTTCATAATATCTATTCGTTGAAACTTGTCTGGCAGCATTGTGGCGAACGCTAGTTCGACCCGTACCGAATTCGAGCATTCGAGTGTTTCGGGCGACTATAGCACATCTGCTCGATTAACCGGTATCGAAAACATTAATTCCATGCAAATGGACAATATCGATGCAACGAAACTTGTCTAGCGGCGTTGTAGCAAACGAAAACTTGACCCATATAGATATCGAGCATTCACGTGTTTCGGGCGACTGCAGCACATCAGCTCTAACTACGAGTGCCAAAAACATTCATTTCATGCAAATACATAATATAAATGCGTTGAAACTTGTCTGGCAGCATTGTGGCGAACGATAGTTCGACCCGAACCGAATTCGAGCATTCGAGTGTTTCGGGTGACTATAGCACATCAGCTCGAATTACGGGTGTGAAAAACATTAATTCCATGCTAATGGGCGATATCGATGCAACGAAACTTATCTAGCGGCGCTGTAGCGATCGAAACCTTGACGCACACCAAAATCGAGCATTCCCGTCTTTCGGGCGACTGTAGCACATCAGCTCTAAGTTCGAGTGCCAAAAACATTTATTCCATGCAGGTCCATAATATCTATTCGTTGAAACTTGTCTGGCAGCATTGTGGCGAACGCTAGTTCGACCCGTACCGAATTCGAGCATTCGAGGGTTTCGGGCGACTATAGCACTTCTGCTCAATTAACCGGTATCGAAAACATTAATTCCATGCAAATGGACAATATCGATGCAACGAAACTTGTCTAGCGGCGTTGTAGCAAACGAAAACTCGACCCATATAGAAATCGAGCATTCACGTGTTTCGGGCGACTGCAGCACATCAGCTCTAACTACGAGTGCCAACAACATTTATTTCATGCAAATACATAATATAAATGCGTTGAAACTTGTCTGGCAGCATTGTGGCGAACGCTAGTTCGACCCGAACCGAATTCGAGCAGTCGAGTGTTTCGGGTGACTATAGCACATCAGCTCGAATTACGGGTGTGAAAAACATTAATTCCATGCAAATAGACAATATCGATGCATCGAAACTTGTTTAGCGGCGTTGTAGCAAACGAAAACTTGACCCATATCGAAATCGAGCATTCACGTGTTTCGGGCGACTGCAGCACATCAGCACTAAGTACGAGTGCCAGAAACATTTATTCCATGCAGGTACATAATATCTATTCGTTGAAACTTGTCTGGCAGCATTGTGGCGAATGCAAGTTCGACCCGTACCGAAATCGGGCATTCGAGTGTTTCGGGCGACTATAGCACATCAGCTCGATTTACGGGTGTAAAAAACATTAATTCCCTGCAAATAGACAATATCGATGCATCGAAACTTGTTTAGCGGCGTTGTAGCAAACGAAAACTTGACCCATATCGAAATCGAGCATTCACGTGTTTCGGGCGACTGCAGCACATCAGCACTAAGTACGAGTGCCAAAAACATTTATTTCATGCAAATACATAATATAAATGCGTTGAAACTTGTCTGGCAGCATTGTGGCGAACGCTAGTTCGACCCGAACCGAATTCGAGCATTCGAGTGTTTCGGGTGACAATAGCACATCAGCTCGAATTACGGGTGTGAAAAACATTAATTCCATGCTAATAGGCGATATCGATGCAACGAAACTTATCTAGCGGCGCTGTAGCGATCGAAACCTTGACGCACACCAAAATCGAGCATTCCCGTCTTTCGGGCGACTGTAGCACATCAGCTCTAAGTTCGAGTACCAAAAACATTTATTCCATGCAGGTCCATAATGTCTATTCGTTGAAACTTGTCTGGCAGCATTGTGGCGAACGCTAGTTCGACCCGAACCGAATTCGAGCAGTCGATTGTTTCGGGTGACTATAGCACATCAGCTCGATTTCCGGGTGTCAAAAGCATTAATTCCATGCAAATAGGCAATATCGATGCATCGAAACTTGTTTAGCGGCGTTGTAGCAAACGAAAACTTGACCCATATCGAAATCGAGCATTCACGTGTTTCGGGCGACTGCAGCACATCAGCACTAAGTACGAGTGCCAAAAACATTTATTTCATGCAAATACATAATATAAATGCGCTGAAACTTGTCTGGCAGCATTGTGGCGAACGCTAGTTCGACCCGAACCGAATTCAAGCATTCGAGTGTTTCGGGTGACTATAGCACATCAGCTCGAATTACGGGTGTGAAAAACATTAATTCCATGCTAATAGGCGATATCGATGCAACGAAACTTATCTAGCGGCGCTGTAGCGTTCGAAACCTTCAGGCACACCAAAATCGAGCATTCCCGTCTTTCGGGCGAATGGAGCACATCAGCTCTAAGTACGAGAGCCAAAAACATTTATTCCATGCAGGTACATAATATCTATTCGTTGAAACTTGTGTGGCAGCATTGTGGCGAACGCAAGTTCGACCCGTACCGAAATCGACCACTCGAGTGTTTCGGGCGACTATAGCACATCAGCTCGATTTACGGGTGTCAAAAATATTAATTCCATGCAAATAGACAATATCGATGCAACGAAACTTGTCTAGCGGCGTTGTAGCAAATGAAAACTTGACCCATGTCGAAATCGAGCATTCACGAGTTTCGGGCGACTACGTCACATCAGCTCTAAGTACGAGTGCCAAGAACATTTATTCCATGCAGGTACATTATATATATTCGTTGAAACTTGTCTGGCAGCAGTGTGGCGAATGCAAGTTCGACCCGTACCGAAATCGGTCATTAGAGTGTTTCGGGCGACTATAGCACATCAGCTCGATTTCCGGGTGTCTAAAGCATTAATTCCATGCAAATAGATAATATCGATGCATCGAAACTTGTTTAGCGGCGTTGTAGCAAACGAAAACTTGACCCATATCGAAATCGAGCATTCACGTGTTTCGGGCGACTGCAGCACATCAGCTCTAAGTACGAGTGCCAAAAACATTTATTTCATGCAAATACATAATATAAATGCGTTGAAACTTGTCTGGCAGCATTGTGGCGAACGCTAGTTCGACCCGAACCGAATTCGAGCATTCGAGTGTTTCGGGTGACTATAGCACATCAGCTCGAATTACGGGTGTGAAAAACATTAATTCCATGCTAATAGGCGATATCGATGCAACGAAACTTATCTAGCGGCGCTGTAGCGTTCGAAACCTTCAGGCACACCAAAATCGAGCATTCCCGTCTTTCGGGCGAATGGAGCACATCAGCTCTAAGTACGAGTGCCAGAAACATTTATTCCATGCAGGTACATAATATCTATTCGTTGAAACTTGTGTGGCAGCATTGTGGCGAACGCAAGTTCGACCCGTACCGAAATCGACCACTCGAGTGTTTCGGGCGACTATAGCACATCAGCTCGATTAACGGGTGTCAAAAATATTAATTCCATGCAAATAGACAATATCGATGCAACGAAACTTGTCTAGCGGCGTTGTAGCAAATGAAAACTTGACCCATGTCGAAATCGAGCATTCACGGGTTTCGGGCGACTACATCACATCAGCTCTAAGTACGAGTGCCAAGAACATTTATTCCATGCAGGTACATAATATCTATTCGTTGAAACTTGTCTGGCAGCAGTGTGGCGAATGCAAGTTCGACCCGTACCGAAATCGGTCATTCGAGTGTTTCGGGCGACTATAGCACATCAGCTCGATTTCCGGGTGTCAAAAGCATTAATTCCATGCAAATAGACAATATCGATGCATCGAAACTTGTTTAGCTGCGTTGTAGCAAACGAAAACTTGACCCATATCGAATTCGAGCATTCACGTGTTTCGGGCGACTGCAGCACATCAGCTCTAAGTACGAGTGCCAAAAACATTTATTTCATGCAAATACATAATATAAATGCGTTGAAACTTGTCTGGCAGCATTGTGGCGAACGCTAGTTCGACCCGAACCGAATTCGAGCATTCGAGTGTTTCGGGTGACTATAGCACATCAGCTCGAATTACGGGTGTGAAAAACATTAATTCCATGCTAATAGGCGATATCGATGCAACGAAACTTATCTAGCGGCGCTGTAGCGATCGAAACCTTGACGCACACCAAAATCGAGCATTCTCGTCTTTCGGGCGACTGTAGCACATCAGCTCTAAGTTCGAGTGCCAAAAACATTTATTCCATGCAGGTTCATAATATTTATTCGTTGAAACTTGTGTGGCAGCATTGTGGCGAACGCAAGTTCGACCCGTACCGAAATCGACCACTCGAGTGTTTCGGGCGACTATAGCACATCAGCTCGAATTACGGGTGTGAAAAACATTAATTCCATGCTAATAGGCGATATCGATATAACGAAACTTATCTAGCGGCGTTGTAGCAAATGAAAACTTGACCCATGTCGAAATCGAGCATTCACGAGTTTCGGGCGACTACATCACATCAGCTCTAAGTACGAGTGCCAAAAACATTTATTCCATGCAGGTCCATAATGTCTATTCGTTGAAACTTGTCTGGCAGCATTGTGGCGAACGCTAGTTCGACCCGAACCGAATTCGAGCAGTCGATTGTTTCGGGTGACTATAGCACATCAGCTCGATTTCCGGGTGTCAAAAGCATTAATTCCATGCAAATAGACAATATCGATGCATCGAAACTTGTTTAGCGGCGTTGTAGCAAACGAAAACTTGACCCATATCGAAATCGAGCATTCACGTGTTTCGGGCGACTGCAGCACATCAGCACTAAGTACGAGTGCCAAAAACATTTATTTCATGCAAATACATAATATAAATGCGCTGAAACTTGTCTGGCAGCATTGTGGCGAACGCTAGTTCGACCCGAACCGAATTCAAGCATTCGAGTGTTTCGGGTGACTATAGCACATCAGCTCGAATTACGGGTGTGAAAAACATTAATTCCATGCTAATAGGCGATATCGATGCAACGAAACTTATCTAGCGGCGCTGTAGCGTTCGAAACCTTCAGGCACACCAAAATCGAGCATTCCCGTCTTTCGGGCGAATGGAGCACATCAGCTCTAAGTACGAGTGCCAGAAACATTTATTCCATGCAGGTACATAATATCTATTCGTTGAAACTTGTGTGGCAGCATTGTGGCGAACGCAAGTTCGACCCGTACCGAAATCGACCACTCGAGTGTTTCGGGCGACTATAGCACATCAGCTCGATTTACGGGTGTCAAAAATATTAATTCCATGCAAATAGACAATATCGATGCAACGAAACTTGTCTAGCGGCGTTGTAGCAAATGAAAACTTGACCCATGTCGAAATCGAGCATTCACGTGTTTCGGGCGACTGCAGCACATCAGCTCTAAGTACGAGTGTCAAAAACATTTATTTCATGCAAATACATAATATAAATGCGTTGAAACTTGTCTGGCAGCATTGTCGCGAACGCTAGTTCGACCCGAACCGAAATCGAGCATTCGAGTGTTTCGGGTGACTATAGCACATCAGCTCGAATTACGGGTGTGAAAAACATTAATTCCATGCTAATAGGCGATATCGATGCAACGAAACTTATCTAGCGGCGCTGTAGCGATCGAAACCTTGACGCACACCAAAATCGAGCATTCTCGTCTTTCGGGCGACTGTAGCACATCAGCTCTAAGTTCGAGTGCCAAAAACATTTATTCCATGCAGGTTCATAATATCTATTCGTTGAAACTTGTCTGGCAGCATTGTGGCGAACGCTAGTTCGACACGTACCGAATTCGAGCATTCGAGGGTTTCGGGCGACTATAGCACATCTGCTCGATTAACCGGTATCGAAAACATTAATTCCATGCAAATGGACAATATCGATGCAACGAAACTTGTCTAGCGGCGTTGTAGCAAACGAAAACTCGACCCATATAAAAATCGAGCATTCACGTGTTTCGGGCGACTGCAGCACATCAGCTCTAACTACGAGTGCCAAAAACATTTATTTCATGCAAATACATAATATAAATGCGTTGAAACTTGTCTGGCAGCATTGTGGCGAACGCTAGTTCGACCCGAACCGAATTCGAGCAGTCGAGTGTTTCGGGTGACTATAGCACATCAGCTCGAATTACGGGTGTGAAAAACATTAATTCCATGCAAATAGACAATATCGATGCAACGAAACTTGTCTAGCGGCGTTGTAGCAAATGAAAACTTGACCCATGTCGAAATCGAGCATTCACGAGTTTCAGGCGACTACATCACGTCAGCTCGAAGTACGAGTGCCAAAAACATTTATTCCATGCAGGTACATAATATCTATTCGTTGAAACTTGTGTGGCAGCATTGTGGTGAACGCAAGTTCGACCCGTACCGAAATCGACCACTCGAGTGTTTCGGGCGACTATAGCACATCAGCTCGATTTACGGGTGTCAAAAATATTAATTCCATGCAAATAGACAATATCGATGCAACGAAACTTGTCTAGCGGCGTTGTAGCAAATGAAAACTTGACCCATGTCGACATCGAGCATTCACGAGTTTCGGGCGACTACATCACATCAGCTCTAAGTACGAGTGCCAAAAACATTTATTCCATGCAGGTACATAATATCTATTCGTTGAAACGTGTCTGGCAGCATTGTGGCGAATGCAAGTTCGACCCGTACCGAAATCGGGCATTCGAGTGTTTCGGGCGACTATAGCACATCAGCTCTAACTACGAGTGCCAAAAACATTTATTTCATGCAAATACATAATATAAATGCGTTGAAACTTGTCTGGCAGCAATGTGGCGAACGCTAGTTCGACCCGAACCGAATTCGAGCAGTCGAGTGTTTCGGGTGACTATAGCACATCAGCTCGAATTACGGGTGTGAAAAACATTAATTCCATGCAAATAGACAATATCGATGCAACGAAACTTGTCTAGCGGCGTTGTAGCAAATGAAAACTTGACCCATGTCGAAATCGAGCATTCACGAGTTTCGGGCGACTACATCACGTCAGCTCGAAGTACGAGTGCCAAAAACATTTATTCCATGCAGGTACATAATATCTATTCGTTGAAACTTGTGTGGCAGCATTGTGGTGAACGCAAGTTCGACCCGTACCGAAATCGACCACTCGAGTGTTTCGGGCGACTATAGCACATCAGCTCGATTTACGGGAGTCGAAAACATTAATTCCATGCAAATGGACAATATCGATGCAACGAAACTTGTCTAGCGGCGTTGCAGCAAACGAAAACTTGACCCATATCGAAATCGAGCATTCACGAGTTTCGGGCGACTGCAGCACATCAGTTCTAAGTACGAGTGCCAAAAACATTTATTTCATGCAAATACATAATATAAATGCGTTGAAACTTGTCTGGCAGCATTGTGGCGAACGCTAGTTCGACCCGAACCGAATTCGAGCATTCGAGTGTTTCGGGTGACTATAGCACATCAGCTCGAATTACGGGTGTGAAAAACATTAATTCCATGCTAATAGGCGATATCGATGCAACGAAACTTATCTAGCGGCGCTGTAGCGATCGAAACCTTGACGCACACCAAAATCGAGCATTCTCGTCTTTCGGGCGACTGTAGCACATCAGCTCTAAGTTCGAGTGCCAAAAACATTTATTCCATGCAGGTTCATAATATTTATTCGTTGAAACTTGTGTGGCAGCATTGTGGCGAACGCAAGTTCGACCCGTACCGAAATCGACCACTCGAGTGTTTCGGGTGACTATAGCACATCAGCTCGAACTACGGGTGTCAAAAAGATTAATTCCATGCTAATAGGCGATATCGATGCAACGAAACTTATCTAGCGGCGCTGTAGCGATCGAAACCTTGACGCACACCAAAATCGAGCATTCCCGTCTTTCGGGCGACTGTAGCACATCAGCTCTAAGTTCGAGTACCAAAAACATTTATTCCATGCAGGTCCATCATGTCTATTCGTTGAAACTTGTCTGGCAGCATTGTGGCGAACGCTAGTTCGACCCGTACCGAATTCGAGCATTCGAATGTTTCGGGCGACTATAGCACATCAGCTCGATTTACGGGATTCGAAAACATTAATTCCATGCAAATGGACAATATCGATGCAACGAAACTTGTCTAGCGGCGTTGCAGCAAACGAAAACTTGACCCATATCGAAATCGAGCATTCACGAGTTTCGGGCGAATACATCACATCAGATCTAAGTACGAGTGCCAAAAACATTTATTCCATGCAGGTACACAATATCAATACGTTGAAACTTGTCTGGCAGCATTGTGGCGAACGCAAGTTCGACCCGTACCGAAATCCATCATTCACGTGATTCGGGCGACTGCAGCACATCAGCTCTAAGTACGAGTGCCAAAACCATTTATTCCATGTAGGTACATAATATCTATTCGTTGAAACTTGTCTGGAAGCATTGTGGCGAACGCAAGTTCGACCCGTACCGAAATGGAGCATTCGAGTGTTTCGGGCGACTGTAGCACATCAGCTTTAAGTACGAGTGCCAAAAACATTTATTCCATGCAGGTACATAATATCTATTCGTTGAAACTTGTCTGGCAGCATTGTGGCGAACGCAAATTCGATCCGTACCGAAATTGGGCATTCGAGTGTTTCGAGCGACTATAGCACATCAGCTCGATTTACGGGTGTAAAAAACATTAATTCTATGCAAATAGACAATATCGATGCAACGAAACTTGTCTAGCGGCGTTGTAGCAAACGAAAACTTGACCCATATCGAAATCGAGCATTCACGTGTTTCGGGCGACAGCAGCACATCAGCTCTAAGTTCGAGTGCCAAAATCATTTATTCCATGCAGGTTCATAATATCTATTCGTTGAAACTTGTCTGGCAGCATTGTGGCGAACGCTAGTTCGACCCGTACCGAATTCGAGCATTCGAGTGTTTCGGGTGACTATAGCACATCAGCTCGAATTACGGTTGTGAAAAACATTAATTCCATGCTAATAGGCGATATCGATGCAACGAAACTTATCTAGCGGCGCTGTAGCGATCGAAACCTTGACGCACACCAAAATCGAGCATTCCCGTCTTTCGGGCGACTGTCGCACATCAGTTCTAAGTTCGAGTGCCAAAAACATTTATTCCATGCAGGTCCATAATATCTATTCGTTGAAACTTGTCTGGCAGCATTGTGGCGAATGCAAGTTCGACCCGTACCGAAATCGGTCATTCGAGTGTTTCGGGCGACTATAGCACATCAGCTCGATTTCCGGGTGTCAAAAGCATTAATTCCATGCAAATAGACAATATCGATGCATCGAAACTTGTTTAGCGGCGTTGTAGCAAACGAAAACTTGACCCATGTCGAAATCGAGCATTCACGTGTTTCGGGCGACTGCAGCACATCAGCTCTAAGTACGAGTGCCAAAAACATTTATTTCATGCAAATACATAATATAAATGCGTTGAAACTTGTCTGGCAGCATTGTGGCGAACGCTAGTTCGACCCGAACCGAATTCGAGCATTCGAGTGTTTCGGGTGACTATAGCACATCAGCTCGAATTACGGGTGTGAAAAACATTAATTCCATGCTAATAGGCGATATCGATGCAACGAAACTTATCTAGCGGCGCTGTAGCGATCGAAACCTTGACGCACACCAAAATCGAGCATTCCCGTCTTTCGGGCGACTGTAGCACATCAGCTCTAAGTTCGAGTGCCAAAAACATTTATTCCATGCAGGTTCATAATATCTATTCGTTGAAACTTGTCTGGCAGCATTGTGGCGAACGCTAGTTCGACCCGTACCGAATTCGAGCATTCGAGTGTTTCGGGCGACTATAGCACATCTGCTCGATTAACCGGTATCGAAAACATTAATTCCATGCAAATGGACAATATCGATGCAACGAAACTTGTCTAGCGGCGTTGTAGCAAACGAAAACTTGACCCATATAGATATCGAGCATTCACGTGTTTCGGGCGACTGCAGCACATCAGCTCTAACTACGAGTGCCAAAAACATTCATTTCATGCAAATACATAATATAAATGCGTTGAAACTTGTCTGGCAGCATTGTGGCGAACGATAGTTCGACCCGAACCGAATTCGAGCATTCGAGTGTTTCGGGTGACTATAGCACATCAGCTCGAATTACGGGTGTGAAAAACATTAATTCCATGCTAATGGGCGATATCGATGCAACGAAACTTATCTAGCGGCGCTGTAGCGATCGAAACCTTGACGCACACCAAAATCGAGCATTCCCGTCTTTCGGGCGACTGTAGCACATCAGCTCTAAGTTCGAGTGCCAAAAACATTTATTCCATGCAGGTCCATAATATCTATTCGTTGAAACTTGTCTGGCAGCATTGTGGCGAACGCTAGTTCGACCCGTACCGAATTCGAGCATTCGAGGGTTTCGGGCGACTATAGCACTTCTGCTCAATTAACCGGTATCGAAAACATTAATTCCATGCAAATGGACAATATCGATGCAACGAAACTTGTCTAGCGGCGTTGTAGCAAACGAAAACTCGACCCATATAGAAATCGAGCATTCACGTGTTTCGGGCGACTGCAGCACATCAGCTCTAACTACGAGTGCCAACAACATTTATTTCATGCAAATACATAATATAAATGCGTTGAAACTTGTCTGGCAGCATTGTGGCGAACGCTAGTTCGACCCGAACCGAATTCGAGCAGTCGAGTGTTTCGGGTGACTATAGCACATCAGCTCGAATTACGGGTGTGAAAAACATTAATTCCATGCAAATAGACAATATCGATGCATCGAAACTTGTTTAGCGGCGTTGTAGCAAACGAAAACTTGACCCATATCGAAATCGAGCATTCACGTGTTTCGGGCGACTGCAGCACATCAGCACTAAGTACGAGTGCCAAAAACATTTATTTCATGCAAATACATAATATAAATGCGCTGAAACTTGTCTGGCAGCATTGTGGCGAACGCTAGTTCGACCCGAACCGAATTCAAGCATTCGAGTGTTTCGGGTGACTATAGCACATCAGCTCGAATTACGGGTGTGAAAAACATTAACTCCATGCTAATAGGCGATATCGATGCAACGAAACTTATCTAGCGGCGCTGTAGCGTTCGAAACCTTCAGGCACACCAAAATCGAGCATTCCCGTCTTTCGGGCGAATGGAGCACATCAGCTCTAAGTACGAGTGCCACAAACATTTATTCCATGCAGGTACATAATATCTATTCGTTGAAACTTGTGTGGCAGCATTGTGGCGAACGCTAGTTCGACCCGTACCGAATTCGAGCATTCGAGTGTTTCGGGCGACTATAGCACATCAGCTCGATTTACGGGTGTCAAAAATATTGATTCCATGCAAATAGACAATATCGATGCAACGAAACTTGTCTAGCGGCGTTGTAGCAAATGAAAACTTGACCCATGTCGAAATCCAGCATTCACGAGTTTCGGGCGACTGCAGCACATCAGCTCTAAGTACGAGTGCCAAAAACATTTATTTCATGCAAATACATAATATAAATGCGTTGAAACTTGTCTGGCAGCATTGTGGCGAACGCTAGTTCGACCCGAACCGAATTCGAGCAGTCGAGTGTTTCGGGTGACTATAGCACATCAGCTCGAATTACGGGTGTGAAAAACATTAATTCCATGCTAATAGGCGATATCGATGCAACGAAACTTATCTAGCGGCGCTGTAGCGTTCGAAACCTTCAGGCACACCAAAATCGAGCATTCCCGTCTTTCGGGCGAATGGAGCACATCAGCTCTAAGTACGAGTGCCAAAAACATTTATTCCATGCAGGTACATAATATCTAATCGTTGAAACTTGTGTGGCAGTATTGTGGCGAACGCAAGTTCGACCCGTACCGAAATCGACCACTCGAGTGTTTCGGGCGATTATAGCACATCAGCTCTATTTACGGACGTCAAAAACATTAATTCCATGCAAACAGACAATATCGATGCAACGAAACTTTTCTAGCGGCGTTGTAGCAAATGAAAACTTGACCCATGTCGAAATCGAGCATTCACGAGTTTCGGGCGACTACATCACATCAGCTCTAAGTACGAGTGCCAGAAACATTTATTCCATGCAGGTACATAATATCTATTCGTTGAAACTTGTCTGGCAGCATTGTGGCGAATGCAAGTTCGACCCGTACCGAAATCGGGCATTCGAGTGTTTCGGGCGACTATAGCACATCAGCTCGATTTACGGGTGTAAAACATTAATTCCCTGCAAATAGACGATATCGATGCATCGAAACTTGTTTAGCGGCGTTGTAGCAAACGAAAACTTGACCCATATCGAAATCGAGCATTCACGTGTTTCGGGCGACTGCAGCACATCAGCACTAAGTACGAGTGCCAAAAACATTTATTTCATGCAAATACATAATATAAATGCGTTGAAACTTGTCTGGCAGCATTGTGGCGAACGCTAGTTCGACCCGAACCGAATTCGAGCATTCGAGTGTTTCGGGTGACAATAGCACATCAGCTCGAATTACGGGTGTGAAAAACATTAATTCCATGCTAATAGGCGATATCGATGCAACGAAACTTATCTAGCGGCGCTGTAGCGTTCGAAACCTTCAGGCACACCAAAATCGAGCATTCCCGTCTTTCGGGCGAATGGAGCACATCAGCTCTAAGTACGAGTGCCAAAAACATTTATTCCATGCAGGTACATAATATCTATTCGTTGAAACTTGTGTGGCAGCATTGTGGTGAACGCAAGTTCGACCCGTACCGAAATCGACCACTCGAGTGTTTCGGGCGACTATAGCACATCAGCTCGATTTACGGGTGTCAAAAATATTAATTCCATGCAAATAGACAATATCGATGCAACGAAACTTGTCTAGCGGCGTTGTAGCACATGAAAACTTGACCCATGTCGAAATCGAGCATTCACGAGTTTCGGGCGACTACATCACATCAGCTCTAAGTACGAGTGCCAAGAACATTTATTCCATGCAGGTACATAATATCTATTCGTTGAAACTTGTCTGGCAGCAGTGTGGCGAATGCAAGTTCGACCCGTACCGAAATCGGTCATTCGAGTGTTTCGGGCGACTATAGCACATCAGCTCGATTTCCGGGTGTCAAAAGCATTAATTCCATGCAAATAGACAATATCGATGCATCGAAACTTGTTTAGCGGCGTTGTAGCAAACGAAAACTTGACCCATATCGAAATTGAGCATTCACGTGTTTCGGGCGACTGCAGCACATCAGCTCTAAGTACGAGTGCCAAAAACATTTATTTCATGCAAATACATAATATAAATGCATTGAAACTTGTCTGGCAGCATTGTGGCCAACGCTAGTTCGACCCGAACCGAATTCGAGCATTCGAGTGTTTCGGGTGACTATAGCACATCAGCTCGAATTACGGGTGTGAAAAACATTAATTCCATGCTAATAGGCGATATCGATGCAACGAAACTTATCTAGCGGCGCTGTAGCGATCGAAACCTTGACGCACACCAAAATCGAGCATTCTCGTCTTTCGGGCGACTGTAGCACATCAGCTCTAAGTTCGAGAGCCAAAAACATTTATTCCATGCAGGTTCATAATATTTATTCGTTGAAACTTGCGTGGCAGCATTGTGGCGAACGCAAGTTCGACCCGTACCGAAATCGACCACTCGAGTGTTTCGGGCGACTATAGCACATCAGCTCGAATTACGGGTGTGAAAAACATTAATTCCATGCTAATAGGCGATATCGATATAACGAAACTTATCTAGCGGCGTTGTAGCAAATGAAAACTTGACCCATGTCGAAATCGAGCATTCACGAGTTTCGGGCGACTACATCACATCAGCTCTAAGTACGAGTGCCAAAAACATTTATTCCATGCAGGTACATAATATCTATTCGTTGAAACTTGTCTGGCAGCATTGTGGCGAATGCAAGTTCGACCCGTACCGAAATCGGGCATTCGAGTGTTTCGGGCGACTATAGCACATCAGCTCGATTTACGGGTGTAAAAAACATTAATTCCATGCAAATAGACAATATCGATGCAACGAAACTTGTCTAGCGGCGTTGTAGCAAACGAAAACTTGACCCATATCGAAATCGAGCATTCACGAGTTTCGGGCGACTGCATCACATCAGCTCTAAGTACGAGTGCCAAAAACATTTATTCCATGCAGGTACATAATATCTATTCGTTGAACCTTGTCTGGCAGCATTGTGGCGAACGCTAGTTCGACCCGTACCGAATTCGAGCATTCAAGTGTTTCGGGTGACTATAGCACATCAGCTCGAACTACGGGTGTCAAAAAGATTAATTCCATGCTAATAGGCGATATCGATGCAACGAAACTTATCTAGCATCGCTGTAGCGATCGAAACCTTGACGCACACCAAAATCGAGCATTCCCGTCTTTCGGGCGACTGTAGCACATCAGCTCTAAGTTCGAGTACCAAAAACATTTATTCCATGCAGGTCCATCATGTCTATTCGTTGAAACTTGTCTGGCAGCATTGTGGCGAACGCTAGTTCGACCCGTACCGAATTCGAGCATTCGAATGTTTCGGGCGACTATAGCACATCAGCTCGATTTACGGGAGTCGAAAACATTAATTCCATGCAAATGGACAATATCGATGCAACGAAACTTGTCTAGCGGCGTTGCAGCAAACGAAAACTTGACCCATATCGAAATCGAGCATTCACGAGTTTCGGGCGAATACATCACATCAGATCTAAGTACGAGTGCCAAAAACATTTATTCCATGCAGGTACACAATGTCTATACGTTGAAACTTGTCTGGCAGCATTGTGGCGAACGCAAGTTCGACCCGTACCGAAATCGACCACTCGAGTGTTTCGGGCGACTATAGCACATCAGCTCGATTTACGGGTGTCAAAAATATTAATTCCATGCAAATAGACAATATCGATGCAACGAAACTTGTCTAGCGGCGTTGTAGCAAATGAAAACTTGACCCATGTCGAAATCGGGCATTCACGAGTTTCGGGCGACTACATCACGTCAGCTCGAAGTACGAGTGCCAAAAACATTTATTCCATGCAGGTACATAATATCTATTCGTTGAAACTTGTGTGGCAGCATTGTGGTGAACGCAAGTTCGACCCGTACCGAAATCGACCACTCGAGTGTTTCGGGCGACTATAGCACATCAGCTCGATTTACGGGTGTCAAAAATATTAATTCCATGCAAATAGACAATATCGATGCAACGAAACTTGTCTAGCGGCGTTGTAGCAAACGAAAACTTGACCCATATCGAAATCGAGCATTCACGTGTTTCGGGCGACTGTAGCACATCAGCTCTAAGTTCGAGTGCCAAAAACATTTATTCCATGCAGGTTCATAATATCTATTCGTTGAAACTTGTCTGGCAGCATTGTGGCGAACGCTAGTTCGACCCGTACCGAATTCGAGCATTCGAGTGTTTCGGGCGACTATAGCACATCTGCTCGATTAACCGGTATCGAAAACATTAATTCCATGCAAAGGGACAATATCGATGCAACGAAACTTGTCTAGCGGCGTTGTAGCAAACGAAAACTTGACCCATATAGATATCGAGCATTCACGTGTTTCGGGCGACTGCAGCACATCAGCTCTAACTACGAGTGCCAAAAACATTCATTTCATGCAAATACATAATATAAATGCGTTGAAACTTGTCTGGCAGCATTGTGGCGAACGATAGTTCGACCCGAACCGAATTCGAGCATTCGAGTGTTTCGGGTGACTATAGCACATCAGCTCGAATTACGGGTGTGAAAAACATTAATTCCATGCTAATGGGCGATATCGATGCAACGAAACTTATCTAGCGGCGCTGTAGCGATCGAAACCTTGACGCACACCAAAATCGAGCATTCCCGTCTTTCGGGCGACTGTAGCACATCAGCTCTAAGTTCGAGTGCCAAAAACATTTATTCCATGCAGGTCCATAATATCTATTCGTTGAAACTTGTCTGGCAGCATTGTGGCGAATGCAAGTTCGACCCGTACCGAAATCGGTCATTCGAGTGTTTCGGGCGACTATAGCACATCAGCTCGATTTCCGGGTGTCAAAAGCATTAATTCCATGCAAATAGACAATATCGATGCATCGAAACTTGTTTAGCGGCGTTGTAGCAAACGAAAACTTGACCCATGTCGAAATCGAGCATTCACGTGTTTCGGGCGACTGCAGCACATCAGCTCTAAGTACGAGTGCCAAAAACATTTATTTCATGCAAATACATAATATAAATGCGTTGAAACTTGTCTGGCAGCATTGTGGCGAACGCTAGTTCGACCCGAACCGAATTCGAGCATTCGAGTGTTTCGGGTGACTATAGCACATCAGCTCGAATTACGGGTGTGAAAAACATTAATTCCATGCTAATAGGCGATATCGATGCAACGAAACTTATCTAGCGGCGCTGTAGCGATCGAAACCTTGACGCACACCAAAATCGAGCATTCCCGTCTTTCGGGCGACTGTAGCACATCAGCTCTAAGTTCGAGTGCCAAAAACATTTATTCCATGCAGGTTCATAATATCTATTCGTTGAAACTTGTCTGGCAGCATTGTGGCGAACGCTAGTTCGACCCGTACCGAATTCGAGCATTCGAGTGTTTCGGGCGACTATAGCACATCTGCTCGATTAACCGGTATCGAAAACATTAATTCCATGCAAATGGACAATATCGATGCAACGAAACTTGTCTAGCGGCGTTGTAGCAAACGAAAACTTGACCCATATAGATATCGAGCATTCACGTGTTTCGGGCGACTGCAGCACATCAGCTCTAACTACGAGTGCCAAAAACATTCATTTCATGCAAATACATAATATAAATGCGTTGAAACTTGTCTGGCAGCATTGTGGCGAACGATAGTTCGACCCGAACCGAATTCGAGCATTCGAGTGTTTCGGGTGACTATAGCACATCAGCTCGAATTACGGGTGTGAAAAACATTAATTCCATGCTAATGGGCGATATCGATGCAACGAAACTTATCTAGCGGCGCTGTAGCGATCGAAACCTTGACGCACACCAAAATCGAGCATTCCCGTCTTTCGGGCGACTGTAGCACATCAGCTCTAAGTTCGAGTGCCAAAAACATTTATTCCATGCAGGTCCATAATATCTATTCGTTGAAACTTGTCTGGCAGCATTGTGGCGAACGCTAGTTCGACCCGTACCGAATTCGAGCATTCGAGGGTTTCGGGCGACTATAGCACTTCTGCTCAATTAACCGGTATCGAAAACATTAATTCCATGCAAATGGACAATATCGATGCAACGAAACTTGTCTAGCGGCGTTGTAGCAAACGAAAACTCGACCCATATAGAAATCGAGCATTCACGTGTTTCGGGCGACTGCAGCACATCAGCTCTAACTACGAGTGCCAACAACATTTATTTCATGCAAATACATAATATAAATGCGTTGAAACTTGTCTGGCAGCATTGTGGCGAACGCTAGTTCGACCCGAACCGAATTCGAGCAGTCGAGTGTTTCGGGTGACTATAGCACATCAGCTCGAATTACGGGTGTGAAAAACATTAATTCCATGCAAATAGACAATATCGATGCATCGAAACTTGTTTAGCGGCGTTGTAGCAAACGAAAACTTGACCCATATCGAAATCGAGCATTCACGTGTTTCGGGCGACTGCAGCACATCAGCACTAAGTACGAGTGCCAAAAACATTTATTTCATGCAAATACATAATATAAATGCGCTGAAACTTGTCTGGCAGCATTGTGGCGAACGCTAGTTCGACCCGAACCGAATTCAAGCATTCGAGTGTTTCGGGTGACTATAGCACATCAGCTCGAATTACGGGTGTGAAAAACATTAACTCCATGCTAATAGGCGATATCGATGCAACGAAACTTATCTAGCGGCGCTGTAGCGTTCGAAACCTTCAGGCACACCAAAATCGAGCATTCCCGTCTTTCGGGCGAATGGAGCACATCAGCTCTAAGTACGAGTGCCACAAACATTTATTCCATGCAGGTACATAATATCTATTCGTTGAAACTTGTGTGGCAGCATTGTGGCGAACGCTAGTTCGACCCGTACCGAATTCGAGCATTCGAGTGTTTCGGGCGACTATAGCACATCAGCTCGATTTACGGGTGTCAAAAATATTGATTCCATGCAAATAGACAATATCGATGCAACGAAACTTGTCTAGCGGCGTTGTAGCAAATGAAAACTTGACCCATGTCGAAATCCAGCATTCACGAGTTTCGGGCGACTGCAGCACATCAGCTCTAAGTACGAGTGCCAAAAACATTTATTTCATGCAAATACATAATATAAATGCGTTGAAACTTGTCTGGCAGCATTGTGGCGATCGCTAGTTCGACCCGAACCGAATTCGAGCATTCGAGTGTTTCGGGTGACAATAGCACATCAGCTCGAATTACGGGTGTGAAAAACATTAATTCCATGCTAATAGGCGATATCGATGCAACGAAACTTATCTAGCGGCGCTGTAGCGTTCGAAACCTTCAGGCACACCAAAATCGAGCATTCCAGTCTTTCGGGCGAATGGAGCACATCAGCTCTAAGTACGAGTGCCAAAAACATTTATTCCATGCAGGTACATAATATCTATTCGTTGAAACTTGTGTGGCAGCATTGTGGTGAACGCAAGTTCGACCCGTACCGAAATCGACCACTCGAGTGTTTCGGGCGACTATAGCACATCAGCTCGATTTACGGGTGTCAAAAATATTAATTCCATGCAAATAGACAATATCGATGCAACGAAACTTGTCTAGCGGCGTTGTAGCACATGAAAACTTGACCCATGTCGAAATCGAGCATTCACGAGTTTCGGGCGACTACATCACATCAGCTCTAAGTACGAGTGCCAAGAACATTTATTCCATGCAGGTACATAATATCTATTCGTTGAAACTTGTCTGGCAGCAGTGTGGCGAATGCAAGTTCGACCCGTACCGAAATCGGTCATTCGAGTGTTTCGGGCGACTATAGCACATCAGCTCGATTTCCGGGTGTCAAAAGCATTAATTCCATGCAAATAGACAATATCGATGCATCGAAACTTGTTTAGCGGCGTTGTAGCAAACGAAAACTTGACCCATATCGAAATCGAGCATTCACGTGTTTCGGGCGACTGCAGCACATCAGCTCTAAGTACGAGTGCCAAAAACATTTATTTCATGCAAATACATAATATAAATGCGTTGAAACTTGTCTGGCAGCATTGTGGCGAACGCTAGTTCGACCCGAACCGAATTCGAGCATTCGAGTGTTTCGGGTGACTATAGCACATCAGCTCGAATTACGGGTGTGAAAAACATTAATTCCATGCTAATAGGCGATATCGATGCAACGAAACTTATCTAGCGGCGCTGTAGCGTTCGAAACCTTCAGGCACACCAAAATCGAGCATTCCCGTCTTTCGGGCGAATGGAGCACATCAGCTCTAAGTACGAGTGCCAGAAACATTTATTCCATGCAGGTACATAATATCTATTCGTTGAAACTTGTGTGGCAGCATTGTGGCGAACGCAAGTTCGACCCGTACCGAAATCGACCACTCGAGTGTTTCGGGCGACTATAGCACATCAGCTCGATTAACGGGTGTCAAAAATATTAATTCCATGCAAATAGACAATATCGATGCAACGAAACTTGTCTAGCGGCGTTGTAGCAAATGAAAACTTGACCCATGTCGAAATCGAGCATTCACGTGTTTCGGGCGACTGCAGCACATCAGCTCTAAGTACGAGTGTCAAAAACATTTATTTCATGCAAATACATAATATAAATGTGTTGAAACTTGTCTGGCAGCATTGTCGCGAACGCTAGTTCGACCCGAACCGAAATCGAGCATTCGAGTGTTTCGGGTGACTATAGCACATCAGCTCGAATTACGGGTGTGAAAAACATTAATTCCATGCTAATAGGCGATATCGATGCAACGAAACTTATCTAGCGGCGCTGTAGCGATCGAAACCTTGACGCACACCAAAATCGAGCATTCTCGTCTTTCGGGCGACTGTAGCACATCAGCTCTAAGTTCGAGTGCCAAAAACATTTATTCCATGCAGGTTCATAATATCTATTCGTTGAAACTTGTCTGGCAGCATTGTGGCGAACGCTAGTTCGACACGTACCGAATTCGAGCATTCGAGGGTTTCGGGCGACTATAGCACATCTGCTCGATTAACCGGTATCGAAAACATTAATTCCATGCAAATGGACAATATCGATGCAACGAAACTTGTCTAGCGGCGTTGTAGCAAACGAAAACTCGACCCATATAAAAATCGAGCATTCACGTGTTTCGGGCGACTGCAGCACATCAGCTCTAACTACGAGTGCCAAAAACATTTATTTCATGCAAATACATAATATAAATGCGTTGAAACTTGTCTGGCAGCATTGTGGCGAACGCTAGTTCGACCCGAACCGAATTCGAGCAGTCGAGTGTTTCGGGTGACTATAGCACATCAGCTCGAATTACGGGTGTGAAAAACATTAATTCCATGCAAATAGACAATATCGATGCAACGAAACTTGTCTAGCGGCGTTGTAGCAAATGAAAACTTGACCCATGTCGAAATCGAGCATTCACGAGTTTCAGGCGACTACATCACGTCAGCTCGAAGTACGAGTGCCAAAAACATTTATTCCATGCAGGTACATAATATCTATTCGTTGAAACTTGTGTGGCAGCATTGTGGTGAACGCAAGTTCGACCCGTACCGAAATCGACCACTCGAGTGTTTCGGGCGACTATAGCACATCAGCTCGATTTACGGGTGTCAAAAATATTAATTCCATGCAAATAGACAATATCGATGCAACGAAACTTGTCTAGCGGCGTTGTAGCAAATGAAAACTTGACCCATGTCGAAATCGAGCATTCACGAGTTTCGGGCGACTACATCACATCAGCTCTAAGTACGAGTGCCAAAAACATTTATTCCATGCAGGTACATAATATCTATTCGTTGAAACGTGTCTGGCAGCATTGTGGCGAATGCAAGTTCGACCCGTACCGAAATCGGGCATTCGAGTGTTTCGGGCGACTATAGCACATCAGCTCTAACTACGAGTGCCAAAAACATTTATTTCATGCAAATACATAATATAAATGCGTTGAAACTTGTCTGGCAGCATTGTGGCGAACGCTAGTTCGACCCGAACCGAATTCGAGCAGTCGAGTGTTTCGGGTGACTATAGCACATCAGCTCGAATTACGGGTGTGAAAAACATTAATTCCATGCAAATAGACAATATCGATCCAACGAAACTTGTCTAGCGGCGTTGTAGCAAATGAAAACTTGACCCATGTCGAAATCGAGCATTCACGAGTTTCGGGCGACTACATCACGTCAGCTCGAAGTACGAGTGCCAAAAACATTTATTCCATGCAGGTACATAATATCTATTCGTTGAAACTTGTGTGGCAGCATTGTGGTGAACGCAAGTTCGACCCGTACCGAAATCGACCACTCGAGTGTTTCGGGCGACTATAGCACATCAGCTCGATTTACGGGAGTCGAAAACATTAATTCCATGCAAATGGACAATATCGATGCAACGAAACTTGTCTAGCGGCGTTGCAGCAAACGAAAACTTGACCCATATCGAAATCGAGCATTCACGAGTTTCGGGCGACTGCAGCACATCAGCTCTAAGTACGAGTGCCAAAAACATTTATTTCATTAAAATACATAATATAAATGCGTTGAAACTTGTCTGGCAGCATTGTGGCGAACGCAAGTTCGACCCGTACCGAAATCGACCACTCGAGTGTTTCGGGTGACTATAGCACATCAGCTCGAACTACGGGTGTCAAAAAGATTAATTCCATGCTAATAGGCGATATCGATGCAACGAAACTTATCTAGCGGCGCTGTAGCGATCGAAACCTTGACGCACACCAAAATCGAGCATTCCCGTCTTTCGGGCGACTGTAGCACATCAGCTCTAAGTTCGAGTACCAAAAACATTTATTCCATGCAGGTCCATCATGTCTATTCGTTGAAACTTGTCTGGCAGCATTGTGGCGAACGCTAGTTCGACCCGTACCGAATTCGAGCATTCGAATGTTTCGGGCGACTATAGCACATCAGCTCGATTTACGGGATTCGAAAACATTAATTCCATGCAAATGGACAATATCGATGCAACGAAACTTGTCTAGCGGCGTTGCAGCAAACGAAAACTTGACCCATATCGAAATCGAGCATTCACGAGTTTCGGGCGAATACATCACATCAGATCTAAGTACGAGTGCCAAAAACATTTATTCCATGCAGGTACACAATATCAATACGTTGAAACTTGTCTGGCAGCATTGTGGCGAACGCAAGTTCGACCCGTACCGAAATCCATCATTCACGTGATTCGGGCGACTGCAGCACATCAGCTCTAAGTACGAGTGCCAAAACCATTTATTCCATGTAGGTACATAATATCTATTCGTTGAAACTTGTCTGGAAGCATTGTGGCGAACGCAAGTTCGACCCGTACCGAAATGGAGCATTCGAGTGTTTCGGGCGACTGTAGCACATCAGCTTTAAGTACGAGTGCCAAAAACATTTATTCCATGCAGGTACATAATATCTATTCGTTGAAACTTGTCTGGCAGCATTGTGGCGAACGCAAATTCGATCCGTACCGAAATTGGGCATTCGAGTGTTTCGAGCGACTATAGCACATCAGCTCGATTTACGGGTGTAAAAAACATTAATTCTATGCAAATAGACAATATCGATGCAACGAAACTTGTCTAGCGGCGTTGTAGCAAACGAAAACTTGACCCATATCGAAATCGAGCATTCACGTGTTTCGGGCGACAGCAGCACATCAGCTCTAAGTTCGAGTGCCAAAATCATTTATTCCATGCAGGTTCATAATATCTATTCGTTGAAACTTGTCTGGCAGCATTGTGGCGAACGCTAGTTCGACCCGTACCGAATTCGAGCATTCGAGTGTTTCGGGTGACTATAGCACATCAGCTCGAATTACGGTTGTGAAAAACATTAATTCCATGCTAATAGGCGATATCGATGCAACGAAACTTATCTAGCGGCGCTGTAGCGATCGAAACCTTGACGCACACCAAAATCGAGCATTCCCGTCTTTCGGGCGACTGTCGCACATCAGTTCTAAGTTCGAGTGCCAAAAACATTTATTCCATGCAGGTCCATAATATCTATTCGTTGAAACTTGTCTGGCAGCATTGTGGCGAATGCAAGTTCGACCCGTACCGAAATCGGTCATTCGAGTGTTTCGGGCGACTATAGCACATCAGCTCGATTTCCGGGTGTCAAAAGCATTAATTCCATGCAAATAGACAATATCGATGCATCGAAACTTGTTTAGCGGCGTTGTAGCAAACGAAAACTTGACCCATGTCGAAATCGAGCATTCACGTGTTTCGGGCGGCTGCAGCACATCAGCTCTAAGTACGAGTGCCAAAAACATTTATTTCATGCAAATACATAATATAAATGCGTTGAAACTTGTCTGGCAGCATTGTGGCGAACGCTAGTTCGACCCGAACCGAATTCGAGCATTCGAGTGTTTCGGGTGACTATAGCACATCAGCTCGAATTACGGGTGTGAAAAACATTAATTCCATGCTAATAGGCGATATCGATGCAACGAAACTTATCTAGCGGCGCTGTAGCGATCGAAACCTTGACGCACACCAAAATCGAGCATTCCCGTCTTTCGGGCGACTGTAGCACATCAGCTCTAAGTTCGAGTGCCAAAAACATTTATTCCATGCAGGTTCATAATATCTATTCGTTGAAACTTGTCTGGCAGCATTGTGGCGAACGCTAGTTCGACCCGTACCGAATTCGAGCATTCGAGTGTTTCGGGCGACTATAGCACATCTGCTCGATTAACCGGTATCGAAAACATTAATTCCATGCAAATGGACAATATCGATGCAACGAAACTTGTCTAGCGGCGTTGTAGCAAACGAAAACTTGACCCATATAGATATCGAGCATTCACGTGTTTCGGGCGACTGCAGCACATCAGCTCTAACTACGAGTGCCAAAAACATTCATTTCATGCAAATACATAATATAAATGCGTTGAAACTTGTCTGGCAGCATTGTGGCGAACGATAGTTCGACCCGAACCGAATTCGAGCATTCGAGTGTTTCGGGTGACTATAGCACATCAGCTCGAATTACGGGTGTGAAAAACATTAATTCCATGCTAATGGGCGATATCGATGCAACGAAACTTATCTAGCGGCGCTGTAGCGATCGAAACCTTGACGCACACCAAAATCGAGCATTCCCGTCTTTCGGGCGACTGTAGCACATCAGCTCTAAGTTCGAGTGCCAAAAACATTTATTCCATGCAGGTCCATAATATCTATTCGTTGAAACTTGTCTGGCAGCATTGTGGCGAACGCTAGTTCGACCCGTACCGAATTCGAGCATTCGAGGGTTTCGGGCGACTATAGCACTTCTGCTCAATTAACCGGTATCGAAAACATTAATTCCATGCAAATGGACAATATCGATGCAACGAAACTTGTCTAGCGGCGTTGTAGCAAACGAAAACTCGACCCATATAGAAATCGAGCATTCACGTGTTTCGGGCGACTGCAGCACATCAGCTCTAACTACGAGTGCCAACAACATTTATTTCATGCAAATACATAATATAAATGCGTTGAAACTTGTCTGGCAGCATTGTGGCGAACGCTAGTTCGACCCGAACCGAATTCGAGCAGTCGAGTGTTTCGGGTGACTATAGCACATCAGCTCGAATTACGGGTGTGAAAAACATTAATTCCATGCAAATAGACAATATCGATGCATCGAAACTTGTTTAGCGGCGTTGTAGCAAACGAAAACTTGACCCATATCGAAATCGAGCATTCACGTGTTTCGGGCGACTGCAGCACATCAGCACTAAGTACGAGTGCCAAAAACATTTATTTCATGCAAATACATAATATAAATGCGCTGAAACTTGTCTGGCAGCATTGTGGCGAACGCTAGTTCGACCCGAACCGAATTCAAGCATTCGAGTGTTTCGGGTGACTATAGCACATCAGCTCGAATTACGGGTGTGAAAAACATTAACTCCATGCTAATAGGCGATATCGATGCAACGAAACTTATCTAGCGGCGCTGTAGCGTTCGAAACCTTCAGGCACACCAAAATCGAGCATTCCCGTCTTTCGGGCGAATGGAGCACATCAGCTCTAAGTACGAGTGCCACAAACATTTATTCCATGCAGGTACATAATATCTATTCGTTGAAACTTGTGTGGCAGCATTGTGGCGAACGCTAGTTCGACCCGTACCGAATTCGAGCATTCGAGTGTTTCGGGCGACTATAGCACATCAGCTCGATTTACGGGTGTCAAAAATATTGATTCCATGCAAATAGACAATATCGATGCAACGAAACTTGTCTAGCGGCGTTGTAGCAAATGAAAACTTGACCCATGTCGAAATCCAGCATTCACGAGTTTCGGGCGACTGCAGCACATCAGCTCTAAGTACGAGTGCCAAAAACATTTATTTCATGCAAATACATAATATAAATGCGTTGAAACTTGTCTGGCAGCATTGTGGCGAACGCTAGTTCGACCCGAACCGAATTCGAGCAGTCGAGTGTTTCGGGTGACTATAGCACATCAGCTCGAATTACGGGTGTGAAAAACATTAATTCCATGCTAATAGGCGATATCGATGCAACGAAACTTATCTAGCGGCGCTGTAGCGATCGAAACCTTCAGGCACACCAAAATCGAGCATTCCCGTCTTTCGGGCGAATGGAGCACATCAGCTCTAAGTACGAGTGCCAAAAACATTTATTCCATGCAGGTACATAATATCTAATCGTTGAAACTTGTGTGGCAGTATTGTGGCGAACGCAAGTTCGACCCGTACCGAAATCGACCACTCGAGTGTTTCGGGCGACTATAGCACATCAGCTCTATTTACGGACGTCAAAAACATTAATTCCATGCAAACAGACAATATCGATGCAACGAAACTTTTCTAGCGGCGTTGTAGCAAATGAAAACTTGACCCATGTCGAAATCGAGCATTCACGAGTTTCGGGCGACTACATCACATCAGCTCTAAGTACGAGTGCCAGAAACATTTATTCCATGCAGGTACATAATATCTATTCGTTGAAACTTGTCTGGCAGCATTGTGGCGAATGCAAGTTCGACCCGTACCGAAATCGGGCATTCGAGTGTTTCGGGCGACTATAGCACATCAGCTCGATTTACGGGTGTAAAAAACATTAATTCCCTGCAAATAGACGATATCGATGCATCGAAACTTGTTTAGCGGCGTTGTAGCAAACGAAAACTTGACCCATATCGAAATCGAGCATTCACGTGTTTCGGGCGACTGCAGCACATCAGCACTAAGTACGAGTGCCAAAAACATTTATTTCATGCAAATACATAATATAAATGCGTTGAAACTTGTCTGGCAGCATTGTGGCGAACGCTAGTTCGACCCGAACCGAATTCGAGCATTCGAGTGTTTCGGGTGACAATAGCACATCAGCTCGAATTACGGGTGTGAAAAACATTAATTCCATGCTAATAGGCGATATCGATGCAACGAAACTTATCTAGCGGCGCTGTAGCGTTCGAAACCTTCAGGCACACCAAAATCGAGCATTCCAGTCTTTCGGGCGAATGGAGCACATCAGCTCTAAGTACGAGTGCCAAAAACATTTATTCCATGCAGGTACATAATATCTATTCGTTGAAACTTGTGTGGCAGCATTGTGGTGAACGCAAGTTCGACCCGTACCGAAATCGACCACTCGAGTGTTTCGGGCGACTATAGCACATCAGCTCGATTTACGGGTGTCAAAAATATTAATTCCATGCAAATAGACAATATCGATGCAACGAAACTTGTCTAGCGGCGTTGTAGCACATGAAAACTTGACCCATGTCGAAATCGAGCATTCACGAGTTTCGGGCGACTACATCACATCAGCTCTAAGTACGAGTGCCAAGAACATTTATTCCATGCAGGTACATAATATCTATTCGTTGAAACTTGTCTGGCAGCAGTGTGGCGAATGCAAGTTCGACCCGTACCGAAATCGGTCATTCGAGTGTTTCGGGCGACTATAGCACATCAGCTCGATTTCCGGGTGTCAAAAGCATTAATTCCATGCAAATAGACAATATCGATGCATCGAAACTTGTTTAGCGGCGTTGTAGCAAACGAAAACTTGACCCATATCGAAATCGAGCATTCACGTGTTTCGGGCGACTGCAGCACATCAGCTCTAAGTACGAGTGCCAAAAACATTTATTTCATGCAAATACATAATATAAATGCATTGAAACTTGTCTGGCAGCATTGTGGCCAACGCTAGTTCGACCCGAACCGAATTCGAGCATTCGAGTGTTTCGGGTGACTATAGCACATCAGCTCGAATTACGGGTGTGAAAAACATTAATTCCATGCTAATAGGCGATATCGATGCAACGAAACTTATCTAGCGGCGCTGTAGCGATCGAAACCTTGACGCACACCAAAATCGAGCATTCTCGTCTTTCGGGCGACTGTAGCACATCAGCTCTAAGTTCGAGAGCCAAAAACATTTATTCCATGCAGGTTCATAATATTTATTCGTTGAAACTTGCGTGGCAGCATTGTGGCGAACGCAAGTTCGACCCGTACCGAAATCGACCACTCGAGTGTTTCGGGCGACTATAGCACATCAGCTCGAATTACGGGTGTGAAAAACATTAATTCCATGCTAATAGGCGATATCGATATAACGAAACTTATCTAGCGGCGTTGTAGCAAATGAAAACTTGACCCATGTCGAAATCGAGCATTCACGAGTTTCGGGCGACTACATCACATCAGCTCTAAGTACGAGTGCCAAAAACATTTATTCCATGCAGGTACATAATATCTATTCGTTGAAACTTGTCTGGCAGCATTGTGGCGAATGCAAGTTCGACCCGTACCGAAATCGGGCATTCGAGTGTTTCGGGCGACTATAGCACATCAGCTCGATTTACGGGTGTAAAAAACATTAATTCCATGCAAATAGACAATATCGATGCAACGAAACTTGTCTAGCGGCGTTGTAGCAAACGAAAACTTGACCCATATCGAAATCGAGCATTCACGAGTTTCGGGCGACTGCATCACATCAGCTCTAAGTACGAGTGCCAAAAACATTTATTCCATGCAGGTACATAATATCTATTCGTTGAACCTTGTCTGGCAGCATTGTGGCGAACGCTAGTTCGACCCGTACCGAATTCGAGCATTCAAGTGTTTCGGGTGACTATAGCACATCAGCTCGAACTACGGGTGTCAAAAAGATTAATTCCATGCTAATAGGCGATATCGATGCAACGAAACTTATCTAGCATCGCTGTAGCGATCGAAACCTTGACGCACACCAAAATCGAGCATTCCCGTCTTTCGGGCGACTGTAGCACATCAGCTCTAAGTTCGAGTACCAAAAACATTTATTCCATGCAGGTCCATCATGTCTATTCGTTGAAACTTGTCTGGCAGCATTGTGGCGAACGCTAGTTCGACCCGTACCGAATTCGAGCATTCGAATGTTTCGGGCGACTATAGCACATCAGCTCGATTTACGGGAGTCGAAAACATTAATTCCATGCAAATGGACAATATCGATGCAACGAAACTTGTCTAGCGGCGTTGCAGCAAACGAAAACTTGACCCATATCGAAATCGAGCATTCACGAGTTTCGGGCGAATACATCACATCAGATCTAAGTACGAGTGCCAAAAACATTTATTCCATGCAGGTACACAATGTCTATACGTTGAAACTTGTCTGGCAGCATTGTGGCGAACGCAAGTTCGACCCGTACCGAAATCGACCACTCGAGTGTTTCGGGCGACTATAGCACATCAGCTCGATTTACGGGTGTCAAAAATATTAATTCCATGCAAATAGACAATATCGATGCAACGAAACTTGTCTAGCGGCGTTGTAGCAAATGAAAACTTGACCCATGTCGAAATCGAGCATTCACGAGTTTCGGGCGACTACATCACGTCAGCTCGAAGTACGAGTGCCAAAAACATTTATTCCATGCAGGTACATAATATCTATTCGTTGAAACTTGTGTGGCAGCATTGTGGTGAACGCAAGTTCGACCCGTACCGAAATCGACCACTCGAGTGTTTCGGGCGACTATAGCACATCAGCTCGATTTACGGGTGTCAAAAATATTAATTCCATGCAAATAGACAATATCGATGCAACGAAACTTGTCTAGCGGCGTTGTAGCAAACGAAAACTTGACCCATATCGAAATCGAGCATTCACGTGTTTCGGGCGACTGCAGCACATCAGCTCTAAGTACGAGTGCCAAAAACATTTATTTCATGCAAATACATAATATAAATGCGTTGAAACTTGTCTGGCAGCATTGTGGCGAACGCTAGTTCGACCCGAACCGAATTCGAGCATTCGAGTGTTTCGGGTGACTATAGCACATCAGCTCGAATTACGGGTGTGAAAAACATTAATTCCATGCTAATAGGCGATATCGATGCAACGAAACTTATCTAGCGGCGCTGTAGCGTTCGAAACCTTCAGGCACACCAAAATCGAGCATTCCCGTCTTTCGGGCGAATGGAGCACATCAGCTCTAAGTACGAGTGCCAAAAACATTTATTCCATGCAGGTACATAATATCTATTCGTTGAAACTTGTGTGGCAGCATTGTGGCGAACGCAATTTCGACCCGTACCGAAATCGACCACTCGAGTGTTTCGGGCGACTATAGCACATCAGCTCGATTTACGGGTGTCAAAAATATTAATTCCATGCAAATAGACAATATCGATGCAACGAAACTTGTCTAGCGGCGTTGTAGCAAATGAAAACTTGACCCATGTCGAAATCGAGCATTCACGAGTTTCGGGCGACTACATCACATCAGCTCTAAGTACGAGTGCCAAGAACATTTATTCCATGCAGGTACATTATATATATTCGTTGAAACTTGTCTGGCAGCAGTGTGGCGAATGCAAGTTCGACCCGTACCGAAATCGGTCATTAGAGTGTTTCGGGCGACTATAGCACATCAGCTCGATTTCCGGGTGTCTAAACCATTAATTCCATGCAAATAGACAATATCGATGCATCGAAACTTGTTTAGCGGCGTTGTAGCAAACGAAAACTTGACCCATATCGAAATCGAGCATTCACGTGTTTCGGGCGACTGCAGCACATCAGCTCTAAGTACGAGTGCCAAAAACATTTATTTCATGCAAATACATAATATAAATGCGTTGAAACTTGTCTGGCAGCATTGTGGCGAACGCTAGTTCGACCCGAACCGAATTCGAGCATTCGAGTGTTTCGGGTGACTATAGCACATCAGCTCGAATTACGGGTGTGAAAAACATTAATTCCATGCTAATAGGCGATATCGATGCAACGAAACTTATCTAGCGGCGCTGTAGCGTTCGAAACCTTCAGGCACACCAAAATCGAGCATTCCCGTCTTTCGGGCGAATGGAGCACATCAGCTCTAAGTACGAGTGCCAGAAACATTTATTCCATGCAGGTACATAATATCTATTCGTTGAAACTTGTGTGGCAGCATTGTGGCGAACGCTAGTTCGACCCGTACCGAATTCGAGCATTCGAGTGTTTCGGGCGACTATAGCACATCAGCTCGATTTACGGGTGTCAAAAATATTGATTCCATGCAAATAGACAATATCGATGCAACGAAACTTGTCTAGCGGCGTTGTAGCAAATGAAAACTTGACCCATGTCGAAATCCAGCATTCACGAGTTTCGGGCGACTGCAGCACATCAGCTCTAAGTACGAGTGCCAAAAACATTTATTTCATGCAAATACATAATATAAATGCGTTGAAACTTGTCTGGCAGCATTGTGGCGAACGCTAGTTCGACCCGAACCGAATTCGAGCAGTCGAGTGTTTCGGGTGACTATAGCACATCAGCTCGAATTACGGGTGTGAAAAACATTAATTCCATGCAAATAGACAATATCGATCCAACGAAACTTGTCTAGCGGCGTTGTAGCAAATGAAAACTTGACCCATGTCGAAATCGAGCATTCACGAGTTTCGGGCGACTACATCACGTCAGCTCGAAGTACGAGTGCCAAAAACATTTATTCCATGCAGGTACATAATATCTATTCGTTGAAACTTGTGTGGCAGCATTGTGGTGAACGCAAGTTCGACCCGTACCGAAATCGACCACTCGAGTGTTTCGGGCGACTATAGCACATCAGCTCGATTTACGGGAGTCGAAAACATTAATTCCATGCAAATGGACAATATCGATGCAACGAAACTTGTCTAGCGGCGTTGCAGCAAACGAAAACTTGACCCATATCGAAATCGAGCATTCACGAGTTTCGGGCGACTGCAGCACATCAGCTCTAAGTACGAGTGCCAAAAACATTTATTTCATTAAAATACATAATATAAATGCGTTGAAACTTGTCTGGCAGCATTGTGGCGAACGCAAGTTCGACCCGTACCGAAATCGACCACTCGAGTGTTTCGGGTGACTATAGCACATCAGCTCGAACTACGGGTGTCAAAAAGATTAATTCCATGCTAATAGGCGATATCGATGCAACGAAACTTATCTAGCGGCGCTGTAGCGATCGAAACCTTGACGCACACCAAAATCGAGCATTCCCGTCTTTCGGGCGACTGTAGCACATCAGCTCTAAGTTCGAGTACCAAAAACATTTATTCCATGCAGGTCCATCATGTCTATTCGTTGAAACTTGTCTGGCAGCATTGTGGCGAACGCTAGTTCGACCCGTACCGAATTCGAGCATTCGAATGTTTCGGGCGACTATAGCACATCAGCTCGATTTACGGGATTCGAAAACATTAATTCCATGCAAATGGACAATATCGATGCAACGAAACTTGTCTAGCGGCGTTGCAGCAAACGAAAACTTGACCCATATCGAAATCGAGCATTCACGAGTTTCGGGCGAATACATCACATCAGATCTAAGTACGAGTGCCAAAAACATTTATTCCATGCAGGTACACAATATCAATACGTTGAAACTTGTCTGGCAGCATTGTGGCGAACGCAAGTTCGACCCGTACCGAAATCCATCATTCACGTGATTCGGGCGACTGCAGCACATCAGCTCTAAGTACGAGTGCCAAAACCATTTATTCCATGTAGGTACATAATATCTATTCGTTGAAACTTGTCTGGAAGCATTGTGGCGAACGCAAGTTCGACCCGTACCGAAATGGAGCATTCGAGTGTTTCGGGCGACTGTAGCACATCAGCTTTAAGTACGAGTGCCAAAAACATTTATTCCATGCAGGTACATAATATCTATTCGTTGAAACTTGTCTGGCAGCATTGTGGCGAACGCAAATTCGATCCGTACCGAAATTGGGCATTCGAGTGTTTCGAGCGACTATAGCACATCAGCTCGATTTACGGGTGTAAAAAACATTAATTCTATGCAAATAGACAATATCGATGCAACGAAACTTGTCTAGCGGCGTTGTAGCAAACGAAAACTTGACCCATATCGAAATCGAGCATTCACGTGTTTCGGGCGACAGCAGCACATCAGCTCTAAGTTCGAGTGCCAAAATCATTTATTCCATGCAGGTTCATAATATCTATTCGTTGAAACTTGTCTGGCAGCATTGTGGCGAACGCTAGTTCGACCCGTACCGAATTCGAGCATTCGAGTGTTTCGGGTGACTATAGCACATCAGCTCGAATTACGGTTGTGAAAAACATTAATTCCATGCTAATAGGCGATATCGATGCAACGAAACTTATCTAGCGGCGCTGTAGCGATCGAAACCTTGACGCACACCAAAATCGAGCATTCCCGTCTTTCGGGCGACTGTCGCACATCAGTTCTAAGTTCGAGTGCCAAAAACATTTATTCCATGCAGGTCCATAATATCTATTCGTTGAAACTTGTCTGGCAGCATTGTGGCGAATGCAAGTTCGACCCGTACCGAAATCGGTCATTCGAGTGTTTCGGGCGACTATAGCACATCAGCTCGATTTCCGGGTGTCAAAAGCATTAATTCCATGCAAATAGACAATATCGATGCATCGAAACTTGTTTAGCGGCGTTGTAGCAAACGAAAACTTGACCCATGTCGAAATCGAGCATTCACGTGTTTCGGGCGGCTGCAGCACATCAGCTCTAAGTACGAGTGCCAAAAACATTTATTTCATGCAAATACATAATATAAATGCGTTGAAACTTGTCTGGCAGCATTGTGGCGAACGCTAGTTCGACCCGAACCGAATTCGAGCATTCGAGTGTTTCGGGTGACTATAGCACATCAGCTCGAATTACGGGTGTGAAAAACATTAATTCCATGCTAATAGGCGATATCGATGCAACGAAACTTATCTAGCGGCGCTGTAGCGATCGAAACCTTGACGCACACCAAAATCGAGCATTCCCGTCTTTCGGGCGACTGTAGCACATCAGCTCTAAGTTCGAGTGCCAAAAACATTTATTCCATGCAGGTTCATAATATCTATTCGTTGAAACTTGTCTGGCAGCATTGTGGCGAACGCTAGTTCGACCCGTACCGAATTCGAGCATTCGAGTGTTTCGGGCGACTATAGCACATCTGCTCGATTAACCGGTATCGAAAACATTAATTCCATGCAAATGGACAATATCGATGCAACGAAACTTGTCTAGCGGCGTTGTAGCAAACGAAAACTTGACCCATATAGATATCGAGCATTCACGTGTTTCGGGCGACTGCAGCACATCAGCTCTAACTACGAGTGCCAAAAACATTCATTTCATGCAAATACATAATATAAATGCGTTGAAACTTGTCTGGCAGCATTGTGGCGAACGATAGTTCGACCCGAACCGAATTCGAGCATTCGAGTGTTTCGGGTGACTATAGCACATCAGCTCGAATTACGGGTGTGAAAAACATTAATTCCATGCTAATGGGCGATATCGATGCAACGAAACTTATCTAGCGGCGCTGTAGCGATCGAAACCTTGACGCACACCAAAATCGAGCATTCCCGTCTTTCGGGCGACTGTAGCACATCAGCTCTAAGTTCGAGTGCCAAAAACATTTATTCCATGCAGGTCCATAATATCTATTCGTTGAAACTTGTCTGGCAGCATTGTGGCGAACGCTAGTTCGACCCGTACCGAATTCGAGCATTCGAGGGTTTCGGGCGACTATAGCACTTCTGCTCAATTAACCGGTATCGAAAACATTAATTCCATGCAAATGGACAATATCGATGCAACGAAACTTGTCTAGCGGCGTTGTAGCAAACGAAAACTCGACCCATATAGAAATCGAGCATTCACGTGTTTCGGGCGACTGCAGCACATCAGCTCTAACTACGAGTGCCAACAACATTTATTTCATGCAAATACATAATATAAATGCGTTGAAACTTGTCTGGCAGCATTGTGGCGAACGCTAGTTCGACCCGAACCGAATTCGAGCAGTCGAGTGTTTCGGGTGACTATAGCACATCAGCTCGAATTACGGGTGTGAAAAACATTAATTCCATGCAAATAGACAATATCGATGCATCGAAACTTGTTTAGCGGCGTTGTAGCAAACGAAAACTTGACCCATATCGAAATCGAGCATTCACGTGTTTCGGGCGACTGCAGCACATCAGCACTAAGTACGAGTGCCAAAAACATTTATTTCATGCAAATACATAATATAAATGCGCTGAAACTTGTCTGGCAGCATTGTGGCGAACGCTAGTTCGACCCGAACCGAATTCAAGCATTCGAGTGTTTCGGGTGACTATAGCACATCAGCTCGAATTACGGGTGTGAAAAACATTAACTCCATGCTAATAGGCGATATCGATGCAACGAAACTTATCTAGCGGCGCTGTAGCGTTCGAAACCTTCAGGCACACCAAAATCGAGCATTCCCGTCTTTCGGGCGAATGGAGCACATCAGCTCTAAGTACGAGTGCCACAAACATTTATTCCATGCAGGTACATAATATCTATTCGTTGAAACTTGTGTGGCAGCATTGTGGCGAACGCTAGTTCGACCCGTACCGAATTCGAGCATTCGAGTGTTTCGGGCGACTATAGCACATCAGCTCGATTTACGGGTGTCAAAAATATTGATTCCATGCAAATAGACAATATCGATGCAACGAAACTTGTCTAGCGGCGTTGTAGCAAATGAAAACTTGACCCATGTCGAAATCCAGCATTCACGAGTTTCGGGCGACTGCAGCACATCAGCTCTAAGTACGAGTGCCAAAAACATTTATTTCATGCAAATACATAATATAAATGCGTTGAAACTTGTCTGGCAGCATTGTGGCGAACGCTAGTTCGACCCGAACCGAATTCGAGCAGTCGAGTGTTTCGGGTGACTATAGCACATCAGCTCGAATTACGGGTGTGAAAAACATTAATTCCATGCTAATAGGCGATATCGATGCAACGAAACTTATCTAGCGGCGCTGTAGCGATCGAAACCTTCAGGCACACCAAAATCGAGCATTCCCGTCTTTCGGGCGAATGGAGCACATCAGCTCTAAGTACGAGTGCCAAAAACATTTATTCCATGCAGGTACATAATATCTAATCGTTGAAACTTGTGTGGCAGTATTGTGGCGAACGCAAGTTCGACCCGTACCGAAATCGACCACTCGAGTGTTTCGGGCGACTATAGCACATCAGCTCTATTTACGGACGTCAAAAACATTAATTCCATGCAAACAGACAATATCGATGCAACGAAACTTTTCTAGCGGCGTTGTAGCAAATGAAAACTTGACCCATGTCGAAATCGAGCATTCACGAGTTTCGGGCGACTACATCACATCAGCTCTAAGTACGAGTGCCAGAAACATTTATTCCATGCAGGTACATAATATCTATTCGTTGAAACTTGTCTGGCAGCATTGTGGCGAATGCAAGTTCGACCCGTACCGAAATCGGGCATTCGAGTGTTTCGGGCGACTATAGCACATCAGCTCGATTTACGGGTGTAAAAAACATTAATTCCCTGCAAATAGACGATATCGATGCATCGAAACTTGTTTAGCGGCGTTGTAGCAAACGAAAACTTGACCCATATCGAAATCGAGCATTCACGTGTTTCGGGCGACTGCAGCACATCAGCACTAAGTACGAGTGCCAAAAACATTTATTTCATGCAAATACATAATATAAATGCGTTGAAACTTGTCTGGCAGCATTGTGGCGAACGCTAGTTCGACCCGAACCGAATTCGAGCATTCGAGTGTTTCGGGTGACAATAGCACATCAGCTCGAATTACGGGTGTGAAAAACATTAATTCCATGCTAATAGGCGATATCGATGCAACGAAACTTATCTAGCGGCGCTGTAGCGTTCGAAACCTTCAGGCACACCAAAATCGAGCATTCCAGTCTTTCGGGCGAATGGAGCACATCAGCTCTAAGTACGAGTGCCAAAAACATTTATTCCATGCAGGTACATAATATCTATTCGTTGAAACTTGTGTGGCAGCATTGTGGTGAACGCAAGTTCGACCCGTACCGAAATCGACCACTCGAGTGTTTCGGGCGACTATAGCACATCAGCTCGATTTACGGGTGTCAAAAATATTAATTCCATGCAAATAGACAATATCGATGCAACGAAACTTGTCTAGCGGCGTTGTAGCACATGAAAACTTGACCCATGTCGAAATCGAGCATTCACGAGTTTCGGGCGACTACATCACATCAGCTCTAAGTACGAGTGCCAAGAACATTTATTCCATGCAGGTACATAATATCTATTCGTTGAAACTTGTCTGGCAGCAGTGTGGCGAATGCAAGTTCGACCCGTACCGAAATCGGTCATTCGAGTGTTTCGGGCGACTATAGCACATCAGCTCGATTTCCGGGTGTCAAAAGCATTAATTCCATGCAAATAGACAATATCGATGCATCGAAACTTGTTTAGCGGCGTTGTAGCAAACGAAAACTTGACCCATATCGAAATCGAGCATTCACGTGTTTCGGGCGACTGCAGCACATCAGCTCTAAGTACGAGTGCCAAAAACATTTATTTCATGCAAATACATAATATAAATGCATTGAAACTTGTCTGGCAGCATTGTGGCCAACGCTAGTTCGACCCGAACCGAATTCGAGCATTCGAGTGTTTCGGGTGACTATAGCACATCAGCTCGAATTACGGGTGTGAAAAACATTAATTCCATGCTAATAGGCGATATCGATGCAACGAAACTTATCTAGCGGCGCTGTAGCGATCGAAACCTTGACGCACACCAAAATCGAGCATTCTCGTCTTTCGGGCGACTGTAGCACATCAGCTCTAAGTTCGAGAGCCAAAAACATTTATTCCATGCAGGTTCATAATATTTATTCGTTGAAACTTGCGTGGCAGCATTGTGGCGAACGCAAGTTCGACCCGTACCGAAATCGACCACTCGAGTGTTTCGGGCGACTATAGCACATCAGCTCGAATTACGGGTGTGAAAAACATTAATTCCATGCTAATAGGCGATATCGATATAACGAAACTTATCTAGCGGCGTTGTAGCAAATGAAAACTTGACCCATGTCGAAATCGAGCATTCACGAGTTTCGGGCGACTACATCACATCAGCTCTAAGTACGAGTGCCAAAAACATTTATTCCATGCAGGTACATAATATCTATTCGTTGAAACTTGTCTGGCAGCATTGTGGCGAATGCAAGTTCGACCCGTACCGAAATCGGGCATTCGAGTGTTTCGGGCGACTATAGCACATCAGCTCGATTTACGGGTGTAAAAAACATTAATTCCATGCAAATAGACAATATCGATGCAACGAAACTTGTCTAGCGGCGTTGTAGCAAACGAAAACTTGACCCATATCGAAATCGAGCATTCACGAGTTTCGGGCGACTGCATCACATCAGCTCTAAGTACGAGTGCCAAAAACATTTATTCCATGCAGGTACATAATATCTATTCGTTGAACCTTGTCTGGCAGCATTGTGGCGAACGCTAGTTCGACCCGTACCGAATTCGAGCATTCAAGTGTTTCGGGTGACTATAGCACATCAGCTCGAACTACGGGTGTCAAAAAGATTAATTCCATGCTAATAGGCGATATCGATGCAACGAAACTTATCTAGCATCGCTGTAGCGATCGAAACCTTGACGCACACCAAAATCGAGCATTCCCGTCTTTCGGGCGACTGTAGCACATCAGCTCTAAGTTCGAGTACCAAAAACATTTATTCCATGCAGGTCCATCATGTCTATTCGTTGAAACTTGTCTGGCAGCATTGTGGCGAACGCTAGTTCGACCCGTACCGAATTCGAGCATTCGAATGTTTCGGGCGACTATAGCACATCAGCTCGATTTACGGGAGTCGAAAACATTAATTCCATGCAAATGGACAATATCGATGCAACGAAACTTGTCTAGCGGCGTTGCAGCAAACGAAAACTTGACCCATATCGAAATCGAGCATTCACGAGTTTCGGGCGAATACATCACATCAGATCTAAGTACGAGTGCCAAAAACATTTATTCCATGCAGGTACACAATGTCTATACGTTGAAACTTGTCTGGCAGCATTGTGGCGAACGCAAGTTCGACCCGTACCGAAATCGACCACTCGAGTGTTTCGGGCGACTATAGCACATCAGCTCGATTTACGGGTGTCAAAAATATTAATTCCATGCAAATAGACAATATCGATGCAACGAAACTTGTCTAGCGGCGTTGTAGCAAATGAAAACTTGACCCATGTCGAAATCGAGCATTCACGAGTTTCGGGCGACTACATCACGTCAGCTCGAAGTACGAGTGCCAAAAACATTTATTCCATGCAGGTACATAATATCTATTCGTTGAAACTTGTGTGGCAGCATTGTGGTGAACGCAAGTTCGACCCGTACCGAAATCGACCACTCGAGTGTTTCGGGCGACTATAGCACATCAGCTCGATTTACGGGTGTCAAAAATATTAATTCCATGCAAATAGACAATATCGATGCAACGAAACTTGTCTAGCGGCGTTGTAGCAAACGAAAACTTGACCCATATCGAAATCGAGCATTCACGTGTTTCGGGCGACTGCAGCACATCAGCTCTAAGTACGAGTGCCAAAAACATTTATTTCATGCAAATACATAATATAAATGCGTTGAAACTTGTCTGGCAGCATTGTGGCGAACGCTAGTTCGACCCGAACCGAATTCGAGCATTCGAGTGTTTCGGGTGACTATAGCACATCAGCTCGAATTACGGGTGTGAAAAACATTAATTCCATGCTAATAGGCGATATCGATGCAACGAAACTTATCTAGCGGCGCTGTAGCGTTCGAAACCTTCAGGCACACCAAAATCGAGCATTCCCGTCTTTCGGGCGAATGGAGCACATCAGCTCTAAGTACGAGTGCCAAAAACATTTATTCCATGCAGGTACATAATATCTATTCGTTGAAACTTGTGTGGCAGCATTGTGGCGAACGCAATTTCGACCCGTACCGAAATCGACCACTCGAGTGTTTCGGGCGACTATAGCACATCAGCTCGATTTACGGGTGTCAAAAATATTAATTCCATGCAAATAGACAATATCGATGCAACGAAACTTGTCTAGCGGCGTTGTAGCAAATGAAAACTTGACCCATGTCGAAATCGAGCATTCACGAGTTTCGGGCGACTACATCACATCAGCTCTAAGTACGAGTGCCAAGAACATTTATTCCATGCAGGTACATTATATATATTCGTTGAAACTTGTCTGGCAGCAGTGTGGCGAATGCAAGTTCGACCCGTACCGAAATCGGTCATTAGAGTGTTTCGGGCGACTATAGCACATCAGCTCGATTTCCGGGTGTCTAAACCATTAATTCCATGCAAATAGACAATATCGATGCATCGAAACTTGTTTAGCGGCGTTGTAGCAAACGAAAACTTGACCCATATCGAAATCGAGCATTCACGTGTTTCGGGCGACTGCAGCACATCAGCTCTAAGTACGAGTGCCAAAAACATTTATTTCATGCAAATACATAATATAAATGCGTTGAAACTTGTCTGGCAGCATTGTGGCGAACGCTAGTTCGACCCGAACCGAATTCGAGCATTCGAGTGTTTCGGGTGACTATAGCACATCAGCTCGAATTACGGGTGTGAAAAACATTAATTCCATGCTAATAGGCGATATCGATGCAACGAAACTTATCTAGCGGCGCTGTAGCGTTCGAAACCTTCAGGCACACCAAAATCGAGCATTCCCGTCTTTCGGGCGAATGGAGCACATCAGCTCTAAGTACGAGTGCCAGAAACATTTATTCCATGCAGGTACATAATATCTATTCGTTGAAACTTGTGTGGCAGCATTGTGGCGAACGCTAGTTCGACCCGTACCGAATTCGAGCATTCGAGTGTTTCGGGCGACTATAGCACATCAGCTCGATTTACGGGTGTCAAAAATATTGATTCCATGCAAATAGACAATATCGATGCAACGAAACTTGTCTAGCGGCGTTGTAGCAAATGAAAACTTGACCCATGTCGAAATCCAGCATTCACGAGTTTCGGGCGACTGCAGCACATCAGCTCTAAGTACGAGTGCCAAAAACATTTATTTCATGCAAATACATAATATAAATGCGTTGAAACTTGTCTGGCAGCATTGTGGCGAACGCTAGTTCGACCCGAACCGAATTCGAGCAGTCGAGTGTTTCGGGTGACTATAGCACATCAGCTCGAATTACGGGTGTGAAAAACATTAATTCCATGCTAATAGGCGATATCGATGCAACGAAACTTATCTAGCGGCGCTGTAGCGATCGAAACCTTCAGGCACACCAAAATCGAGCATTCCCGTCTTTCGGGCGAATGGAGCACATCAGCTCTAAGTACGAGTGCCAAAAACATTTATTCCATGCAGGTACATAATATCTAATCGTTGAAACTTGTGTGGCAGTATTGTGGCGAACGCAAGTTCGACCCGTACCGAAATCGACCACTCGAGTGTTTCGGGCGACTATAGCACATCAGCTCTATTTACGGACGTCAAAAACATTAATTCCATGCAAACAGACAATATCGATGCAACGAAACTTTTCTAGCGGCGTTGTAGCAAATGAAAACTTGACCCATGTCGAAATCGAGCATTCACGAGTTTCGGGCGACTACATCACATCAGCTCTAAGTACGAGTGCCAGAAACATTTATTCCATGCAGGTACATAATATCTATTCGTTGAAACTTGTCTGGCAGCATTGTGGCGAATGCAAGTTCGACCCGTACCGAAATCGGGCATTCGAGTGTTTCGGGCGACTATAGCACATCAGCTCGATTTACGGGTGTAAAAAACATTAATTCCCTGCAAATAGACGATATCGATGCATCGAAACTTGTTTAGCGGCGTTGTAGCAAACGAAAACTTGACCCATATCGAAATCGAGCATTCACGTGTTTCGGGCGACTGCAGCACATCAGCACTAAGTACGAGTGCCAAAAACATTTATTTCATGCAAATACATAATATAAATGCGTTGAAACTTGTCTGGCAGCATTGTGGCGAACGCTAGTTCGACCCGAACCGAATTCGAGCATTCGAGTGTTTCGGGTGACAATAGCACATCAGCTCGAATTACGGGTGTGAAAAACATTAATTCCATGCTAATAGGCGATATCGATGCAACGAAACTTATCTAGCGGCGCAGTAGCGTTCGAAACCTTCAGGCACACCAAAATCGAGCATTCCAGTCTTTCGGGCGAATGGAGCACATCAGCTCTAAGTACGAGTGCCAAAAACATTTATTCCATGCAGGTACATAATATCTATTCGTTGAAACTTGTGTGGCAGCATTGTGGTGAACGCAAGTTCGACCCGTACCGAAATCGACCACTCGAGTGTTTCGGGCGACTATAGCACATCAGCTCGATTTACGGGTGTCAAAAATATTAATTCCATGCAAATAGACAATATCGATGCAACGAAACTTGTCTAGCGGCGTTGTAGCACATGAAAACTTGACCCATGTCGAAATCGAGCATTCACGAGTTTCGGGCGACTACATCACATCAGCTCTAAGTACGAGTGCCAAGAACATTTATTCCATGCAGGTACATAATATCTATTCGTTGAAACTTGTCTGGCAGCAGTGTGGCGAATGCAAGTTCGACCCGTACCGAAATCGGTCATTCGAGTGTTTCGGGCGACTATAGCACATCAGCTCGATTTCCGGGTGTCAAAAGCATTAATTCCATGCAAATAGACAATATCGATGCATCGAAACTTGTTTAGCGGCGTTGTAGCAAACGAAAACTTGACCCATATCGAAATCGAGCATTCACGTGTTTCGGGCGACTGCAGCACATCAGCTCTAAGTACGAGTGCCAAAAACATTTATTTCATGCAAATACATAATATAAATGCGTTGAAACTTGTCTGGCAGCATTGTGGCGAACGCTAGTTCGACCCGAACCGAATTCGAGCAGTCGAGTGTTTCGGGTGACTATAGCACATCAGCTCGAATTACGGGTGTGAAAAACATTAATTCCATGCTAATAGGCGATATCGATGCAACGAAACTTATCTAGCGGCGCTGTAGCGATCGAAACCTTCAGGCACACCAAAATCGAGCATTCCCGTCTTTCGGGCGAATGGAGCACATCAGCTCTAAGTACGAGTGCCAAAAACATTTATTCCATGCAGGTACATAATATCTAATCGTTGAAACTTGTGTGGCAGTATTGTGGCGAACGCAAGTTCGACCCGTACCGAAATCGACCACTCGAGTGTTTCGGGCGACTATAGCACATCAGCTCTATTTACGGACGTCAAAAACATTAATTCCATGCAAACAGACAATATCGATGCAACGAAACTTTTCTAGCGGCGTTGTAGCAAATGAAAACTTGACCCATGTCGAAATCGAGCATTCACGAGTTTCGGGCGACTACATCACATCAGCTCTAAGTACGAGTGCCAGAAACATTTATTCCATGCAGGTACATAATATCTATTCGTTGAAACTTGTCTGGCAGCATTGTGGCGAATGCAAGTTCGACCCGTACCGAAATCGGGCATTCGAGTGTTTCGGGCGACTATAGCACATCAGCTCGATTTACGGGTGTAAAAAACATTAATTCCCTGCAAATAGACGATATCGATGCATCGAAACTTGTTTAGCGGCGTTGTAGCAAACGAAAACTTGACCCATATCGAAATCGAGCATTCACGTGTTTCGGGCGACTGCAGCACATCAGCTCTAAGTACGAGTGCCAAAAACATTTATTTCATTAAAATACATAATATAAATGCGTTGAAACTTGTCTGGCAGCATTGTGGCGAACGCTAGTTCGACCCGTACCGAATTCGAGCATTCAAGTTTTTCGGGTGACTATAGCACATCAGCTCGAACTACGGGTGTCAAAAAGATTAATTCCATGCTAATAGGCGATATCGATGCAACGAAACTTATCTAGCATCGCTGTAGCGATCGAAACCTTGACGCACACCAAAATCGAGCATTCCCGTCTTTCGGGCGACTGTAGCACATCAGCTCTAAGTTCGAGTACCAAAAACATTTATTCCATGCAGGTCCATCATGTCTATTCGTTGAAACTTGTCTGGCAGCATTGTGGCGAACGCTAGTTCGACCCGTACCGAATTCGAGCATTCGAATGTTTCGGGCGACTATAGCACATCAGCTCGATTTACGGGAGTCGAAAACATTAATTCCATGCAAATGGACAATATCGATGCAACGAAACTTGTCTAGCGGCGTTGCAGCAAACGAAAACTTGACCCATATCGAAATCGAGCATTCACGAGTTTCGGGCGAATACATCACATCAGATCTAAGTACGAGTGCCAAAAACATTTATTCCATGCAGGTACACAATGTCTATACGTTGAAACTTGTCTGGCAGCATTGTGGCGAACGCAAGTTCGACCCGTACCGAAATCGACCACTCGAGTGTTTCGGGCGACTATAGCACATCAGCTCGATTTACGGGTGTCAAAAATATTAATTCCATGCAAATAGACAATATCGATGCAACGAAACTTGTCTAGCGGCGTTGTAGCAAACGAAAACTTGACCCATATCGAAATCGAGCATTCACGTGTTTCGGGCGACTGCAGCACATCAGCTCTAAGTACGAGTGCCAAAAACATTTATTTCATGCAAATACATAATATAAATGCGTTGAAACTTGTCTGGCAGCATTGTGGCGAACGCTAGTTCGACCCGAACCGAATTCGAGCATTCGAGTGTTTCGGGTGACTATAGCACATCAGCTCGAATTACGGGTGTGAAAAACATTAATTCCATGCTAATAGGCGATATCGATGCAACGAAACTTATCTAGCGGCGCTGTAGCGTTCGAAACCTTCAGGCACACCAAAATCGAGCATTCCCGTCTTTCGGGCGAATGGAGCACATCAGCTCTAAGTACGAGTGCCAAAAACATTTATTCCATGCAGGTACATAATATCTATTCGTTGAAACTTGTGTGGCAGCATTGTGGCGAACGCAATTTCGACCCGTACCGAAATCGACCACTCGAGTGTTTCGGGCGACTATAGCACATCAGCTCGATTTACGGGTGTCAAAAATATTAATTCCATGCAAATAGACAATATCGATGCAACGAAACTTGTCTAGCGGCGTTGTAGCAAATGAAAACTTGACCCATGTCGAAATCGAGCATTCACGAGTTTCGGGCGACTACATCACATCAGCTCTAAGTACGAGTGCCAAGAACATTTATTCCATGCAGGTACATTATATATATTCGTTGAAACTTGTCTGGCAGCAGTGTGGCGAATGCAAGTTCGACCCGTACCGAAATCGGTCATTAGAGTGTTTCGGGCGACTATAGCACATCAGCTCGATTTCCGGGTGTCTAAACCATTAATTCCATGCAAATAGACAATATCGATGCATCGAAACTTGTTTAGCGGCGTTGTAGCAAACGAAAACTTGACCCATATCGAAATCGAGCATTCACGTGTTTCGGGCGACTGCAGCACATCAGCTCTAAGTACGAGTGCCAAAAACATTTATTTCATGCAAATACATAATATAAATGCGTTGAAACTTGTCTGGCAGCATTGTGGCGAACGCTAGTTCGACCCGAACCGAATTCGAGCATTCGAGTGTTTCGGGTGACTATAGCACATCAGCTCGAATTACGGGTGTGAAAAACATTAATTCCATGCTAATAGGCGATATCGATGCAACGAAACTTATCTAGCGGCGCTGTAGCGTTCGAAACCTTCAGGCACACCAAAATCGAGCATTCCCGTCTTTCGGGCGAATGGAGCACATCAGCTCTAAGTACGAGTGCCAGAAACATTTATTCCATGCAGGTACATAATATCTATTCGTTGAAACTTGTGTGGCAGCATTGTGGCGAACGCTAGTTCGACCCGTACCGAATTCGAGCATTCGAGTGTTTCGGGCGACTATAGCACATCAGCTCGATTTACGGGTGTCAAAAATATTGATTCCATGCAAATAGACAATATCGATGCAACGAAACTTGTCTAGCGGCGTTGTAGCAAATGAAAACTTGACCCATGTCGAAATCCAGCATTCACGAGTTTCGGGCGACTGCAGCACATCAGCTCTAAGTACGAGTGCCAAAAACATTTATTTCATGCAAATACATAATATAAATGCGTTGAAACTTGTCTGGCAGCATTGTGGCGAACGCTAGTTCGACCCGAACCGAATTCGAGCAGTCGAGTGTTTCGGGTGACTATAGCACATCAGCTCGAATTACGGGTGTGAAAAACATTAATTCCATGCTAATAGGCGATATCGATGCAACGAAACTTATCTAGCGGCGCTGTAGCGATCGAAACCTTCAGGCACACCAAAATCGAGCATTCCCGTCTTTCGGGCGAATGGAGCACATCAGCTCTAAGTACGAGTGCCAAAAACATTTATTCCATGCAGGTACATAATATCTAATCGTTGAAACTTGTGTGGCAGTATTGTGGCGAACGCAAGTTCGACCCGTACCGAAATCGACCACTCGAGTGTTTCGGGCGACTATAGCACATCAGCTCTATTTACGGACGTCAAAAACATTAATTCCATGCAAACAGACAATATCGATGCAACGAAACTTTTCTAGCGGCGTTGTAGCAAATGAAAACTTGACCCATGTCGAAATCGAGCATTCACGAGTTTCGGGCGACTACATCACATCAGCTCTAAGTACGAGTGCCAGAAACATTTATTCCATGCAGGTACATAATATCTATTCGTTGAAACTTGTCTGGCAGCATTGTGGCGAATGCAAGTTCGACCCGTACCGAAATCGGGCATTCGAGTGTTTCGGGCGACTATAGCACATCAGCTCGATTTACGGGTGTAAAAAACATTAATTCCCTGCAAATAGACGATATCGATGCATCGAAACTTGTTTAGCGGCGTTGTAGCAAACGAAAACTTGACCCATATCGAAATCGAGCATTCACGTGTTTCGGGCGACTGCAGCACATCAGCACTAAGTACGAGTGCCAAAAACATTTATTTCATGCAAATACATAATATAAATGCGTTGAAACTTGTCTGGCAGCATTGTGGCGAACGCTAGTTCGACCCGAACCGAATTCGAGCATTCGAGTGTTTCGGGTGACAATAGCACATCAGCTCGAATTACGGGTGTGAAAAACATTAATTCCATGCTAATAGGCGATATCGATGCAACGAAACTTATCTAGCGGCGCTGTAGCGTTCGAAACCTTCAGGCACACCAAAATCGAGCATTCCAGTCTTTCGGGCGAATGGAGCACATCAGCTCTAAGTACGAGTGCCAAAAACATTTATTCCATGCAGGTACATAATATCTATTCGTTGAAACTTGTGTGGCAGCATTGTGGTGAACGCAAGTTCGACCCGTACCGAAATCGACCACTCGAGTGTTTCGGGCGACTATAGCACATCAGCTCGATTTACGGGTGTCAAAAATATTAATTCCATGCAAATAGACAATATCGATGCAACGAAACTTGTCTAGCGGCGTTGTAGCACATGAAAACTTGACCCATGTCGAAATCGAGCATTCACGAGTTTCGGGCGACTACATCACATCAGCTCTAAGTACGAGTGCCAAGAACATTTATTCCATGCAGGTACATAATATCTATTCGTTGAAACTTGTCTGGCAGCAGTGTGGCGAATGCAAGTTCGACCCGTACCGAAATCGGTCATTCGAGTGTTTCGGGCGACTATAGCACATCAGCTCGATTTCCGGGTGTCAAAAGCATTAATTCCATGCAAATAGACAATATCGATGCATCGAAACTTGTTTAGCGGCGTTGTAGCAAACGAAAACTTGACCCATATCGAAATCGAGCATTCACGTGTTTCGGGCGACTGCAGCACATCAGCTCTAAGTACGAGTGCCAAAAACATTTATTTCATGCAAATACATAATATAAATGCGTTGAAACTTGTCTGGCAGCATTGTGGCGAACGCTAGTTCGACCCGAACCGAATTCGAGCATTCGAGTGTTTCGGGTGACTATAGCACATCAGCTCGAATTACGGGTGTGAAAAACATTAATTCCATGCTAATAGGCGATATCGATGCAACGAAACTTATCTAGCGGCGCTGTAGCGTTCGAAACCTTCAGGCACACCAAAATCGAGCATTCCCGTCTTTCGGGCGAATGGAGCACATCAGCTCTAAGTACGAGTGCCAGAAACATTTATTCCATGCAGGTACATAATATCTATTCGTTGAAACTTGTGTGGCAGCATTGTGGCGAACGCAAGTTCGACCCGTACCGAAATCGACCACTCGAGTGTTTCGGGCGACTATAGCACATCAGCTCGATTAACGGGTGTCAAAAATATTAATTCCATGCAAATAGACAATATCGATGCAACGAAACTTGTCTAGCGGCGTTGTAGCAAATGAAAACTTGACCCATGTCGAAATCGAGCATTCACGGGTTTCGGGCGACTACATCACATCAGCTCTAAGTACGAGTGCCAAGAACATTTATTCCATGCAGGTACATAATATCTATTCGTTGAAACTTGTCTGGCAGCAGTGTGGCGAATGCAAGTTCGACCCGTACCGAAATCGGTCATTCGAGTGTTTCGGGCGACTATAGCACATCAGCTCGATTTCCGGGTGTCAAAAGCATTAATTCCATGCAAATAGACAATATCGATGCATCGAAACTTGTTTAGCTGCGTTGTAGCAAACGAAAACTTGACCCATATCGAATTCGAGCATTCACGTGTTTCGGGCGACTGCAGCACATCAGCTCTAAGTACGAGTGCCAAAAACATTTATTTCATGCAAATACATAATATAAATGCGTTGAAACTTGTCTGGCAGCATTGTGGCGAACGCTAGTTCGACCCGAACCGAATTCGAGCATTCGAGTGTTTCGGGTGACTATAGCACATCAGCTCGAATTACGGGTGTGAAAAACATTAATTCCATGCTAATAGGCGATATCGATGCAACGAAACTTATCTAGCGGCGCTGTAGCGATCGAAACCTTGACGCACACCAAAATCGAGCATTCTCGTCTTTCGGGCGACTGTAGCACATCAGCTCTAAGTTCGAGTGCCAAAAACATTTATTCCATGCAGGTTCATAATATTTATTCGTTGAAACTTGTGTGGCAGCATTGTGGCGAACGCAAGTTCGACCCGTACCGAAATCGACCACTCGAGTGTTTCGGGCGACTATAGCACATCAGCTCGAATTACGGGTGTGAAAAACATTAATTCCATGCTAATAGGCGATATCGATATAACGAAACTTATCTAGCGGCGTTGTAGCAAATGAAAACTTGACCCATGTCGAAATCGAGCATTCACGAGTTTCGGGCGACTACATCACATCAGCTCTAAGTACGAGTGCCAAAAACATTTATTCCATGCAGGTCCATAATGTCTATTCGTTGAAACTTGTCTGGCAGCATTGTGGCGAACGCTAGTTCGACCCGAACCGAATTCGAGCAGTCGATTGTTTCGGGTGACTATAGCACATCAGCTCGATTTCCGGGTGTCAAAAGCATTAATTCCATGCAAATAGACAATATCGATGCATCGAAACTTGTTTAGCGGCGTTGTAGCAAACGAAAACTTGACCCATATCGAAATCGAGCATTCACGTGTTTCGGGCGACTGCAGCACATCAGCACTAAGTACGAGTGCCAAAAACATTTATTTCATGCAAATACATAATATAAATGCGCTGAAACTTGTCTGGCAGCATTGTGGCGAACGCTAGTTCGACCCGAACCGAATTCAAGCATTCGAGTGTTTCGGGTGACTATAGCACATCAGCTCGAATTACGGGTGTGAAAAACATTAATTCCATGCTAATAGGCGATATCGATGCAACGAAACTTATCTAGCGGCGCTGTAGCGTTCGAAACCTTCAGGCACACCAAAATCGAGCATTCCCGTCTTTCGGGCGAATGGAGCACATCAGCTCTAAGTACGAGTGCCAGAAACATTTATTGCATGCAGGTACATAATATCTATTCGTTGAAACTTGTGTGGCAGCATTGTGGCGAACGCAAGTTCGACCCGTACCGAAATCGACCACTCGAGTGTTTCGGGCGACTATAGCACATCAGCTCGATTTACGGGTGTCAAAAATATTAATTCCATGCAAATAGACAATATCGATGCAACGAAACTTGTCTAGCGGCGTTGTAGCAAATGAAAACTTGACCCATGTCGAAATCGAGCATTCACGTGTTTCGGGCGACTGCAGCACATCAGCTCTAAGTACGAGTGTCAAAAACATTTATTTCATGCAAATACATAATATAAATGCGTTGAAACTTGTCTGGCAGCATTGTCGCGAACGCTAGTTCGACCCGAACCGAAATCGAGCATTCGAGTGTTTCGGGTGACTATAGCACATCAGCTCGAATTACGGGTGTGAAAAACATTAATTCCATGCTAATAGGCGATATCGATGCAACGAAACTTATCTAGCGGCGCTGTAGCGATCGAAACCTTGACGCACACCAAAATCGAGCATTCTCGTCTTTCGGGCGACTGTAGCACATCAGCTCTAAGTTCGAGTGCCAAAAACATTTATTCCATGCAGGTTCATAATATCTATTCGTTGAAACTTGTCTGGCAGCATTGTGGCGAACGCTAGTTCGACACGTACCGAATTCGAGCATTCGAGGGTTTCGGGCGACTATAGCACATCTGCTCGATTAACCGGTATCGAAAACATTAATTCCATGCAAATGGACAATATCGATGCAACGAAACTTGTCTAGCGGCGTTGTAGCAAACGAAAACTCGACCCATATAAAAATCGAGCATTCACGTGTTTCGGGCGACTGCAGCACATCAGCTCTAACTACGAGTGCCAAAAACATTTATTTCATGCAAATACATAATATAAATGCGTTGAAACTTGTCTGGCAGCATTGTGGCGAACGCTAGTTCGACCCGAACCGAATTCGAGCAGTCGAGTGTTTCGGGTGACTATAGCACATCAGCTCGAATTACGGGTGTGAAAAACATTAATTCCATGCAAATAGACAATATCGATGCAACGAAACTTGTCTAGCGGCGTTGTAGCAAATGAAAACTTGACCCATGTCGAAATCGAGCATTCACGAGTTTCAGGCGACTACATCACGTCAGCTCGAAGTACGAGTGCCAAAAACATTTATTCCATGCAGGTACATAATATCTATTCGTTGAAACTTGTGTGGCAGCATTGTGGTGAACGCAAGTTCGACCCGTACCGAAATCGACCACTCGAGTGTTTCGGGCGACTATAGCACATCAGCTCGATTTACGGGTGTCAAAAATATTAATTCCATGCAAATAGACAATATCGATGCAACGAAACTTGTCTAGCGGCGTTGTAGCAAATGAAAACTTGACCCATGTCGAAATCGAGCATTCACGAGTTTCGGGCGACTACATCACATCAGCTCTAAGTACGAGTGCCAAAAACATTTATTCCATGCAGGTACATAATATCTATTCGTTGAAACGTGTCTGGCAGCATTGTGGCGAATGCAAGTTCGACCCGTACCGAAATCGGGCATTCGAGTGTTTCGGGCGACTATAGCACATCAGCTCTAACTACGAGTGCCAAAAACATTTATTTCATGCAAATACATAATATAAATGCGTTGAAACTTGTCTGGCAGCATTGTGGCGAACGCTAGTTCGACCCGAACCGAATTCGAGCAGTCGAGTGTTTCGGGTGACTATAGCACATCAGCTCGAATTACGGGTGTGAAAAACATTAATTCCATGCAAATAGACAATATCGATCCAACGAAACTTGTCTAGCGGCGTTGTAGCAAATGAAAACTTGACCCATGTCGAAATCGAGCATTCACGAGTTTCGGGCGACTACATCACGTCAGCTCGAAGTACGAGTGCCAAAAACATTTATTCCATGCAGGTACATAATATCTATTCGTTGAAACTTGTGTGGCAGCATTGTGGTGAACGCAAGTTCGACCCGTACCGAAATCGACCACTCGAGTGTTTCGGGCGACTATAGCACATCAGCTCGATTTACGGGAGTCGAAAACATTAATTCCATGCAAATGGACAATATCGATGCAACGAAACTTGTCTAGCGGCGTTGCAGCAAACGAAAACTTGACCCATATCGAAATCGAGCATTCACGAGTTTCGGGCGACTGCAGCACATCAGCTCTAAGTACGAGTGCCAAAAACATTTATTTCATTAAAATACATAATATAAATGCGTTGAAACTTGTCTGGCAGCATTGTGGCGAACGCTAGTTCGACCCGAACCGAATTCGAGCATTCGAGTGTTTCGGGTGACTATAGCACATCAGCTCGAATTACGGGTGTGAAAAACATTAATTCCATGCTAATAGGCGATATCGATGCAACGAAACTTATCTAGCGGCGCTGTAGCGATCGAAACCTTGACGCACACCAAAATCGAGCATTCTCGTCTTTCGGGCGACTGTAGCACATCAGCTCTAAGTTCGAGTGCCAAAAACATTTATTCCATGCAGGTTCATAATATTTATTCGTTGAAACTTGTGTGGCAGCATTGTGGCGAACGCAAGTTCGACCCGTACCGAAATCGACCACTCGAGTGTTTCGGGCGACTATAGCACATCAGCTCGATTTACGGGTGTCAAAAATATTAATTCCATGCAAATAGACAATATCGATGCAACGAAACTTGTCTAGCGGCGTTGTAGCAAATGAAAACTTGACCCATGTCGAAATCGAGCATTCACGAGTTTCGGGCGACTACATCACGTCAGCTCGAAGTACGAGTGCCAAAAACATTTATTCCATGCAGGTACATAATATCTATTCGTTCAAACTTGTGTGGCAGCATTGTGGTGAACGCAAGTTCGACCCGTACCGAAATCGACCACTCGAGTGTTTCGGGCGACTATAGCACATCAGCTCGATTTACGGGTGTCAAAAATATTAATTCCATGCAAATAGACAATATCGATGCAACGAAACTTGTCTAGCGGCGTTGTAGCAAACGAAAACTTGACCCATATCGAAATCGAGCATTCACGTGTTTCGGGCGACTGCAGCACATCAGCTCTAAGTACGAGTGCCAAAAACATTTATTTCATGCAAATACATAATATAAATGCGTTGAAACTTGTCTGGCAGCATTGTGGCGAACGCTAGTTCGACCCGAACCGAATTCGAGCATTCGAGTGTTTCGGGTGACTATAGCACATCAGCTCGAATTACGGGTGTGAAAAACATTAATTCCATGCTAATAGGCGATATCGATGCAACGAAACTTATCTAGCGGCGCTGTAGCGTTCGAAACCTTCAGGCACACCAAAATCGAGCATTCCCGTCTTTCGGGCGAATGGAGCACATCAGCTCTAAGTACGAGTGCCAAAAACATTTATTCCATGCAGGTACATAATATCTATTCGTTGAAACTTGTGTGGCAGCATTGTGGCGAACGCAATTTCGACCCGTACCGAAATCGACCACTCGAGTGTTTCGGGCGACTATAGCACATCAGCTCGATTTACGGGTGTCAAAAATATTAATTCCATGCAAATAGACAATATCGATGCAACGAAACTTGTCTAGCGGCGTTGTAGCAAATGAAAACTTGACCCATGTCGAAATCGAGCATTCACGAGTTTCGGGCGACTACATCACATCAGCTCTAAGTACGAGTGCCAAGAACATTTATTCCATGCAGGTACATTATATATATTCGTTGAAACTTGTCTGGCAGCAGTGTGGCGAATGCAAGTTCGACCCGTACCGAAATCGGTCATTAGAGTGTTTCGGGCGACTATAGCACATCAGCTCGATTTCCGGGTGTCTAAACCATTAATTCCATGCAAATAGACAATATCGATGCATCGAAACTTGTTTAGCGGCGTTGTAGCAAACGAAAACTTGACCCATATCGAAATCGAGCATTCACGTGTTTCGGGCGACTGCAGCACATCAGCTCTAAGTACGAGTGCCAAAAACATTTATTTCATGCAAATACATAATATAAATGCGTTGAAACTTGTCTGGCAGCATTGTGGCGAACGCTAGTTCGACCCGAACCGAATTCGAGCATTCGAGTGTTTCGGGTGACTATAGCACATCAGCTCGAATTACGGGTGTGAAAAACATTAATTCCATGCTAATAGGCGATATCGATGCAACGAAACTTATCTAGCGGCGCTGTAGCGTTCGAAACCTTCAGGCACACCAAAATCGAGCATTCCCGTCTTTCGGGCGAATGGAGCACATCAGCTCTAAGTACGAGTGCCAGAAACATTTATTCCATGCAGGTACATAATATCTATTCGTTGAAACTTGTGTGGCAGCATTGTGGCGAACGCTAGTTCGACCCGTACCGAATTCGAGCATTCGAGTGTTTCGGGCGACTATAGCACATCAGCTCGATTTACGGGTGTCAAAAATATTGATTCCATGCAAATAGACAATATCGATGCAACGAAACTTGTCTAGCGGCGTTGTAGCAAATGAAAACTTGACCCATGTCGAAATCCAGCATTCACGAGTTTCGGGCGACTGCAGCACATCAGCTCTAAGTACGAGTGCCAAAAACATTTATTTCATGCAAATACATAATATAAATGCGTTGAAACTTGTCTGGCAGCATTGTGGCGAACGCTAGTTCGACCCGAACCGAATTCGAGCAGTCGAGTGTTTCGGGTGACTATAGCACATCAGCTCGAATTACGGGTGTGAAAAACATTAATTCCATGCTAATAGGCGATATCGATGCAACGAAACTTATCTAGCGGCGCTGTAGCGATCGAAACCTTCAGGCACACCAAAATCGAGCATTCCCGTCTTTCGGGCGAATGGAGCACATCAGCTCTAAGTACGAGTGCCAAAAACATTTATTCCATGCAGGTACATAATATCTAATCGTTGAAACTTGTGTGGCAGTATTGTGGCGAACGCAAGTTCGACCCGTACCGAAATCGACCACTCGAGTGTTTCGGGCGACTATAGCACATCAGCTCTATTTACGGACGTCAAAAACATTAATTCCATGCAAACAGACAATATCGATGCAACGAAACTTTTCTAGCGGCGTTGTAGCAAATGAAAACTTGACCCATGTCGAAATCGAGCATTCACGAGTTTCGGGCGACTACATCACATCAGCTCTAAGTACGAGTGCCAGAAACATTTATTCCATGCAGGTACATAATATCTATTCGTTGAAACTTGTCTGGCAGCATTGTGGCGAATGCAAGTTCGACCCGTACCGAAATCGGGCATTCGAGTGTTTCGGGCGACTATAGCACATCAGCTCGATTTACGGGTGTAAAAAACATTAATTCCCTGCAAATAGACGATATCGATGCATCGAAACTTGTTTAGCGGCGTTGTAGCAAACGAAAACTTGACCCATATCGAAATCGAGCATTCACGTGTTTCGGGCGACTGCAGCACATCAGCACTAAGTACGAGTGCCAAAAACATTTATTTCATGCAAATACATAATATAAATGCGTTGAAACTTGTCTGGCAGCATTGTGGCGAACGCTAGTTCGACCCGAACCGAATTCGAGCATTCGAGTGTTTCGGGTGACAATAGCACATCAGCTCGAATTACGGGTGTGAAAAACATTAATTCCATGCTAATAGGCGATATCGATGCAACGAAACTTATCTAGCGGCGCTGTAGCGTTCGAAACCTTCAGGCACACCAAAATCGAGCATTCCAGTCTTTCGGGCGAATGGAGCACATCAGCTCTAAGTACGAGTGCCAAAAACATTTATTCCATGCAGGTACATAATATCTATTCGTTGAAACTTGTGTGGCAGCATTGTGGTGAACGCAAGTTCGACCCGTACCGAAATCGACCACTCGAGTGTTTCGGGCGACTATAGCACATCAGCTCGATTTACGGGTGTCAAAAATATTAATTCCATGCAAATAGACAATATCGATGCAACGAAACTTGTCTAGCGGCGTTGTAGCACATGAAAACTTGACCCATGTCGAAATCGAGCATTCACGAGTTTCGGGCGACTACATCACATCAGCTCTAAGTACGAGTGCCAAGAACATTTATTCCATGCAGGTACATAATATCTATTCGTTGAAACTTGTCTGGCAGCAGTGTGGCGAATGCAAGTTCGACCCGTACCGAAATCGGTCATTCGAGTGTTTCGGGCGACTATAGCACATCAGCTCGATTTCCGGGTGTCAAAAGCATTAATTCCATGCAAATAGACAATATCGATGCATCGAAACTTGTTTAGCGGCGTTGTAGCAAACGAAAACTTGACCCATATCGAAATCGAGCATTCACGTGTTTCGGGCGACTGCAGCACATCAGCTCTAAGTACGAGTGCCAAAAACATTTATTTCATGCAAATACATAATATAAATGCGTTGAAACTTGTCTGGCAGCATTGTGGCGAACGCTAGTTCGACCCGAACCGAATTCGAGCATTCGAGTGTTTCGGGTGACTATAGCACATCAGCTCGAATTACGGGTGTGAAAAACATTAATTCCATGCTAATAGGCGATATCGATGCAACGAAACTTATCTAGCGGCGCTGTAGCGTTCGAAACCTTCAGGCACACCAAAATCGAGCATTCCCGTCTTTCGGGCGAATGGAGCACATCAGCTCTAAGTACGAGTGCCAGAAACATTTATTCCATGCAGGTACATAATATCTATTCGTTGAAACTTGTGTGGCAGCATTGTGGCGAACGCAAGTTCGACCCGTACCGAAATCGACCACTCGAGTGTTTCGGGCGACTATAGCACATCAGCTCGATTAACGGGTGTCAAAAATATTAATTCCATGCAAATAGACAATATCGATGCAACGAAACTTGTCTAGCGGCGTTGTAGCAAATGAAAACTTGACCCATGTCGAAATCGAGCATTCACGGGTTTCGGGCGACTACATCACATCAGCTCTAAGTACGAGTGCCAAGAACATTTATTCCATGCAGGTACATAATATCTATTCGTTGAAACTTGTCTGGCAGCAGTGTGGCGAATGCAAGTTCGACCCGTACCGAAATCGGTCATTCGAGTGTTTCGGGCGACTATAGCACATCAGCTCGATTTCCGGGTGTCAAAAGCATTAATTCCATGCAAATAGACAATATCGATGCATCGAAACTTGTTTAGCTGCGTTGTAGCAAACGAAAACTTGACCCATATCGAATTCGAGCATTCACGTGTTTCGGGCGACTGCAGCACATCAGCTCTAAGTACGAGTGCCAAAAACATTTATTTCATGCAAATACATAATATAAATGCGTTGAAACTTGTCTGGCAGCATTGTGGCGAACGCTAGTTCGACCCGAACCGAATTCGAGCATTCGAGTGTTTCGGGTGACTATAGCACATCAGCTCGAATTACGGGTGTGAAAAACATTAATTCCATGCTAATAGGCGATATCGATGCAACGAAACTTATCTAGCGGCGCTGTAGCGATCGAAACCTTGACGCACACCAAAATCGAGCATTCTCGTCTTTCGGGCGACTGTAGCACATCAGCTCTAAGTTCGAGTGCCAAAAACATTTATTCCATGCAGGTTCATAATATTTATTCGTTGAAACTTGTGTGGCAGCATTGTGGCGAACGCAAGTTCGACCCGTACCGAAATCGACCACTCGAGTGTTTCGGGCGACTATAGCACATCAGCTCGAATTACGGGTGTGAAAAACATTAATTCCATGCTAATAGGCGATATCGATATAACGAAACTTATCTAGCGGCGTTGTAGCAAATGAAAACTTGACCCATGTCGAAATCGAGCATTCACGAGTTTCGGGCGACTACATCACATCAGCTCTAAGTACGAGTGCCAAAAACATTTATTCCATGCAGGTCCATAATGTCTATTCGTTGAAACTTGTCTGGCAGCATTGTGGCGAACGCTAGTTCGACCCGAACCGAATTCGAGCAGTCGATTGTTTCGGGTGACTATAGCACATCAGCTCGATTTCCGGGTGTCAAAAGCATTAATTCCATGCAAATAGACAATATCGAAGCATCGAAACTTGTTTAGCGGCGTTGTAGCAAACGAAAACTTGACCCATATCGAAATCGAGCATTCACGTGTTTCGGGCGACTGCAGCACATCAGCACTAAGTACGAGTGCCAAAAACATTTATTTCATGCAAATACATAATATAAATGCGCTGAAACTTGTCTGGCAGCATTGTGGCGAACGCTAGTTCGACCCGAACCGAATTCAAGCATTCGAGTGTTTCGGGTGACTATAGCACATCAGCTCGAATTACGGGTGTGAAAAACATTAATTCCATGCTAATAGGCGATATCGATGCAACGAAACTTATCTAGCGGCGCTGTAGCGTTCGAAACCTTCAGGCACACCAAAATCGAGCATTCCCGTCTTTCGGGCGAATGGAGCACATCAGCTCTAAGTACGAGTGCCAGAAACATTTATTGCATGCAGGTACATAATATCTATTCGTTGAAACTTGTGTGGCAGCATTGTGGCGAACGCAAGTTCGACCCGTACCGAAATCGACCACTCGAGTGTTTCGGGCGACTATAGCACATCAGCTCGATTTACGGGTGTCAAAAATATTAATTCCATGCAAATAGACAATATCGATGCAACGAAACTTGTCTAGCGGCGTTGTAGCAAATGAAAACTTGACCCATGTCGAAATCGAGCATTCACGTGTTTCGGGCGACTGCAGCACATCAGCTCTAAGTACGAGTGTCAAAAACATTTATTTCATGCAAATACATAATATAAATGCGTTGAAACTTGTCTGGCAGCATTGTCGCGAACGCTAGTTCGACCCGAACCGAAATCGAGCATTCGAGTGTTTCGGGTGACTATAGCACATCAGCTCGAATTACGGGTGTGAAAAACATTAATTCCATGCTAATAGGCGATATCGATGCAACGAAACTTATCTAGCGGCGCTGTAGCGATCGAAACCTTGACGCACACCAAAATCGAGCATTCTCGTCTTTCGGGCGACTGTAGCACATCAGCTCTAAGTTCGAGTGCCAAAAACATTTATTCCATGCAGGTTCATAATATTTATTCGTTGAAACTTGTGTGGCAGCATTGTGGCGAACGCAAGTTCGACCCGTACCGAAATCGACCACTCGAGTGTTTCGGGCGACTATAGCACATCAGCTCGATTTACGGGTGTCAAAAATATTAATTCCATGCAAATAGACAATATCGATGCAACGAAACTTGTCTAGCGGCGTTGTAGCAAATGAAAACTTGACTCATGTCGAAATCGAGCATTCACGAGTTTCGGGCGACTACATCACGTCAGCTCGAAGTACGAGTGCCAAAAACATTTATTCCATGCAGGTACATAATATCTATTCGTTGAAACTTGTGTGGCAGCATTGTGGTGAACGCAAGTTCGACCCGTACCGAAATCGACCACTCGAGTGTTTCGGGCGACTATAGCACATCAGCTCGATTTACGGGTGTCAAAAATATTAATTCCATGCAAATAGACAATATCGATGCAACGAAACTTGTCTAGCGGCGTTGTAGCAAACGAAAACTTGACCCATATCGAAATCGAGCATTCACGTGTTTCGGGCGACTGCAGCACATCAGCTCTAAGTACGAGTGCCAAAAACATTTATTTCATGCAAATACATAATATAAATGCGTTGAAACTTGTCTGGCAGCATTGTGGCGAACGCTAGTTCGACCCGAACCGAATTCGAGCATTCGAGTGTTTCGGGTGACTATAGCACATCAGCTCGAATTACGGGTGTGAAAAACATTAATTCCATGCTAATAGGCGATATCGATGCAACGAAACTTATCTAGCGGCGCTGTAGCGTTCGAAACCTTCAGGCACACCAAAATCGAGCATTCCCGTCTTTCGGGCGAATGGAGCACATCAGCTCTAAGTACGAGTGCCAAAAACATTTATTCCATGCAGGTACATAATATCTATTCGTTGAAACTTGTGTGGCAGCATTGTGGCGAACGCAATTTCGACCCGTACCGAAATCGACCACTCGAGTGTTTCGGGCGACTATAGCACATCAGCTCGATTTACGGGTGTCAAAAATATTAATTCCATGCAAATAGACAATATCGATGCAACGAAACTTGTCTAGCGGCGTTGTAGCAAATGAAAACTTGACCCATGTCGAAATCGAGCATTCACGAGTTTCGGGCGACTACATCACATCAGCTCTAAGTACGAGTGCCAAGAACATTTATTCCATGCAGGTACATTATATATATTCGTTGAAACTTGTCTGGCAGCAGTGTGGCGAATGCAAGTTCGACCCGTACCGAAATCGGTCATTAGAGTGTTTCGGGCGACTATAGCACATCAGCTCGATTTCCGGGTGTCTAAACCATTAATTCCATGCAAATAGACAATATCGATGCATCGAAACTTGTTTAGCGGCGTTGTAGCAAACGAAAACTTGACCCATATCGAAATCGAGCATTCACGTGTTTCGGGCGACTGCAGCACATCAGCTCTAAGTACGAGTGCCAAAAACATTTATTTCATGCAAATACATAATATAAATGCGTTGAAACTTGTCTGGCAGCATTGTGGCGAACGCTAGTTCGACCCGAACCGAATTCGAGCATTCGAGTGTTTCGGGTGACTATAGCACATCAGCTCGAATTACGGGTGTGAAAAACATTAATTCCATGCTAATAGGCGATATCGATGCAACGAAACTTATCTAGCGGCGCTGTAGCGTTCGAAACCTTCAGGCACACCAAAATCGAGCATTCCCGTCTTTCGGGCGAATGGAGCACATCAGCTCTAAGTACGAGTGCCAGAAACATTTATTCCATGCAGGTACATAATATCTATTCGTTGAAACTTGTGTGGCAGCATTGTGGCGAACGCTAGTTCGACCCGTACCGAATTCGAGCATTCGAGTGTTTCGGGCGACTATAGCACATCAGCTCGATTTACGGGTGTCAAAAATATTGATTCCATGCAAATAGACAATATCGATGCAACGAAACTTGTCTAGCGGCGTTGTAGCAAATGAAAACTTGACCCATGTCGAAATCCAGCATTCACGAGTTTCGGGCGACTGCAGCACATCAGCTCTAAGTACGAGTGCCAAAAACATTTATTTCATGCAAATACATAATATAAATGCGTTGAAACTTGTCTGGCAGCATTGTGGCGAACGCTAGTTCGACCCGAACCGAATTCGAGCAGTCGAGTGTTTCGGGTGACTATAGCACATCAGCTCGAATTACGGGTGTGAAAAACATTAATTCCATGCTAATAGGCGATATCGATGCAACGAAACTTATCTAGCGGCGCTGTAGCGATCGAAACCTTCAGGCACACCAAAATCGAGCATTCCCGTCTTTCGGGCGAATGGAGCACATCAGCTCTAAGTACGAGTGCCAAAAACATTTATTCCATGCAGGTACATAATATCTAATCGTTGAAACTTGTGTGGCAGTATTGTGGCGAACGCAAGTTCGACCCGTACCGAAATCGACCACTCGAGTGTTTCGGGCGACTATAGCACATCAGCTCTATTTACGGACGTCAAAAACATTAATTCCATGCAAACAGACAATATCGATGCAACGAAACTTTTCTAGCGGCGTTGTAGCAAATGAAAACTTGACCCATGTCGAAATCGAGCATTCACGAGTTTCGGGCGACTACATCACATCAGCTCTAAGTACGAGTGCCAGAAACATTTATTCCATGCAGGTACATAATATCTATTCGTTGAAACTTGTCTGGCAGCATTGTGGCGAATGCAAGTTCGACCCGTACCGAAATCGGGCATTCGAGTGTTTCGGGCGACTATAGCACATCAGCTCGATTTACGGGTGTAAAAAACATTAATTCCCTGCAAATAGACGATATCGATGCATCGAAACTTGTTTAGCGGCGTTGTAGCAAACGAAAACTTGACCCATATCGAAATCGAGCATTCACGTGTTTCGGGCGACTGCAGCACATCAGCACTAAGTACGAGTGCCAAAAACATTTATTTCATGCAAATACATAATATAAATGCGTTGAAACTTGTCTGGCAGCATTGTGGCGAACGCTAGTTCGACCCGAACCGAATTCGAGCATTCGAGTGTTTCGGGTGACAATAGCACATCAGCTCGAATTACGGGTGTGAAAAACATTAATTCCATGCTAATAGGCGATATCGATGCAACGAAACTTATCTAGCGGCGCTGTAGCGTTCGAAACCTTCAGGCACACCAAAATCGAGCATTCCAGTCTTTCGGGCGAATGGAGCACATCAGCTCTAAGTACGAGTGCCAAAAACATTTATTCCATGCAGGTACATAATATCTATTCGTTGAAACTTGTGTGGCAGCATTGTGGTGAACGCAAGTTCGACCCGTACCGAAATCGACCACTCGAGTGTTTCGGGCGACTATAGCACATCAGCTCGATTTACGGGTGTCAAAAATATTAATTCCATGCAAATAGACAATATCGATGCAACGAAACTTGTCTAGCGGCGTTGTAGCACATGAAAACTTGACCCATGTCGAAATCGAGCATTCACGAGTTTCGGGCGACTACATCACATCAGCTCTAAGTACGAGTGCCAAGAACATTTATTCCATGCAGGTACATAATATCTATTCGTTGAAACTTGTCTGGCAGCAGTGTGGCGAATGCAAGTTCGACCCGTACCGAAATCGGTCATTCGAGTGTTTCGGGCGACTATAGCACATCAGCTCGATTTCCGGGTGTCAAAAGCATTAATTCCATGCAAATAGACAATATCGATGCATCGAAACTTGTTTAGCGGCGTTGTAGCAAACGAAAACTTGACCCATATCGAAATCGAGCATTCACGTGTTTCGGGCGACTGCAGCACATCAGCTCTAAGTACGAGTGCCAAAAACATTTATTTCATGCAAATACATAATATAAATGCGTTGAAACTTGTCTGGCAGCATTGTGGCGAACGCTAGTTCGACCCGAACCGAATTCGAGCATTCGAGTGTTTCGGGTGACTATAGCACATCAGCTCGAATTACGGGTGTGAAAAACATTAATTCCATGCTAATAGGCGATATCGATGCAACGAAACTTATCTAGCGGCGCTGTAGCGTTCGAAACCTTCAGGCACACCAAAATCGAGCATTCCCGTCTTTCGGGCGAATGGAGCACATCAGCTCTAAGTACGAGTGCCAGAAACATTTATTCCATGCAGGTACATAATATCTATTCGTTGAAACTTGTGTGGCAGCATTGTGGCGAACGCAAGTTCGACCCGTACCGAAATCGACCACTCGAGTGTTTCGGGCGACTATAGCACATCAGCTCGATTAACGGGTGTCAAAAATATTAATTCCATGCAAATAGACAATATCGATGCAACGAAACTTGTCTAGCGGCGTTGTAGCAAATGAAAACTTGACCCATGTCGAAATCGAGCATTCACGGGTTTCGGGCGACTACATCACATCAGCTCTAAGTACGAGTGCCAAGAACATTTATTCCATGCAGGTACATAATATCTATTCGTTGAAACTTGTCTGGCAGCAGTGTGGCGAATGCAAGTTCGACCCGTACCGAAATCGGTCATTCGAGTGTTTCGGGCGACTATAGCACATCAGCTCGATTTCCGGGTGTCAAAAGCATTAATTCCATGCAAATAGACAATATCGATGCATCGAAACTTGTTTAGCTGCGTTGTAGCAAACGAAAACTTGACCCATATCGAATTCGAGCATTCACGTGTTTCGGGCGACTGCAGCACATCAGCTCTAAGTACGAGTGCCAAAAACATTTATTTCATGCAAATACATAATATAAATGCGTTGAAACTTGTCTGGCAGCATTGTGGCGAACGCTAGTTCGACCCGAACCGAATTCGAGCATTCGAGTGTTTCGGGTGACTATAGCACATCAGCTCGAATTACGGGTGTGAAAAACATTAATTCCATGCTAATAGGCGATATCGATGCAACGAAACTTATCTAGCGGCGCTGTAGCGATCGAAACCTTGACGCACACCAAAATCGAGCATTCTCGTCTTTCGGGCGACTGTAGCACATCAGCTCTAAGTTCGAGTGCCAAAAACATTTATTCCATGCAGGTTCATAATATTTATTCGTTGAAACTTGTGTGGCAGCATTGTGGCGAACGCAAGTTCGACCCGTACCGAAATCGACCACTCGAGTGTTTCGGGCGACTATAGCACATCAGCTCGAATTACGGGTGTGAAAAACATTAATTCCATGCTAATAGGCGATATCGATATAACGAAACTTATCTAGCGGCGTTGTAGCAAATGAAAACTTGACCCATGTCGAAATCGAGCATTCACGAGTTTCGGGCGACTACATCACATCAGCTCTAAGTACGAGTGCCAAAAACATTTATTCCATGCAGGTCCATAATGTCTATTCGTTGAAACTTGTCTGGCAGCATTGTGGCGAACGCTAGTTCGACCCGAACCGAATTCGAGCAGTCGATTGTTTCGGGTGACTATAGCACATCAGCTCGATTTCCGGGTGTCAAAAGCATTAATTCCATGCAAATAGACAATATCGAAGCATCGAAACTTGTTTAGCGGCGTTGTAGCAAACGAAAACTTGACCCATATCGAAATCGAGCATTCACGTGTTTCGGGCGACTGCAGCACATCAGCACTAAGTACGAGTGCCAAAAACATTTATTTCATGCAAATACATAATATAAATGCGCTGAAACTTGTCTGGCAGCATTGTGGCGAACGCTAGTTCGACCCGAACCGAATTCAAGCATTCGAGTGTTTCGGGTGACTATAGCACATCAGCTCGAATTACGGGTGTGAAAAACATTAATTCCATGCTAATAGGCGATATCGATGCAACGAAACTTATCTAGCGGCGCTGTAGCGTTCGAAACCTTCAGGCACACCAAAATCGAGCATTCCCGTCTTTCGGGCGAATGGAGCACATCAGCTCTAAGTACGAGTGCCAGAAACATTTATTGCATGCAGGTACATAATATCTATTCGTTGAAACTTGTGTGGCAGCATTGTGGCGAACGCAAGTTCGACCCGTACCGAAATCGACCACTCGAGTGTTTCGGGCGACTATAGCACATCAGCTCGATTTACGGGTGTCAAAAATATTAATTCCATGCAAATAGACAATATCGATGCAACGAAACTTGTCTAGCGGCGTTGTAGCAAATGAAAACTTGACCCATGTCGAAATCGAGCATTCACGTGTTTCGGGCGACTGCAGCACATCAGCTCTAAGTACGAGTGTCAAAAACATTTATTTCATGCAAATACATAATATAAATGCGTTGAAACTTGTCTGGCAGCATTGTCGCGAACGCTAGTTCGACCCGAACCGAAATCGAGCATTCGAGTGTTTCGGGTGACTATAGCACATCAGCTCGAATTACGGGTGTGAAAAACATTAATTCCATGCTAATAGGCGATATCGATGCAACGAAACTTATCTAGCGGCGCTGTAGCGATCGAAACCTTGACGCACACCAAAATCGAGCATTCTCGTCTTTCGGGCGACTGTAGCACATCAGCTCTAAGTTCGAGTGCCAAAAACATTTATTCCATGCAGGTTCATAATATCTATTCGTTGAAACTTGTCTGGCAGCATTGTGGCGAACGCTAGTTCGACACGTACCGAATTCGAGCATTCGAGGGTTTCGGGCGACTATAGCACATCTGCTCGATTAACCGGTATCGAAAACATTAATTCCATGCAAATGGACAATATCGATGCAACGAAACTTGTCTAGCGGCGTTGTAGCAAACGAAAACTCGACCCATATAAAAATCGAGCATTCACGTGTTTCGGGCGACTGCAGCACATCAGCTCTAACTACGAGTGCCAAAAACATTTATTTCATGCAAATACATAATATAAATGCGTTGAAACTTGTCTGGCAGCATTGTGGCGAACGCTAGTTCGACCCGAACCGAATTCGAGCAGTCGAGTGTTTCGGGTGACTATAGCACATCAGCTCGAATTACGGGTGTGAAAAACATTAATTCCATGCAAATAGACAATATCGATGCAACGAAACTTGTCTAGCGGCGTTGTAGCAAATGAAAACTTGACCCATGTCGAAATCGAGCATTCACGAGTTTCAGGCGACTACATCACGTCAGCTCGAAGTACGAGTGCCAAAAACATTTATTCCATGCAGGTACATAATATCTATTCGTTGAAACTTGTGTGGCAGCATTGTGGTGAACGCAAGTTCGACCCGTACCGAAATCGACCACTCGAGTGTTTCGGGCGACTATAGCACATCAGCTCGATTTACGGGTGTCAAAAATATTAATTCCATGCAAATAGACAATATCGATGCAACGAAACTTGTCTAGCGGCGTTGTAGCAAATGAAAACTTGACCCATGTCGAAATCGAGCATTCACGAGTTTCGGGCGACTACATCACATCAGCTCTAAGTACGAGTGCCAAAAACATTTATTCCATGCAGGTACATAATATCTATTCGTTGAAACGTGTCTGGCAGCATTGTGGCGAATGCAAGTTCGACCCGTACCGAAATCGGGCATTCGAGTGTTTCGGGCGACTATAGCACATCAGCTCTAACTACGAGTGCCAAAAACATTTATTTCATGCAAATACATAATATAAATGCGTTGAAACTTGTCTGGCAGCATTGTGGCGAACGCTAGTTCGACCCGAACCGAATTCGAGCAGTCGAGTGTTTCGGGTGACTATAGCACATCAGCTCGAATTACGGGTGTGAAAAACATTAATTCCATGCAAATAGACAATATCGATCCAACGAAACTTGTCTAGCGGCGTTGTAGCAAATGAAAACTTGACCCATGTCGAAATCGAGCATTCACGAGTTTCGGGCGACTACATCACGTCAGCTCGAAGTACGAGTGCCAAAAACATTTATTCCATGCAGGTACATAATATCTATTCGTTGAAACTTGTGTGGCAGCATTGTGGTGAACGCAAGTTCGACCCGTACCGAAATCGACCACTCGAGTGTTTCGGGCGACTATAGCACATCAGCTCGATTTACGGGAGTCGAAAACATTAATTCCATGCAAATGGACAATATCGATGCAACGAAACTTGTCTAGCGGCGTTGCAGCAAACGAAAACTTGACCCATATCGAAATCGAGCATTCACGAGTTTCGGGCGACTGCAGCACATCAGCTCTAAGTACGAGTGCCAAAAACATTTATTTCATTAAAATACATAATATAAATGCGTTGAAACTTGTCTGGCAGCATTGTGGCGAACGCTAGTTCGACCCGAACCGAATTCGAGCATTCGAGTGTTTCGGGTGACTATAGCACATCAGCTCGAATTACGGGTGTGAAAAACATTAATTCCATGCTAATAGGCGATATCGATGCAACGAAACTTATCTAGCGGCGCTGTAGCGATCGAAACCTTGACGCACACCAAAATCGAGCATTCTCGTCTTTCGGGCGACTGTAGCACATCAGCTCTAAGTTCGAGTGCCAAAAACATTTATTCCATGCAGGTTCATAATATTCATTCGTTGAAACTTGTGTGGCAGCATTGTGGCGAACGCAAGTTCGACCCGTACCGAAATCGACCACTCGAGTGTTTCGGGTGACTATAGCACATCAGCTCGAACTACGGGTGTCAAAAAGATTAATTCCATGCTAATAGGCGATATCGATGCAACGAAACTTATCTAGCGGCGCTGTAGCGATCGAAACCTTGACGCACACCAAAATCGAGCATTCCCGTCTTTCGGGCGACTGTAGCACATCAGCTCTAAGTTCGAGTACCAAAAACATTTATTCCATGCAGGTCCATCATGTCTATTCGTTGAAACTTGTCTGGCAGCATTGTGGCGAACGCTAGTTCGACCCGTACCGAATTCGAGCATTCGAATGTTTCGGGCGACTATAGCACATCAGCTCGATTTACGGGATTCGAAAACATTAATTCCATGCAAATGGACAATATCGATGCAACGAAACTTGTCTAGCGGCGTTGCAGCAAACGAAAACTTGACCCATATCGAAATCGAGCATTCACGAGTTTCGGGCGAATACATCACATCAGATCTAAGTACGAGTGCCAAAAACATTTATTCCATGCAGGTACACAATATCAATACGTTGAAACTTGTCTGGCAGCATTGTGGCGAACGCAAGTTCGACCCGTACCGAAATCCATCATTCACGTGATTCGGGCGACTGCAGCACATCAGCTCTAAGTACGAGTGCCAAAACCATTTATTCCATGTAGGTACATAATATCTATTCGTTGAAACTTGTCTGGAAGCATTGTGGCGAACGCAAGTTCGACCCGTACCGAAATGGAGCATTCGAGTGTTTCGGGCGACTGTAGCACATCAGCTTTAAGTACGAGTGCCAAAAACATTTATTCCATGCAGGTACATAATATCTATTCGTTGAAACTTGTCTGGCAGCATTGTGGCGAACGCAAATTCGATCCGTACCGAAATTGGGCATTCGAGTGTTTCGAGCGACTATAGCACATCAGCTCGATTTACGGGTGTAAAAAACATTAATTCTATGCAAATAGACAATATCGATGCAACGAAACTTGTCTAGCGGCGTTGTAGCAAACGAAAACTTGACCCATATCGAAATCGAGCATTCACGTGTTTCGGGCGACTGCAGCACATCAGCTCTAAGTACGAGTGCCAAAAACATTTATTTCATGCAAATACATAATATAAATGCGTTGAAACTTGTCTGGCAGCATTGTGGCGAACGCTAGTTCGACCCGAACCGAATTCGAGCATTCGAGTGTTTCGGGTGACTATAGCACATCAGCTCGAATTACGGGTGTGAAAAACATTAATTCCATGCTAATAGGCGATATCGATGCAACGAAACTTATCTAGCGGCGCTGTAGCGATCGAAACCTTGACGCACACCAAAATCGAGCATTCCCGTCTTTCGGGCGACTGTAGCACATCAGCTCTAAGTTCGAGTGCCAAAAACATTTATTCCATGCAGGTTCATAATATCTATTCGTTGAAACTTGTCTGGCAGCATTGTGGCGAACGCTAGTTCGACCCGTACCGAATTCGAGCATTCGAGTGTTTCGGGCGACTATAGCACATCTGCTCGATTAACCGGTATCGAAAACATTAATTCCATGCAAATGGACAATATCGATGCAACGAAACTTGTCTAGCGGCGTTGTAGCAAACGAAAACTTGACCCATATAGATATCGAGCATTCACGTGTTTCGGGCGACTGCAGCACATCAGCTCTAAGTACGAGTGCCAAAAACATTTATTTCATGCAAATACATAATATAAATGCGTTGAAACTTGTCTGGCAGCATTGTGGCGAACGCTAGTTCGACCCGAACCGAATTCGAGCATTCGAGTGTTTCGGGTGACTATAGCACATCAGCTCGAATTACGGGTGTGAAAAACATTAATTCCATGCTAATAGGCGATATCGATGCAACGAAACTTATCTAGCGGCGCTGTAGCGATCGAAACCTTGACGCACACCAAAATCGAGCATTCTCGTCTTTCGGGCGACTGTAGCACATCAGCTCTAAGTTCGAGTGCCAAAAACATTTATTCCATGCAGGTTCATAATATTTATTCGTTGAAACTTGTGTGGCAGCATTGTGGCGAACGCAAGTTCGACCCGTACCGAAATCGACCACTCGAGTGTTTCGGGCGACTATAGCACATCAGCTCGAATTACGGGTGTGAAAAACATTAATTCCATGCTAATAGGCGATATCGATATAACGAAACTTATCTAGCGGCGTTGTAGCAAATGAAAACTTGACCCATGTCGAAATCGAGCATTCACGAGTTTCGGGCGACTACATCACATCAGCTCTAAGTACGAGTGCCAAAAACATTTATTCCATGCAGGTACATAATATCTATTCGTTGAAACGTGTCTGGCAGCATTGTGGCGAATGCAAGTTCGACCCGTACCGAAATCGGGCATTCGAGTGTTTCGGGCGACTATAGCACATCAGCTCTAACTACGAGTGCCAAAAACATTTATTTCATGCAAATACATAATATAAATGCGTTGAAACTTGTCTGGCAGCATTGTGGCGAACGCTAGTTCGACCCGAACCGAATTCGAGCAGTCGAGTGTTTCGGGTGACTATAGCACATCAGCTCGAATTACGGGTGTGAAAAACATTAATTCCATGCAAATAGACAATATCGATGCAACGAAACTTGTCTAGCGGCGTTGTAGCAAATGAAAACTTGACCCATGTCGAAATCGAGCATTCACGAGTTTCGGGCGACTACATCACGTCAGCTCGAAGTACGAGTGCCAAAAACATTTATTCCATGCAGGTACATAATATCTATTCGTTGAAACTTGTGTGGCAGTATTGTGGCGAACGCAAGTTCGACCCGTACCGAATTCGAGCATTCGAGGGTTTCGGGCGACTATAGCACATCTGCTCGATTAACCGGTATCGAAAACATTAATTCCATGCAAATGGACAATATCGATGCAACGAAACTTGTCTAGCGGCGTTGTAGCAAACGAAAACTCGACCCATATAGAAATCGAGCATTCACGTGTTTCGGGCGACTGCAGCACATCAGCTCTAACTACGAGTGCCAAAAACATTTATTTCATGCAAATACATAATATAAATGCGTTGAAACTTGTCTGGCAGCATTGTGGCGAACGCTAGTTCGACCCGAACCGAATTCGAGCAGTCGAGTGTTTCGGGTGACTATAGCAGATCAGCTCGAATTACGGGTGTGAAAAACATTAATTCCATGCAAATAGACAATATCGATGCAACGAAACTTGTCTAGCGGCGTTGTAGCAAATGAAAACTTGACCCATGTCGAAATCGAGCATTCACGAGTTTCGGGCGACTACATCACGTCAGCTCGAAGTACGAGTGCCAAAAACATTTATTCCATGCAGGTACATAATATCTATTCGTTGAAACTTGTGTGGCAGCATTGTGGTGAACGCAAGTTCGACCCGTACCGAAATCGACCACTCGAGTGTTTCGGGCGACTATAGCACATCAGCTCGATTTACGGGTGTCAAAAATATTAATTCCATGCAAATAGACAATATCGATGCAACGAAACTTGTCTAGCGGCGTTGTAGCAAACGAAAACTTGACTCATATCGAAATCGAGCATTCACGTGTTTCGGGCGACTGCAGCACATCAGCTCTAAGTACGAGTGCCAAAAACATTTATTTCATGCAAATACATAATATAAATGCGTTGAAACTTGTCTGGCAGCATTGTCGCGAACGCTAGTTCGACCCGAACCGAATTCGAGCATTCGAGTGTTTCGGGTGACTATAGCACATCAGCTCGAATTACGGGTGTGAAAAACATTAATTCCATGCTAATAGGCGATATCGATGCAACGAAACTTATCTAGCGGCGCTGTAGCGATCGAAACCTTGACGCACACCAAAATCGAGCATTCTCGTCTTTCGGGCGACTGTAGCACATCAGCTCTAAGTTCGAGTGCCAAAAACATTTATTCCATGCAGGTTCATAATATCTATTCGTTGAAACTTGTCTGGCAGCATTGTGGCGAACGCTAGTTCGACACGTACCGAATTCGAGCATTCGAGGGTTTCGGGCGACTATAGCACATCTGCTCGATTAACCGGTATCGAAAACATTAATTCCATGCAAATGGACAATATCGATGCAACGAAACTTGTCTAGCGGCGTTGTAGCAAACGAAAACTCGACCCATATAGAAATCGAGCATTCACGTGTTTCGGGCGACTGCAGCACATCAGCTCTAACTACGAGTGCCAAAAACATTTATTTCATGCAAATACATAATATAAATGCGTTGAAACTTGTCTGGCAGCATTGTGGCGAACGCTAGTTCGACCCGAACCGAATTCGAGCAGTCGAGTGTTTCGGGTGACTATAGCACATCAGCTCGAATTACGGGTGTGAAAAACATTAATTCCATGCAAATAGACAATATCGATGCAACGAAACTTGTCTAGCGGCGTTGTAGCAAATGAAAACTTGACCCATGTCGAAATCGAGCATTCACGAGTTTCAGGCGACTACATCACGTCAGCTCGAAGTACGAGTGCCAAAAACATTTATTCCATGCAGGTACATAATATCTATTCGTTGAAACTTGTGTGGCAGCATTGTGGTGAACGCAAGTTCGACCCGTACCGAAATCGACCACTCGAGTGTTTCGGGCGACTATAGCACATCAGCTCGATTTACGGGTGTCAAAAATATTAATTCCATGCAAATAGACAATATCGATGCAACGAAACTTGTCTAGCGGCGTTGTAGCAAATGAAAACTTGACCCATGTCGAAATCGAGCATTCACGAGTTTCGGGCGACTACATCACATCAGCTCTAAGTACGAGTGCCAAAAACATTTATTCCATGCAGGTACATAATATCTATTCGTTGAAACGTGTCTGGCAGCATTGTGGCGAATGCAAGTTCGACCCGTACCGAAATCGGGCATTCGAGTGTTTCGGGCGACTATAGCACATCAGCTCTAACTACGAGTGCCAAAAACATTTATTTCATGCAAATACATAATATAAATGCGTTGAAACTTGTCTGGCAGCATTGTGGCGAACGCTAGTTCGACCCGAACCGAATTCGAGCAGTCGAGTGTTTCGGGTGACTATAGCACATCAGCTCGAATTACGGGTGTGAAAAACATTAATTCCATGCAAATAGACAATATCGATGCAACGAAACTTGTCTAGCGGCGTTGTAGCAAATGAAAACTTGACCCATGTCGAAATCGAGCATTCACGAGTTTCGGGCGACTACATCACGTCAGCTCGAAGTACGAGTGCCAAAAACATTTATTCCATGCAGGTACATAATATCTATTCGTTGAATCTTGTGTGGCAGCATTGTGGTGAACGCAAGTTCGACCCGTACCGAAATCGACCACTCGAGTGTTTCGGGCGACTATAGCACATCAGCTCGATTTACGGGAGTCGAAAACATTAATTCCATGCAAATGGACAATATCGATGCAACGAAACTTGTCTAGCGGCGTTGCAGCAAACGAAAACTTGACCCATATCGAAATCGAGCATTCACGAGTTTCGGGCGACTGCAGCACATCAGCTCTAAGTACGAGTGCCAAAAACATTTATTTCATGCAAATACATAATATAAATGCGTTGAAACTTGTCTGGCAGCATTGTGGCGAACGCTAGTTCGACCCGAACCGAATTCGAGCATTCGAGTGTTTCGGGTGACTATAGCACATCAGCTCGAATTACGGGTGTGAAAAACATTAATTCCATGCTAATAGGCGATATCGATGCAACGAAACTTATCTAGCGGCGCTGTAGCGATCGAAACCTTGACGCACACCAAAATCGAGCATTCTCGTCTTTCGGGCGACTGTAGCACATCAGCTCTAAGTTCGAGTGCCAAAAACATTTATTCCATGCAGGTTCATAATATTTATTCGTTGAAACTTGTGTGGCAGCATTGTGGCGAACGCAAGTTCGACCCGTACCGAAATCGACCACTCGAGTGTTTCGGGTGACTATAGCACATCAGCTCGAACTACGGGTGTCAAAAAGATTAATTCCATGCTAATAGGCGATATCGATGCAACGAAACTTATCTAGCGGCGCTGTAGCGATCGAAACCTTGACGCACACCAAAATCGAGCATTCCCGTCTTTCGGGCGACTGTAGCACATCAGCTCTAAGTTCGAGTACCAAAAACATTTATTCCATGCAGGTCCATCATGTCTATTCGTTGAAACTTGTCTGGCAGCATTGTGGCGAACGCTAGTTCGACCCGTACCGAATTCGAGCATTCGAATGTTTCGGGCGACTATAGCACATCAGCTCGATTTACGGGAGTCGAAAACATCAATTCCATGCAAATGGACAATATCGATGCAACAAAACTTGTCTAGCGGCGTTGCAGCAAACGAAAACTTGACCCATATCGAAATCGAGCATTCACGAGTTTCGGGCGAATACATTACATCAGATCTAAGTACGAGTGCCAAAAACATTTATTCCATGCAGGTACACAATATCTATACGTTGAAACTTGTCTGGCAGCATTGTGGCGAACGCAAGTTCGACCCGTACCGAAATCCATCATTCACGTGATTCGGGCGACTGCAGCACATCAGCTCTAAGTACGAGTGCCAAAACCATTTATTCCATGCAGGTACATAATATCTATTCGTTGAAACTTGTCTGGAAGCATTGTGGCGAACGCAAGTTCGACCCGTACCGAAATGGAGCATTCGAGTGTTTCGGGCGACTGTAGCACATCAGCTCTAAGTACGAGTGCCAAAAACATTTATTCCATGCAGGTACATAATATCTATTCGTTGAAACTTGTCTGGCAGCATTGTGGCGAACGCAAATTCGATCCGTACCGAAATCGGGCATTCGAGTGTTTCGAGCGACTATAGCACATCAGCTCGATTTACGGGTGTAAAAAACATTAATTCTATGCAAATAGACAATATCGATACAACGAAACTTGTCTAGCGGCGTTGTAGCAAACGAAAACTTGACCCATATCGAAATCGAGCATTCACGTGTTTCGGGCGACAGCAGCACATCAGCTCTAAGTTCGAGTGCCAAAATCATTTATTCCATGCAGGTTCATAATATCTATTCGTTGAAACTTGTCTGGCAGCATTATGGCGAACGCTAGTTCGACCCGTACCGAATTCGAGCATTCGAGTGTTTCGGGTGACTATAGCACATCAGCTCGAATTACGGTTGTGAAAAACATTAATTCCATGCTAATAGGCGATATCGATGCAACGAAACTTATCTAGCGGCGCTGTAGCGATCGAAACCTTGACGCACACCAAAATCGAGCATTCCCGTCTTTCGGGCGACTGTAGCACATCAGTTCTAAGTTCGAGTGCCAAAAACATTTATTCCATGCAGGTCCATAATATCTATTCGTTGAAACTTGTCTGGCAGCATTGTGGCGAATGCAAGTTCGACCCGTACCGAAATCGGTCATTCGAGTGTTTCGGGCGACTATAGCACATCAGCTCGATTTCCGGGTGTCAAAAGCATTAATTCCATGCAAATAGACAATATCGATGCATCGAAACTTGTTTAGCGGCGTTGTAGCAAACGAAAACTTGACCCATGTCGAAATCGAGCATTCACGTGTTTCGGGCGACTGCAGCACATCAGCTCTAAGTACGAGTGCCAAAAACATTTATTTCATGCAAATACATAATATAAATGCGTTGAAACTTGTCTGGCAGCATTGTGGCGAACGCTAGTTCGACCCGAACCGAATTCGAGCATTCGAGTGTTTCGGGTGACTATAGCACATCAGCTCGAATTACGGGTGTGAAAAACATTAATTCCATGCTAATAGGCGATATCGATGCAACGAAACTTATCTAGCGGCGCTGTAGGGTTCGAAACCTTGACGCACACCAAAATCGAGCATTCCCGTCTTTCGGGCGACTGTAGCACATCAGCTCTAAGTTCGAGTGCCAAAAACATTTATTCCATGCAGGTTCATAATATCTATTCGTTGAAACTTGTCTGGCAGCATTGTGGCGAACGCTAGTTCGACCCGTACCGAATTCGAGCATTCGAGTGTTTCGGGCGACTATAGCACATCTGCTCGATTAACCGGTATCGAAAACATTAATTCCATGCAAATGGACAATATCGATGCAACGAAACTTGTCTAGCGGCGTTGTAGCAAACGAAAACTTGACCCATATAGATATCGAGCATTCACGTGTTTCGGGCGACTGCAGCACATCAGCTCTAACTACGAGTGCCAAAAACATTTATTTCATGCAAATACATAATATAAATGCGTTGAAACTTGTCTGGCAGCATTGTGGCGAACGATAGTTCGACCCGAACCGAATTCGAGCATTCGAGTGTTTCGGGTGACTATAGCACATAAGCTCGAATTACGGGTGTGAAAAACATTAATTCCATGCTAATGGGCGATATCGATGCAACGAAACTTATCTAGCGGCGCTGTAGCGATCGAAACCTTGACGCACACCAAAATCGAGCATTCCCGTCTTTCGGGCGACTGTAGCACATCAGCTCTAAGTTCGAGTGCCAAAAACATTTATTCCATGCAGGTCCATAATATCTATTCGCTGAAACTTGTCTGGCAGCATTGTGGCGAACGCTAGTTCGACACGTACCGAATTCGAGCATTCGAGGGTTTCGGGCGACTATAGCACTTCTGCTCAATTAACCGGTATCGAAAACATTAATTCCATGCAAATGGACAATATCGATGCAACGAAACTTGTCTAGCGGCGTTGTAGCAAACGAAAACTCGACCCATATAGAAATCGAGCATTCACGTGTTTCGGGCGACTGCAGCACATCAGCTCTAACTACGAGTGCCAACAACATTTATTTCATGCAAATACATAATATAAATGCGTTGAAACTTGTCTGGCAGCATTGTGGCGAACGCTAGTTCGACCCGAACCGAATTCGAGCAGTCGAGTGTTTCGGGTGACTATAGCACATCAGCTCGAATTACGGGTGTGAAAAACATTAATTCCATGCTAATAGGCGATATCGATGCAACGAAACTTATCTAGCGACGCTGTAGCGTTCGAAACCTTCAGGCACACCAAAATCGAGCATTCCCGTCTTTCGGGCGAATGGAGCACATCAGCTCTAAGTACGAGTGCCAAAAACATTTATTCCATGCAGGTACATAATATCTATTCGTTGAAACTTGTGTGGCAGCATTGTGGTGAACGCAAGTTCGACCCGTACCGAAATCGACCACTCGAGTGTTTCGGGCGACTATAGCACATCAGCTCGATTTACGGGTGTAAAAAACATTAATTCCCTGCAAATAGACGATATCGATGCATCGAAACTTGTTTAGCGGCGTTGTAGCAAACGAAAACTTGACCCATATCGAAATCGAGCATTCACGTGTTTCGGGCGACTGCAGCACATCAGCACTAAGTACGAGTGCCAAAAACATTTATTTCATGCAAATACATAATATAAATGCGTTGAAACTTGTCTGGCAGCATTGTGGCGAACGATAGTTCGACCCGAACCGATTTCGAGCATTCGAGTGTTTCGGGTGACTATAGCACATCAGCTCGAATTACGGGTGTGAAAAACATTAATTCCATGCTAATAGGCGATATCGATGCAACGAAACTTATCTAGCGGCGCTGTAGCGTTCGAAACCTTCAGGCACACCAAAATCGAGCATTCCCGTCTTTCGGGCGAATGGAGCACATCAGCTCTAAGTACGAGTGCCAAAAACATTTATTCCATGCAGGTACATAATATCTAATGGTTGAAACTTGTGTGGCAGTATTGTGGCGAACGCAAGTTCGACCCGTACCGAAATCGACCACTCGAGTGTTTCGGGCGACTATAGCACATCAGCTCTATTTACGGACGTCAAAAACATTAATTCCATGCAAATAGACAATATCGATGCAACGAAACTTTTCTAGCGGCGTTGTAGCAAATGAAAACTTGACCCATGTCGAAATCGAGCATTCACGAGTTTCGGGCGACTACATCACATCAGCTCTAAGTACGAGTGCCAAGAACATTTATTCCATGCAGGTACATAATATCTATTCGTTGAAACTTGTCTGGCAGCAGTGTGGCGAATGCAAGTTCGACCCGTACCGAAATCGGTCATTCGAATGTTTCGGGCGACTATAGCACATCAGCTCGATTTCCGGGTGTCAAAAGCATTAATTCCATGCAAATAGACAATATCGATGCATCGAAACTTTTTTAGCGGCGTTGTAGCAAACGAAAACTTGACCCATATCGAAATCGAGCATTCACGTGTTTCGGGCGACTGCAGCACATCAGCTCTAAGTACGAGTGCCAAAAACATTTATTTCATGCAAATACATAATATAAATGCATTGAAACTTGTCTGGCAGCATTGTGGCGAACGCTAGTTCGACCCGTACCGAAATCGACCACTCGAGTGTTTCGGGCGACTATAGCACATCAGCTCGAATTACGGGTGTGAAAAACATTAATTCCATGCTAATAGGCGATATCGATATAACGAAACTTATCTAGCGGCGTTGTAGCAAATGAAAACTTGACCCATGTCGAAATCGAGCATTCACGAGTTTCGGGCGACTACATCACATCAGCTCTAAGTACGAGTGCCAAAAACATTTATTCCATGCAGGTACATAATATCTATTCGTTGAAACTTGTCTGGCAGCATTGTGGCGAATGCAAGTTCGACCCGTACCGAAATCGGGCATTCGAGTGTTTCGGGCGACTATAGCACATCAGCTCGATTTACGGGTGTAAAAAACATTAATTCCATGCAAATAGACAATATCGATGCAACGAAACTTGTCTAGCGGCATTGTAGGAAACGAAAACTTGACCCATATCGAAATCGAGCATTCACGAGTTTCGGGCGACTGCATCACATCAGCTCTAAGTACGAGTGCCAAAAACATTTATTCCATGCAGGTACATAATATCTATTCGTTGAACCTTGTCTGGCAGCATTGTGGCGAACGCTAGTTCGACCCGTACCGAATTCGAGCATTCAAGTGTTTCGGGTGACTATAGCACATCAGCTCGAACTACGGGTGTCAAAAAGATTAATTCCATGCTAATAGGCGATATCGATGCAACGAAACTTATCTAGCATCGCTGTAGCGATCGAAACCTTGACGCACACCAAAATCGAGCATTCCCGTCTTTCGGGCGACTGTAGCACATCAGCTCTAAGTTCGAGTACCAAAAACATTTATTCCATGCAGGTCCATCATGTCTATTCGTTGAAACTTGTCTGGCAGCATTGTGGCGAACGCTAGTTCGACCCGTACCGAATTCGAGCATTCGAATGTTTCGGGCGACTATAGCACATCAGCTCGATTTACGGGAGTCGAAAACATTAATTCCATGCAAATGGACAATATCGATGCAACAAAACTTGTCTAGCGGCGTTGCAGCAAACGAAAACTTGACCCATATCGAAATCGAGCATTCACGAGTTTCGGGCGAATACATTACATCAGATCTAAGTACGAGTGCCAAAAACATTTATTCCATGCAGGTACACAATATCTATACGTTGAAACTTGTCTGGCAGCATTGTGGCGAACGCAAGTTCGACCCGTACCGAAATCCATCATTCACGTGATTCGGGCGACTGCAGCACATCAGCTCTAAGTACGAGTGCCAAAACCATTTATTCCATGCAGGTACATAATATCTATTCGTTGAAACTTGTCTGGAAGCATTGTGGCGAACGCAAGTTCGACCCGTACCGAAATGGAGCATTCGAGTGTTTCGGGCGACTGTAGCACATCAGCTCTAAGTACGAGTGCCAAAAACATTTATTCCATGCAGGTACATAATATCTATTCGTTGAAACTTGTCTGGCAGCATTGTGGCGAACGCAAATTCGATCCGTACCGAAATCGGGCATTCGAGTGTTTCGAGCGACTATAGCACATCAGCTCGATTTACGGGTGTAAAAAACATTAATTCTATGCAAATAGACAATATCGATGCAACGAAACTTGTCTAGCGGCGTTGTAGCAAACGAAAACTTGACCCATATCGAAATCGAGCATTCACGTGTTTCGGGCGACAGCAGCACATCAGCTCTAAGTTAGAGTGCCAAAATCATTTATTCCATGCAGGTTCATAATATCTATTCGTTGAAACTTGTCTGGCAGCATTATGGCGAACGCTAGTTCGACCCGTACCGAATTCGAGCATTCGAGTGTTTCGGGTGACTATAGCACATCAGCTCGAATTACGGTTGTGAAAAACATTAATTCCATGCTAATAGGCGATATCGATGCAACGAAACTTATCTAGCGGCGCTGTAGCGATCGAAACCTTGACGCACACCAAAATCGAGCATTCCCGTCTTTCGGGCGACTGTAGCACATCAGTTCTAAGTTCGAGTGCCAAAAACATTTATTCCATGCAGGTCCATAATATCTATTCGTTGAAACTTGTCTGGCAGCATTGTGGCGAATGCAAGTTCGACCCGTACCGAAATCGGTCATTCGAGTGTTTCGGGCGACTATAGCACATCAGCTCGATTTCCGGGTGTCAAAAGCATTAATTCCATGCAAATAGACAATATCGATGCATCGAAACTTGTTTAGCGGCGTTGTAGCAAACGAAAACTTGACCCATGTCGAAATCGAGCATTCACGTGTTTCGGGCGACTGCAGCACATCAGCTCTAAGTACGAGTGCCAAAAACATTTATTTCATGCAAATACATAATATAAATGCGTTGAAACTTGTCTGGCAGCATTGTGGCGAACGCTAGTTCGACCCGAACCGAATTCGAGCATTCGAGTGTTTCGGGTGACTATAGCACATCAGCTCGAATTACGGGTGTGAAAAACATTAATTCCATGCTAATAGGCGATATCGATGCAACGAAATTTATCTAGCGGCGCTGTAGCGATCGAAACCTTGACGCACACCAAAATCGAGCATTCCCGTCTTTCGGGCGACTGTAGCACATCAGCTCTAAGTTCGAGTGCCAAAAACATTTATTCCATGCAGGTTCATAATATCTATTCGTTGAAACTTGTCTGGCAGCATTGTGGCGAACGCTAGTTCGACCCGTACCGAATTCGAGCATTCGAGTGTTTCGGGCGACTATAGCACATCTGCTCGATTAACCGGTATCGAAAACATTAATTCCATGCAAATGGACAATATCGATGCAACGAAACTTGTCTAGCGGCGTTGTAGCAAACGAAAACTCGACCCATATAGAAATCGAGCATTCACGTGTTTCGGGCGACTGCAGCACATCAGCTCTAACTACGAGTGCCAACAACATTTATTTCATGCAAATACATAATATAAATGCGTTGAAACTTGTCTGGCAGCATTGTGGCGAACGCTAGTTCGACCCGAACCGAATTCGAGCAGTCGAGTGTTTCGGGTGACTATAGCACATCAGCTCGAATTACGGGTGTGAAAAACATTAATTCCATGCTAATAGGCGATATCGATGCAACGAAACTTATCTAGCGACGCTGTAGCGTTCGAAACCTTCAGGCACACCAAAATCGAGCATTCCCGTCTTTCGGGCGAATGGAGCACATCAGCTCTAAGTACGAGTGCCAAAAACATTTATTCCATGCAGGTACATAATATCTATTCGTTGAAACTTGTGTGGCAGCATTGTGGTGAACGCAAGTTCGACCCGTACCGAAATCGACCACTCGAGTGTTTCGGGCGACTATAGCACATCAGCTCGATTTACGGGTGTAAAAAACATTAATTCCCTGCAAATAGACGATATCGATGCATCGAAACTTGTTTAGCGGCGTTGTAGCAAACGAAAACTTGACCCATATCGAAATCGAGCATTCACGTGTTTCGGGCGACTGCAGCACATCAGCACTAAGTACGAGTGCCAAAAACATTTATTTCATGCAAATACATAATATAAATGCGTTGAAACTTGTCTGGCAGCATTGTGGCGAACGCTAGTTCGACCCGAACCGAATTCGAGCATTCGAGTGTTTCGGGTGACAATAGCACATCAGCTCGAATTACGGGTGTGAAAAACATTAATTCCATGCTAATAGGCGATATCGATGCAACGAAACTTATCTAGCGACGCTGTAGCGTTCGAAACCTTCAGGCACACCAAAATCGAGCATTCCCGTCTTTCGGGCGAATGGAGCACATCAGCTCTAAGTACGAGTGCCAAAAACATTTATTCCATGCAGGTACATAATATCTATTCGTTGAAACTTGTGTTGCAGCATTGTGGTGAACGCAAGTTCGACCCGTACCGAAATCGACCACTCGAGTGTTTCGGGCGACTATAGCACATCAGCTCGATTTACGGGTGTCAAAAATATTAATTCCATGCAAATAGACAATATCGATGCAACGAAACTTGTCTAGCGGCGTTGTAGCACATGAAAACTTGACCCATGTCGAAATCGAGCATTCACGAGTTTCGGGCGACTACATCACATCAGCTCTAAGTACGAGTGCCAAGAACATTTATTCCATGCAGGTACATAATATCTATTCGTTGAAACTTGTCTGGCAGCATTGTGGCGAACGCTAGTTCGACCCGAACCGAATTCGAGCATTCGAGTGTTTCGGGTGACAATAGCACATCAGCTCGAATTACGGGTGTGAAAAACATTAATTCCATGCTAATAGGCGATATCGATGCAACGAAACTTATCTAGCGACGCTGTAGCGTTCGAAACCTTCAGGCACACCAAAATCGAGCATTCCCGTCTTTCGGGCGAATGGAGCACATCAGCTCTAAGTACGAGTGCCAAAAACATTTATTCCATGCAGGTACATAATATCTATTCGTTGAAACTTGTGTTGCAGCATTGTGGTGAACGCAAGTTCGACCCGTACCGAAATCGACCACTCGAGTGTTTCGGGCGACTATAGCACATCAGCTCGATTTACGGGTGTCAAAAATATTAATTCCATGCAAATAGACAATATCGATGCAACGAAACTTGTCTAGCGGCGTTGTAGCACATGAAAACTTGACCCATGTCGAAATCGAGCATTCACGAGTTTCGGGCGACTACATCACATCAGCTCTAAGTACGAGTGCCAAGAACATTTATTCCATGCAGGTACATAATATCTATTCGTTGAAACTTGTCTGGCAGCATTGTGGCGAACGCTAGTTCGACCCGAACCGAATTCGAGCATTCGAGTGTTTCGGGTGACAATAGCACATCAGCTCGAATTACGGGTGTGAAAAACATTAATTCCATGCTAATAGGCGATATCGATGCAACGAAACTTATCTAGCGACGCTGTAGCGTTCGAAACCTTCAGGCACACCAAAATCGAGCATTCCCGTCTTTCGGGCGAATGGAGCACATCAGCTCTAAGTACGAGTGCCAAAAACATTTATTCCATGCAGGTACATAATATCTATTCGTTGAAACTTGTGTGGCAGCATTGTGGCGAACGCAAGTTCGACCCGTACCGAAATCGACCACTCGAGTGTTTCGGGCGACTATAGCACATCAGCTCGATTTACGGGTGTCAAAAATATTAATTCCATGCAAATAGACAATATCGATGCAACGAAACTTGTCTAGCGGCGTTGTAGCAAATGAAAACTTGACCCATGTCGAAATCGAGCATTCACGAGTTTCGGGCGACTACATCACATCAGCTCTAAGTACGAGTGCCAAGAACATTTATTCCATGCAGGTACATTATATATATTCGTTGAAACTTGTCTGGCAGCAGTGTGGCGAATGCAAGTTCGACCCGTACCGAAATCGGTCATTAGAGTGTTTCGGGCGACTATAGCACATCAGCTCGATTTCCGGGTGTCTAAAGCATTAATTCCATGCAAATAGACAATATCGATGCATCGAAACTTGTTTAGCGGCGTTGTAGCAAACGAAAACTTGACCCATATCGAAATCGAGCATTCACGTGTTTCGGGCGACTGCAGCACATCAGCTCTAAGTACGAGTGCCAAAAACATTTATTTCATGCAAATACATAATATAAATGCGTTGAAACTTGTCTGGCAGCATTGTGGCGAACGCTAGTTCGACCCGAACCGAATTCGAGCATTCGAGTGTTTCGGGTGACTATAGCACATCAGCTCGAATTACGGATGTGAAAAACATTAATTCCATGCTAATAGGCGATATCGATGCAACGAAACTTATCTAGCGGCGCTGTAGCGTTCGAAACCTTCAGGCACACCAAAATCGAGCATTCCCGTCTTTCGGGCGAATGGAGCACATCAGCTCTAAGTACGAGTGCCAGAAACATTTATTCCATGCAGGTACATAATATCTATTCGTTGAAACTTGTGTGGCAGCATTGTGGCGAACGCAAGTTCGACCCGTACAGAAATCGACCACTCGAGTGTTTCGGGCGACTATAGCACATCAGCTCGATTTACGGGTGTCAAAAATATTAATTCCATGCAAATAGACAATATCGATGCAACGAAACTTGTCTAGCGGCGTTGTAGCAAATGAAAACTTGACCCATGTCGAAATCGAGCATTCACGAGTTTCGGGCGACTACATCACATCAGCTCTAAGTACGAGTGCCAAGAACATTTATTCCATGCAGGTACATAATATCTATTCGTTGAAACTTGTCTGGCAGCAGTGTGGCGAATGCAAGTTCGACCCGTACCGAAATCGGTCATTCGAGTGTTTCGGGCGACTATAGCACATCAGCTCGATTTCCCGGTGTCAAAAGCATTAATTCCATGCAAATAGACAATATCGATGCATCGAAACTTGTTTAGCGGCGTTGTAGCAAACGAAAACTTGACCCATATCGAATTCGAGCATTCACGTGTTTCGGGCGACTGCAGCACATCAGCTCTAAGTACGAGTGCCAAAAACATTTATTTCATGCAAATACATAATATAAATGCGTTGAAACTTGTCTGGCAGCATTGTGGCGAACGCTAGTTCGACCCGAACCGAATTCGAGCATTCGAGTGTTTCGGGTGACTATAGCACATCAGCTCGAATTACGGGTGTGAAAAACATTAATTCCATGCTAATAGGCGATATCGATGCAACGAAACTTATCTAGCGGCGCTGTAGCGATCGAAACCTTGACGCACACCAAAATCGAGCATTCTCGTCTTTCGGGCGACTGTAGCACATCAGCTCTAAGTTCGAGTGCCAAAAACATTTATTCCATGCAGGTTCATAATATCTATTCGTTGAAACTTGTCTGGCAGCATTGTGGCGAACGCTAGTTCGACCCGTACCGAATTCGAGCATTCGAGGGTTTCGGGCGACTATAGCACATCTGCTCGATTAACCGGTATCGAAAACATTAATTCCATGCAAATGGACAATATCGATGCAACGAAACTTGTCTAGCGGCGTTGTAGCAAACGAAAACTCGACCCATATAGAAATCGAGCATTCACGTGTTTCGGGCGACTGCAGCACATCAGCTCTAACTACGAGTGCCAAAAACATTTATTTCATGCAAATACATAATATAAATGCGTTGAAACTTGTCTGGCAGCATTGTGGCGAACGCTAGTTCGACCCGAACCGAATTCGAGCAGTCTAGTGTTTCGGGTGACTATAGCACATCAGCTCGAATTACGGGTGTGAAAAACATTAATTCCATGCAAATAGACAATATCGATGCAACGAAACTTGTCTAGCGGCGTTGTAGCAAATGAAAACTTGACCCATGTCGAAATCGAGCATTCACGAGTTTCGGGCGACTACATCACGTCAGCTCGAAGTACGAGTGCCAAAAACATTTATTCCATGCAGGTACATAATATCTATTCGTTGAAACTTGTGTGGCAGCATTGTGGTGAACGCAAGTTCGACCCGTACCGAAATCGACCACTCGAGTGTTTCGGGCGACTATAGCACATCAGCTCGATTTACGGGTGTCAAAAATATTAATTCCATGCAAATAGACAATATCGATGCAACGAAACTTGTCTAGCGGCGTTGTAGCAAACGAAAACTTGACCCATATCGAAATCGAGCATTCACGTGTTTCGGGCGACTGCAGCACATCAGCTCTAACTACGAGTGCCAAAAACATTTATTTCATGCAAATACATAATATAAATGCGTTGAAACTTGTCTGGCAGCATTGTGGCGAACGCTAGTTCGACCCGAACCGAATTCGAGCAGTCTAGTGTTTCGGGTGACTATAGCACATCAGCTCGAATTACGGGTGTGAAAAACATTAATTCCATGCTAATAGGCGATATCGATATAACGAAACTTATCTAGTGGCGTTGTAGCAAATGAAAACTTGACCCATGTCGAAATCGAGCATTCACGAGTTTCGGGCGACTACATCACATCAGCTCTAAGTACGAGTGCCAAAAACATTTATTCCATGCAGGTACATAATATCTATTCGTTGAAACGTGTCTGGCAGCATTGTGGCGAATGCAAGTTCGACCCGTACCGAAATCGGGCATTCGAGTGTTTCGGGCGACTATAGCACATCAGCTCTAACTACGAGTGCCAAAAACATTTATTTCATGCAAATACATAATATAAATGCGTTGAAACTTGTCTGGCAGCATTGTGGCGAACGCTAGTTCGACCCGAACCGAATTCGAGCAGTCGAGTGTTTCGGGTGACTATAGCACATCAGCTCGAATTACGGGTGTGAAAAACATTAATTCCATGCAAATAGACAATATCGATGCAACGAAACTTGTCTAGCGGCGTTGTAGCAAATGAAAACTTGACCCATGTCGAAATCGAGCATTCACGAGTTTCGGGCGACTACATCACGTCAGCTCGAAGTACGAGTGCCAAAAACATTTATTCCATGCAGGTACATAATATCTATTCGTTGAAACTTGTGTGGCAGCATTGTGGTGAACGCAAGTTCGACCCGTACCGAAATCGACCACTCGAGTGTTTCGGGCGACTATAGCACATCAGCTCGATTTACGGGTGTCAAAAATATTAATTCCATGCAAATAGACAATATCGATGCAACGAAACTTGTCTAGCGGCGTTGTAGCAAACGAAAACTTGACTCATATCGAAATCGAGCATTCACGTGTTTCGGGCGACTGCAGCACATCAGCTCTAAGTACGAGTGCCAAAAACATTTATTTCATGCAAATACATAAGATAAATGCGTTGAAACTTGTCTGGCAGCATTGTGGCGAACACTAGTTCGACCCGAACCGAATTCGAGCATTCGAGTGTTTCGGGTGACTATAGCACATCAGCTCGAATTACGGTTGTGAAAAACATTAATTCCATGCTAATAGGCGATATCGATGCAACGAAACTTATCTAGCGGCGCTGTAGCGATCGAAACCTTGACGCACACCAAAATCGAGCATTCCCGTCTTTCGGGCGACTGTAGCACATCAGCTCTAAGTTCGAGTACCAAAAACATTTATTCCATGCAGGTCCATAATGTCTATTCGTTGAAACTTGTCTGGCAGCATTGTGGCGAACGCTAGTTCGACCCGAACCGAATTCGAGCAGTCGATTGTTTCGGGTGACTATAGCACATCAGCTCGATTTCCGGGTGTCAAAAGCATTAATTCCATGCAAATAGACAATATCGATGCATCGAAACTTGTTTAGCGGCGTTGTAGCAAACGAAAACTTGACCCATATCGAAATCGAGCATTCACGTGTTTCGGGCGACTGCAGCACATCAGCTCTAAGTACGAGTGCCAAAAACATTTATTTCATGCAAATACATAATATAAGTGCGTTGAAACTTGTCTGGCAGCATTGTGGCGAACGCTAGTTCGACCCGAACCGAATTCGAGCATTCGAGTGTTTCGGGTGACTATAGCACATCAGCTCGAATTACGGGTGTGAAAAACATTAATTCCATGCTAATAGGCGATATCGATGCAACGAAACTTATCTAGCGGCGCTGTAGCTATCGAAACCTTGACGCACACCAAAATCGAGCATTCTCGTCTTTCGGGCGACTGTAGCACATCAGCTCTAAGTTCGAGTGCCAAAAACATTTATTCCATGCAGGTTCATAATATCTATTCGTTGAAACTTGTCTGGCAGCATTGTGGCGAACGCTAGTTCGACCCGTACCGAATTCGAGCATTCGAGGGTTTCGGGCGACTATAGCACATCTGCTCGATTAACCGGTATCGAAAACATTAATTCCATGCAAATGGACAATATCGATGCAACGAAACTTGTCTAGCGGCGTTGTAGCAAACGAAAACTCGACCCATATAGAAATCGAGCATTCACGTGTTTCGGGCGACTGCAGCACATCAGCTCTAACTACGAGTGCCAAAAACATTTATTTCATGCAAATACATAATATAAATGCGTTGAAACTTGTCTGGCAGCATTGTGGCGAACGCTAGTTCGACCCGAACCGAATTCGAGCAGTCGAGTGTTTCGGGTGACTATAGCACATCAGCTCGAATTACGGGTGTGAAAAACATTAATTCCATGCAAATAGACAATATCGATGCAACGAAACTTGTCTAGCGGCGTTGTAGCAAATGAAAACTTGACCCATGTCGAAATCGAGCATTCACGAGTTTCGGGCGACTACATCACGTCAGCTCGAAGTACGAGTGCCAAAAACATTTATTCCATGCAGGTACATAATATCTATTCGTTGAAACTTGTGTGGCAGCATTGTGGTGAACGCAAGTTCGACCCGTACCGAAATCGACCACTCGAGTGTTTCGGGCGACTATAGCACATCAGCTCGATTTACGGGTGTCAAAAATATTAATTCCATGCAAATAGACAATATCGATGCAACGAAACTTGTCTAGCGGCGTTGTAGCAAACGAAAACTTGACCCATATCGAAATCGAGCATTCACGTGTTTCGGGCGACTGCAGCACATCAGCTCTAAGTACGAGTGCCAAAAACATTTATTTCATGCACATACATAATATAAATGCGTTGAAACTTGTCTGGCAGCATTGTGGCGAACGCTAGTTCGACCCGAACCGAATTCGAGCATTCGAGTGTTTCGGGTGACTATAGCACATCAGCTCGAATTACGGGTGTGAAAAACATTAATTCCATGCTAATAGGCGATATCGATGCAACGAAACTTATCTAGCGGCGCTGTAGCGATCGAAACCTTGACGCACACCAAAATCGAGCATTCCCGTCTTTCGGGCGACTGTAGCACATCAGTTCTAAGTTCGAGTGCCAAAAACATTTATTCCATGCAGGTCCATAATATCTATTCGTTGAAACTTGTCTGGCAGCATTGTGGCGAATGCAAGTTCGACCCGTACCGAAATCGGTCATTCGAGTGTTTCGGGCGACTATAGCACATCAGCTCGATTTCCGGGTGTCAAAAGCATTAATTCCATGCAAATAGACAATATCGATGCATCGAAACTTGTTTAGCGGCGTTGTAGCAAACGAAAACTTGACCCATGTCGAAATCGAGCATTCACGTGTTTCGGGCGACTGCAGCACATCAGCTCTAAGTACGAGTGCCAAAAACATTTATTTCATGCAAATACATAATATAAATGCGTTGAAACTTGTCTGGCAGCATTGTGGCGAACGCTAGTTCGACCCGAACCGAATTCGAGCATTCGAGTGTTTCGGGTGACTATAGCACATCAGCTCGAATTACGGGTGTGAAAAACATTAATTCCATGCTAATAGGCGATATCGATGCAACGAAACTTATCTAGCGGCGCTGTAGCGATCGAAACCTTGACGCACACCAAAATCGAGCATTCCCGTCTTTCGGGCGACTGTAGCACATCAGCTCTAAGTTCGAGTGCCAAAAACATTTATTCCATGCAGGTTTATAATATCTATTCGTTGAAACTTGTCTGGCAGCATTGTGGCGAACGCTAGTTCGACCCGTACCGAATTCGAGCATTCGAGTGTTTCGGGCGACTATAGCACATCTGCTCGATTAACCGGTATCGAAAACATTAATTCCATGCAAATGGACAATATCGATGCAACGAAACTTGTCTAGCGGCGTTGTAGCAAACGAAAACTAGACCCATATAGATATCGAGCATTCACGTGTTTCGGGCGACTGCAGCACATCAGCTCTAACTACGAGTGCCAAAAACATTTATTTCATGCAAATACATAATATAAATGCGTTGAAACTTGTCTGGCAGCATTGTGGCGAACGATAGTTCGACCCGAACCGAATTCGAGCATTCGAGTGTTTCGGGTGACTATAGCACATAAGCTCGTATTACGGTTGTGAAAAACATTAATTCCATGCTAATAGGCGATATCGATGCAACGAAACTTATCTAGCGGCGCTGTAGCGATCGAGACCTTGACGCACACCAAAATCGAGCATTCCCGTCTTTCGGGCGACTGTAGCACATCAGCTCTAAGTTCGAGTACCAAAAACATTTATTCCATGCAGGTCCATAATGTCTATTCGTTGAAACTTGTCTGGCAGCATTGTGGCGAACGCTAGTTCGACCCGAACCGAATTCGAGCAGTCGATTGTTTCGGGTGACTATAGCACATCAGCTCGATTTCCGGGTGTCAAAAGCATTAATTCCAGGCAAATAGACAATATCGATGCATCGAAACTTGTTTAGCGGCGTTGTAGCAAACGAAAACTTGACCCATATCGAAATCGAGCATTCACGTGTTTCGGGCGACTGCAGCACATCAGCACTAAGTACGAGTGCCAAAAACATTTATTTCATGCAAATACATAATATAAATGCGCTGAAACTTGTCTGGCAGCATTGTGGCGAACGCTAGTTCGACCCGAACCGAATTCAAGCATTCGAGTGTTTCGGGTGACTATAGCACATCAGCTCGAATTACGGGTGTGAAAAACATTAATTCCATGCTAATAGGCGATATCGATGCAACGAAACTTATCTAGCGGCGCTGTAGCGATCGAAACCTTGACGCACACCAAAATCGAGCATTCCCGTCTTTCGGGCGACTGCAGCACATCAGCTCTAAGTTCGAGTGCCAAAAACATTTATTCCATGCAGGTTCATAATATCTATTCGTTGAAACTTGTCTAGCAGCAATGTGGCGAACGCTAGTTCGACCCGTACCGAATTCGAGCATTCGAGTGTTTCGGGCGACTATAGCACATCTGCTCGATTAACCGGTATCGAAAACATTAATTCCATGCAAATGGACAATATCGATGCAACGAAACTTGTCTAGCGGCGTTGTAGCAAACGAAAACTTGACCCATATAGATATCGAGCATTCACGTGTTTCGGGCGACTGCAGCACATCAGCTCTAACTACGAGTGCCAAAAACATTTATTTCATGCAAATACATAATATAAATGCGTTGAAACTTGTCTGGCAGCATTGTGGCGAACGATAGTTCGACCCGAACCGATTTCGAGCATTCGAGTGTTTCGGGTGACTATAGCACATCAGCTCGAATTACGGGTGTGAAAAACATTAATTCCATGCTAATAGGCGATATCGATGCAACGAAACTTATCTAGCGGCGCTGTAGCGTTCGAAACCTTCAGGCACACCAAAATCGAGCATTCCCGTCTTTCGGGCGAATGGAGCACATCAGCTCTAAGTACGAGTGCCAAAAACATTTATTCCATGCAGGTACATAATATCTAATCGTTGAAACTTGTGTGGCAGTATTGTGGCGAACGCAAGTTCGACCCGTACCGAAATCGACCACTCGAGTGTTTCGGGCGACTATAGCACATCAGCTCTATTTACGGACGTCAAAAACATTAATTCCATGCAAATAGACAATATCGATGCAACGAAACTTTTCTAGCGGCGTTGTAGCAAATGAAAACTTGACCCATGTCGAAATCGAGCATTCACGAGTTTCGGGCGACTACATCACATCAGCTCTAAGTACGAGTGCCAGAAACATTTATTCCATGCAGGTACATAATATCTATTCGTTGAAACTTGTCTGGCAGCAGTGTGGCGAATGCAAGTTCGACCCGTACCGAAATCGGTCATTCGAGTGTTTCGGGCGACTATAGCACATCAGCTCGATTTCCGGGTGTCAAAAGCATTAATTCCATGCAAATAGACAATATCGATGCATCGAAAATTGTTTAGCGGCGTTGTAGCAAACGAAAACTTGACCCATATCGAAATCGAGCATTCACGTGTTTCGGGCGACTGCAGCACATCAGCTCTAAGTACGAGTGCCAAAAACATTTATTTCATGCAAATACATAATATAAATGCGTTGAAACTTGTCTGGCAGCATTGTGGCGAACGCTAGTTCGACCCGAACCGAATTCGAGCATTCGAGTGTTTCGGGTGACTATAGCACATCAGCTCGAATTACGGGTGTGAAAAACATTAATTCCATGCTAATAGGCGATATCGATGCAACGAAACTTATCTAGCGGCGCTGTAGCGATCGAAACCTTGACGCACACCAAAATCGAGCATTCCCGTCTTTCGGGCGACTGTAGCACATCAGCTCTAAGTTCGAGTGCCAAAAACATTTATTCCATGCAGGTTCATAATATCTATTCGTTGAAACTTGTCTGGCAGCATTGTGGCGAACGCTAGTTCGACCTGTACCGATTTCGAGCATTCGAGTGTTTCGGGCGACTATAGCACATCTGCTCGATTAACCGGTATCGAAAACATTAATTCCATGCAAATGGACAATATCGATGCAACGAAACTTGTCTAGCGGCGTTGTAGCAAACGAAAACTTGACCCATATAGATATCGAGCATTCACGTGTTTCGGGCGACTGCAGCACATCAGCTCTAACTACGAGTGCCAAAAACATTTATTTCATGCAAATACATAATATAAATGCGTTGAAACTTGTCTGGCAGCATTGTGGCGAACGCTAGTTCGACCCGAACCGAATTCGAGCAGTCGAGTGTTTCGGGTGACTATAGCACATCAGCTCGAATTACGGGTGTGAAAAACATTAATTCCATGCAAATAGACAATATCGATGCAACGAAACTTGTCTAGCGGCGTTGTAGCAAATGAAAACTTGACCCATGTCGAAATCGAGCATTCACGAGTTTCGGGCGACTACATCACGTCAGCTCGAAGTACGAGTGCCAAAAACATTTATTCCATGCAGGTACATAATATCTATTCGTTGAAACTTGTGTGGCAGCATTGTGGTGAACGCAAGTTCGACCCGTACCGAAATCGACCACTCGAGTGTTTCGGGCGACTATAGCACATCAGCTCGATTTACGGGTGTCAAAAATATTAATTCCATGCAAATAGACAATATCGATGGAACGAAACTTGTCTAGCGGCGTTGTAGCAAACGAAAACTTGACCCATATCGAAATCGAGCATTCACGTGTTTCGGGCGACTGCAGCACATCAGCTCTAAGTACGAGTGCCAAAAACATTTATTTCATGCAAATACATAATATAAATGCGTTGAAACTTGTCTGGCAGCATTGTGGCGAACGCTAGTTCGACCCGAACCGAATTCGAGCATTCGAGTGTTTCGGGTGACTATAGCACATCAGCTCGAATTACGGGTGTGAAAAACATTAATTCCATGCTAATAGGCGATATCGATGCAACGAAACTTATCTAGCGGCGCTGTAGCGATCGAAACCTTGACGCACACCAAAATCGAGCATTCTCGTCTTTCGGGCGACTGTAGCACATCAGCTCTAAGTTCGAGTGCCAAAAACATTTATTCCATGCAGGTTCATAATATTTATTCGTTGAAACTTGTGTGGCAGCATTGTGGCGAACGCAAGTTCGACCCGTACCGAAATCGACCACTCGAGTGTTTCGGGCGACTATAGCACATCAGCTCGAATTACGGGTGTGAAAAACATTAATTCCATGCTAATAGGCGATATCGATATAACGAAACTTATCTAGTGGCGTTGTAGCAAATGAAAACTTGACCCATGTCGAAATCGAGCATTCACGAGTTTCGGGCGACTACATCACATCAGCTCTAAGTACGAGTGCCAAAAACATTTATTCCATGCAGGTACATAATATCTATTCGTTGAAACGTGTCTGGCAGCATTGTGGCGAATGCAAGTTCGACCCGTACCGAAATCGGGCATTCGAGTGTTTCGGGCGACTATAGCACATCAGCTCTAACTACGAGTGCCAAAAACATTTATTTCATGCAAATACATAATATAAATGCGTTGAAACTTGTCTGGCAGCATTGTGGCGAACGCTAGTTCGACCCGAACCGAATTCGAGCAGTCGAGTGTTTCGGGTGACTATAGCACATCAGCTCGAATTACGGGTGTGAAAAACATTAATTCCATGCAAATAGACAATATCGATGCAACGAAACTTGTCTAGCGGCGTTGTAGCAAATGAAAACTTGACCCATGTCGAAATCGAGCATTCACGAGTTTCGGGCGACTACATCACGTCAGCTCGAAGTACGAGTGCCAAAAACATTTATTCCATGCAGGTACATAATATCTATTCGTTGAAACTTGTGTGGCAGCATTGTGGTGAACGCAAGTTCGACCCGTACCGAAATCGACCACTCGAGTGTTTCGGGCGACTATAGCACATCAGCTCGATTTACGGGTGTCAAAAATATTAATTCCATGCAAATAGACAATATCGATGCAACGAAACTTGTCTAGCGGCGTTGTAGCAAACGAAAACTTGACCCATATCGAAATCGAGCATTCACGTGTTTCGGGCGACTGCAGCACATCAGCTCTAAGTACGAGTGCCAAAAACATTTATTTCATGCAAATACATAATATAAATGCGTTGAAACTTGTCTGGCAGCATTGTGGCGAACGCTAGTTCGACCCGAACCGAATTCGAGCATTCGAGTGTTTCGGGTGACTATAGCACATCAGCTCGAATTACGGGTGTGAAAAACATTAATTCCATGCTAATAGGCGATATCGATGCAACGAAACTTATCTAGCGGCGCTGTAGCGATCGAAACCTTGACGCACACCAAAATCGAGCATTCTCGTCTTTCGGGCGACTGTAGCACATCAGCTCTAAGTTCGAGTGCCAAAAACATTTATTCCATGCAGGTTCATAATATTTATTCGTTGAAACTTGTGTGGCAGCATTGTGGCGAACGCAAGTTCGACCCGTACCGAAATCGACCACTCGAGTGTTTCGGGCGACTATAGCACATCAGCTCGAATTACGGGTGTGAAAAACATTAATTCCATGCTAATAGGCGATATCGATATAACGAAACTTATCTAGTGGCGTTGTAGCAAATGAAAACTTGACCCATGTCGAAATCGAGCATTCACGAGTTTCGGGCGACTACATCACATCAGCTCTAAGTACGAGTGCCAAAAACATTTATTCCATGCAGGTACATAATATCTATTCGTTGAAACGTGTCTGGCAGCATTGTGGCGAATGCAAGTTCGACCCGTACCGAAATCGGGCATTCGAGTGTTTCGGGCGACTATAGCACATCAGCTCTAACTACGAGTGCCAAAAACATTTATTTCATGCAAATACATAATATAAATGCGTTGAAACTTGTCTGGCAGCATTGTGGCGAACGCTAGTTCGACCCGAACCGAATTCGAGCAGTCGAGTGTTTCGGGTGACTATAGCACATCAGCTCGAATTACGGGTGTGAAAAACATTAATTCCATGCAAATAGACAATATCGATGCAACGAAACTTGTCTAGCGGCGTTGTAGCAAATGAAAACTTGACCCATGTCGAAATCGAGCATTCACGAGTTTCGGGCGACTACATCACGTCAGCTCGAAGTACGAGTGCCAAAAACATTTATTCCATGCAGGTACATAATATCTATTCGTTGAAACTTGTGTGGCAGCATTGTGGTGAACGCAAGTTCGACCCGTACCGAAATCGACCACTCGAGTGTTTCGGGCGACTATAGCACATCAGCTCGATTTACGGGTGTCAAAAATATTAATTCCATGCAAATAGACAATATCGATGCAACGAAACTTGTCTAGCGGCGTTGTAGCAAACGAAAACTTGACTCATATCGAAATCGAGCGTTCACGTGTTTCGGGCGACTGCAGCACATCAGCTCTAAGTACGAGTGCCAAAAACATTTATTTCATGCAAATACATAAGATAAATGCGTTGAAACTTGTCTGGCAGCATTGTGGCGAACACTAGTTCGACCAGAACCGAATTCGAGCATTCGAGTGTTTCGGGTGACTATAGCACATCAGCTCGAATTACGGTTGTGAAAAACATTAATTCCATGCTAATAGGCGATATCGATGCAACGAAACTTATCTAGCGGCGCTGTAGCGATCGAAACCTTGACGCACACCAAAATCGAGCATTCCCGTCTTTCGGGCGACTGTAGCACATCAGCTCTAAGTTCGAGTACCAAAAACATTTATTCCATGCAGGTCCATAATGTCTATTCGTTGAAACTTGTCTGGCAGCATTGTGGCGAACGCTAGTTCGACCCGAACCGAATTCGAGCAGTCGATTGTTTCGGGTGACTATAGCACATCAGCTCGATTTCCGGGTGTCAAAAGCATTAATTCCATGCAAATAGACAATATCGATGCATCGAAACTTGTTTAGCGGCGTTGTAGCAAACGAAAACTTGACCCATATCGAAATCGAGCATTCACGTGTTTCGGGCGACTGCAGCACATCAGCACTAAGTACGAGTGCCAAAAACATTTATTTCATGCAAATACATAATATAAATGCGCTGAAACTTGTCTGGCAGCATTGTGGCGAACGCTAGTTCGACCCGAACCGAATTCAAGCATTCGAGTGTTTCGGGTGACTATAGCACATCAGCTCGAATTACGGGTGTGAAAAACATTAATTCCATGCTAATAGGCGATATCGATGCAACGAAACTTATCTAGCGGCGCTGTAGCGATCGAAACCTTGACGCACACCAAAATCGAGCATTCCCGTCTTTCGGGCGACTGTAGCACATCAGCTCTAAGTTCGAGTGCCAAAAACATTTATTCCATGCAGGTTCATAATATCTATTCGTTGAAACTTGTCTAGCAGCAATGTGGCGAACGCTAGTTCGACCCGTACCGAATTCGAGCATTCGAGTGTTTCGGGCGACTATAGCACATCTGCTCGATTAACCGGTATCGAAAACATTAATTCCATGCAAATGGACAATATCGATGCAACGAAACTTGTCTAGCGGCGTTGTAGCAAACGAAAACTTGACCCATATAGATATCGAGCATTCACGTGTTTCGGGCGACTGCAGCACATCAGCTCTAACTACGAGTGCCAAAAACATTTATTTCATGCAAATACATAATATAAATGCGTTGAAACTTGTCTGGCAGCATTGTGGCGAACGATAGTTCGACCCGAACCGATTTCGAGCATTCGAGTGTTTCGGGTGACTATAGCACATCAGCTCGAATTACGGGTGTGAAAAACATTAATTCCATGCTAATAGGCGATATCGATGCAACGAAACTTATCTAGCGGCGCTGTAGCGTTCGAAACCTTCAGGCACACCAAAATCGAGCATTCCCGTCTTTCGGGCGAATGGAGCACATCAGCTCTAAGTACGAGTGCCAAAAACATTTATTCCATGCAGGTACATAATATCTAATCGTTGAAACTTGTGTGGCAGTATTGTGGCGAACGCAAGTTCGACCCGTACCGAAATCGACCACTCGAGTGTTTCGGGCGACTATAGCACATCAGCTCTATTTACGGACGTCAAAAACATTAATTCCATGCAAATAGACAATATCGATGCAACGAAACTTTTCTAGCGGCGTTGTAGCAAATGAAAACTTGACCCATGTCGAAATCGAGCATTCACGAGTTTCGGGCGACTACATCACATCAGCTCTAAGTACGAGTGCCAGAAACATTTATTCCATGCAGGTACATAATATCTATTCGTTGAAACTTGTCTGGCAGCAGTGTGGCGAATGCAAGTTCGACCCGTACCGAAATCGGTCATTCGAGTGTTTCGGGCGACTATAGCACATCAGCTCGATTTCCGGGTGTCAAAAGCATTAATTCCATGCAAATAGACAATATCGATGCATCGAAAATTGTTTAGCGGCGTTGTAGCAAACGAAAACTTGACCCATATCGAAATCGAGCATTCACGTGTTTCGGGCGACTGCAGCACATCAGCTCTAAGTACGAGTGCCAAAAACATTTATTTCATGCAAATACATAATATAAATGCGTTGAAACTTGTCTGGCAGCATTGTGGCGAACGCTAGTTCGACCCGAACCGAATTCGAGCATTCGAGTGTTTCGGGTGACTATAGCACATCAGCTCGAATTACGGGTGTGAAAAACATTAATTCCATGCTAATAGGCGATATCGATGCAACGAAACTTATCTAGCGGCGCTGTAGCGATCGAAACCTTGACGCACACCAAAATCGAGCATTCCCGTCTTTCGGGCGACTGTAGCACATCAGCTCTAAGTTCGAGTGCCAAAAACATTTATTCCATGCAGGTTCATAATATCTATTCGTTGAAACTTGTCTGGCAGCATTGTGGCGAACGCTAGTTCGACCTGTACCGATTTCGAGCATTCGAGTGTTTCGGGCGACTATAGCACATCTGCTCGATTAACCGGTATCGAAAACATTAATTCCATGCAAATGGACAATATCGATGCAACGAAACTTGTCTAGCGGCGTTGTAGCAAACGAAAACTTGACCCATATAGATATCGAGCATTCACGTGTTTCGGGCGACTGCAGCACATCAGCTCTAACTACGAGTGCCAAAAACATTTATTTCATGCAAATACATAATATAAATGCGTTGAAACTTGTCTGGCAGCATTGTGGCGAACGCTAGTTCGACCCGAACCGAATTCGAGCAGTCGAGTGTTTCGGGTGACTATAGCACATCAGCTCGAATTACGGGTGTGAAAAACATTAATTCCATGCAAATAGACAATATCGATGCAACGAAACTTGTCTAGCGGCGTTGTAGCAAATGAAAACTTGACCCATGTCGAAATCGAGCATTCACGAGTTTCGGGCGACTACATCACGTCAGCTCGAAGTACGAGTGCCAAAAACATTTATTCCATGCAGGTACATAATATCTATTCGTTGAAACTTGTGTGGCAGCATTGTGGTGAACGCAAGTTCGACCCGTACCGAAATCGACCACTCGAGTGTTTCGGGCGACTATAGCACATCAGCTCGATTTACGGGTGTCAAAAATATTAATTCCATGCAAATAGACAATATCGATGCAACGAAACTTGTCTAGCGGCGTTGTAGCAAACGAAAACTTGACCCATATCGAAATCGAGCATTCACGTGTTTCGGGCGACTGCAGCACATCAGCTCTAAGTACGAGTGCCAAAAACATTTATTTCATGCAAATACATAATATAAATGCGTTGAAACTTGTCTGGCAGCATTGTGGCGAACGCTAGTTCGACCCGAACCGAATTCGAGCATTCGAGTGTTTCGGGTGACTATAGCACATCAGCTCGAATTACGGGTGTGAAAAACATTAATTCCATGCTAATAGGCGATATCGATGCAACGAAACTTATCTAGCGGCGCTGTAGCGATCGAAACCTTGACGCACACCAAAATCGAGCATTCTCGTCTTTCGGGCGACTGTAGCACATCAGCTCTAAGTTCGAGTGCCAAAAACATTTATTCCATGCAGGTTCATAATATTTATTCGTTGAAACTTGTGTGGCAGCATTGTGGCGAACGCAAGTTCGACCCGTACCGAAATCGACCACTCGAGTGTTTCGGGCGACTATAGCACATCAGCTCGAATTACGGGTGTGAAAAACATTAATTCCATGCTAATAGGCGATATCGATATAACCAAACTTATCTAGTGGCGTTGTAGCAAATGAAAACTTGACCCATGTCGAAATCGAGCATTCACGAGTTTCGGGCGACTACATCACATCAGCTCTAAGTACGAGTGCCAAAAACATTTATTCCATGCAGGTACATAATATCTATTCGTTGAAACGTGTCTGGCAGCATTGTGGCGAATGCAAGTTCGACCCGTACCGAAATCGGGCATTCGAGTGTTTCGGGCGACTATAGCACATCAGCTCTAACTACGAGTGCCAAAAACATTTATTTCATGCAAATACATAATATAAATGCGTTGAAACTTGTCTGGCAGCATTGTGGCGAACGCTAGTTCGACCCGAACCGAATTCGAGCAGTCGAGTGTTTCGGGTGACTATAGCACATCAGCTCGAATTACGGGTGTGAAAAACATTAATTCCATGCAAATAGACAATATCGATGCAACGAAACTTGTCTAGCGGCGTTGTAGCAAATGAAAACTTGACCCATGTCGAAATCGAGCATTCACGAGTTTCGGGCGACTACATCACGTCAGCTCGAAGTACGAGTGCCAAAAACATTTATTCCATGCAGGTACATAATATCTATTCGTTGAAACTTGTGTGGCAGCATTGTGGTGAACGCAAGTTCGACCCGTACCGAAATCGACCACTCGAGTGTTTCGGGCGACTATAGCACATCAGCTCGATTTACGGGTGTCAAAAATATTAATTCCATGCAAATAGACAATATCGATGCAACGAAACTTGTCTAGCGGCGTTGTAGCAAACGAAAACTTGACTCATATCGAAATCGAGCGTTCACGTGTTTCGGGCGACTGCAGCACATCAGCTCTAAGTACGAGTGCCAAAAACATTTATTTCATGCAAATACATAAGATAAATGCGTTGAAACTTGTCTGGCAGCATTGTGGCGAACACTAGTTCGACCAGAACCGAATTCGAGCATTCGAGTGTTTCGGGTGACTATAGCACATCAGCTCGAATTACGGTTGTGAAAAACATTAATTCCATGCTAATAGGCGATATCGATGCAACGAAACTTATCTAGCGGCGCTGTAGCGATCGAAACCTTGACGCACACCAAAATCGAGCATTCCCGTCTTTCGGGCGACTGTAGCACATCAGCTCTAAGTTCGAGTACCAAAAACATTTATTCCATGCAGGTCCATAATGTCTATTCGTTGAAACTTGTCTGGCAGCATTGTGGCGAACGCTAGTTCGACCCGAACCGAATTCGAGCAGTCGATTGTTTCGGGTGACTATAGCACATCAGCTCGATTTCCGGGTGTCAAAAGCATTAATTCCATGCAAATAGACAATATCGATGCATCGAAACTTGTTTAGCGGCGTTGTAGCAAACGAAAACTTGACCCATATCGAAATCGAGCATTCACGTGTTTCGGGCGACTGCAGCACATCAGCACTAAGTACGAGTGCCAAAAACATTTATTTCATGCAAATACATAATATAAATGCGCTGAAACTTGTCTGGCAGCATTGTGGCGAACGCTAGTTCGACCCGAACCGAATTCAAGCATTCGAGTGTTTCGGGTGACTATAGCACATCAGCTCGAATTACGGGTGTGAAAAACATTAATTCCATGCTAATAGGCGATATCGATGCAACGAAACTTATCTAGCGGCGCTGTAGCGATCGAAACCTTGACGCACACCAAAATCGAGCATTCCCGTCTTTCGGGCGACTGTAGCACATCAGCTCTAAGTTCGAGTGCCAAAAACATTTATTCCATGCAGGTTCATAATATCTATTCGTTGAAACTTGTCTAGCAGCAATGTGGCGAACGCTAGTTCGACCCGTACCGAATTCGAGCATTCGAGTGTTTCGGGCGACTATAGCACATCTGCTCGATTAACCGGTATCGAAAACATTAATTCCATGCAAATGGACAATATCGATGCAACGAAACTTGTCTAGCGGCGTTGTAGCAAACGAAAACTTGACCCATATAGATATCGAGCATTCACGTGTTTCGGGCGACTGCAGCACATCAGCTCTAACTACGAGTGCCAAAAACATTTATTTCATGCAAATACATAATATAAATGCGTTGAAACTTGTCTGGCAGCATTGTGGCGAACGATAGTTCGACCCGAACCGATTTCGAGCATTCGAGTGTTTCGGGTGACTATAGCACATCAGCTCGAATTACGGGTGTGAAAAACATTAATTCCATGCTAATAGGCGATATCGATGCAACGAAACTTATCTAGCGGCGCTGTAGCGTTCGAAACCTTCAGGCACACCAAAATCGAGCATTCCCGTCTTTCGGGCGAATGGAGCACATCAGCTCTAAGTACGAGTGCCAAAAACATTTATTCCATGCAGGTACATAATATCTAATCGTTGAAACTTGTGTGGCAGTATTGTGGCGAACGCAAGTTCGACCCGTACCGAAATCGACCACTCGAGTGTTTCGGGCGACTATAGCACATCAGCTCTATTTACGGACGTCAAAAACATTAATTCCATGCAAATAGACAATATCGATGCAACGAAACTTTTCTAGCGGCGTTGTAGCAAATGAAAACTTGACCCATGTCGAAATCGAGCATTCACGAGTTTCGGGCGACTACATCACATCAGCTCTAAGTACGAGTGCCAGAAACATTTATTCCATGCAGGTACATAATATCTATTCGTTGAAACTTGTCTGGCAGCAGTGTGGCGAATGCAAGTTCGACCCGTACCGAAATCGGTCATTCGAGTGTTTCGGGCGACTATAGCACATCAGCTCGATTTCCGGGTGTCAAAAGCATTAATTCCATGCAAATGGACAATATCGATGCAACGAAACTTGTCTAGCGGCGTTGTAGCAAACGAAAACTCGACCCATATAGAAATCGAGCATTCACGTGTTTCGGGCGACTGCAGCACATCAGCTCTAACTACGAGTGCCAAAAACATTTATTTCATGCAAATACATAATATAAATGCGTTGAAACTTGTCTGGCAGCATTGTGGCGAACGCTAGTTCGACCCGAACCGAATTCGAGCAGTCGAGTGTTTCGGGTGACTATAGCACATCAGCTCGAATTACGGGTGTGAAAAACATTAATTCCATGCAAATAGACAATATCGATGCAACGAAACTTGTCTAGCGGCGTTGTAGCAAATGAAAACTTGACCCATGTCGAAATCGAGCATTCACGAGTTTCGGGCGACTACATCACGTCAGCTCGAAGTACGAGTGCCAAAAACATTTATTCCATGCAGGTACATAATATCTATTCGTTGAAACTTGTGTGGCAGCATTGTGGTGAACGCAAGTTCGACCCGTACCGAAATCGACCACTCGAGTGTTTCGGGCGACTATAGCACATCAGCTCGATTTACGGGTGTCAAAAATATTAATTCCATGCAAATAGACAATATCGATGCAACGAAACTTGTCTAGCGGCGTTGTAGCAAACGAAAACTTGACCCATATCGAAATCGAGCATTCACGTGTTTCGGGCGACTGCAGCACATCAGCTCTAAGTACGAGTGCCAAAAACATTTATTTCATGCAAATACATAATATAAATGCGTTGAAACTTGTCTGGCAGCATTGTGGCGAACGCTAGTTCGACCCGAACCGAATTCGAGCATTCGAGTGTTTCGGGTGATTATAGCACATCAGCTCGAATTACGGGTGTGAAAAACATTAATTCCATGCTAATAGGCGATATCGATGCAACGAAACTTATCTAGCGGCGCTGTAGCGATCGAAACCTTGACGCACACCAAAATCGAGCATTCCCGTCTTTCGGGCGACTGTAGCACATCAGTTCTAAGTTCGAGTGCCAAAAACATTTATTCCATGCAGGTCCATAATATATATTCGTTGAAACTTGTCTGGCAGCATTGTGGCGAATGCAAGTTCGACCCGTACCGAAATCGGTCATTCGAGTGTTTCGGGCGACTATAGCACATCAGCTCGATTTCCGGGTGTCAAAAGCATTAATTCCATGCAAATAGACAATATCGATGCATCGAAACTTGTTTAGCGGCGTTGTAGCAAACGAAAACTTGACCCATGTCGAAATCGAGCATTCACGTGTTTCGGGCGACTGCAGCACATCAGCTCTAAGTACGAGTGCCAAAAACATTTATTTCATGCAAATACATAATATAAATGCGTTGAAACTTGTCTGGCAGCATTGTGGCGAACGCTAGTTCGACCCGAACCGAATTCGAGCATTCGAGTGTTTCGGGTGACTATAGCACATCAGCTCGAATTACGGGTGTGAAAAACATTAATTCCATGCTAATAGGCGATATCGATGCAACGAAACTTATCTAGCGGCGCTGTAGCGATCGAAACCTTGACGCACACCAAAATCGAGCATTCCCGTCTTTCGGGCGACTGTAGCACATCAGCTCTAAGTTCGAGTGCCAAAAACATTTATTCCATGCAGGTTCATAATATCTATTCGTTGAAACTTGTCTGGCAGCATTGTGGCGAACGCTAGTTCGACCTGTACCGATTTCGAGCATTCGAGTGTTTCGGGCGACTATAGCACATCTGCTCGATTAACCGGTATCGAAAACATTAATTCCATGCAAATGGACAATATCGATGCAACGAAACTTGTCTAGCGGCGTTGTAGCAAACGAAAACTTGACCCATATAGATATCGAGCATTCACGTGTTTCGGGCGACTGCAGCACATCAGCTCTAACTACGAGTGCCAAAAACATTTATTTCATGCAAATACATAATATAAATGCGTTGAAACTTGTCTGGCAGCATTGTGGCGAACGCTAGTTCGACCCGAACCGAATTCGAGCAGTCGAGTGTTTCGGGTGACTATAGCACATCAGCTCGAATTACGGGTGTGAAAAACATTAATTCCATGCAAATAGACAATATCGATGCAACGAAACTTGTCTAGCGGCGTTGTAGCAAATGAAAACTTGACCCATGTCGAAATCGAGCATTCACGAGTTTCGGGCGACTACATCACGTCAGCTCGAAGTACGAGTGCCAAAAACATTTATTCCATGCAGGTACATAATATCTATTCGTTGAAACTTGTGTGGCAGCATTGTGGTGAACGCAAGTTCGACCCGTACCGAAATCGACCACTCGAGTGTTTCGGGCGACTATAGCACATCAGCTCGATTTACGGGTGTCAAAAATATTAATTCCATGCAAATAGACAATATCGATGCAACGAAACTTGTCTAGCGGCGTTGTAGCAAACGAAAACTTGACCCATATCGAAATCGAGCATTCACGTGTTTCGGGCGACTGCAGCACATCAGCTCTAAGTACGAGTGCCAAAAACATTTATTTCATGCAAATACATAATATAAATGCGTTGAAACTTGTCTGGCAGCATTGTGGCGAACGCTAGTTCGACCCGAACCGAATTCGAGCATTCGAGTGTTTCGGGTGACTATAGCACATCAGCTCGAATTACGGGTGTGAAAAACATTAATTCCATGCTAATAGGCGATATCGATGCAACGAAACTTATCTAGCGGCGCTGTAGCGATCGAAACCTTGACGCACACCAAAATCGAGCATTCTCGTCTTTCGGGCGACTGTAGCACATCAGCTCTAAGTTCGAGTGCCAAAAACATTTATTCCATGCAGGTTCATAATATTTATTCGTTGAAACTTGTGTGGCAGCATTGTGGCGAACGCAAGTTCGACCCGTACCGAAATCGACCACTCGAGTGTTTCGGGCGACTATAGCACATCAGCTCGAATTACGGGTGTGAAAAACATTAATTCCATGCTAATAGGCGATATCGATATAACGAAACTTATCTAGTGGCGTTGTAGCAAATGAAAACTTGACCCATGTCGAAATCGAGCATTCACGAGTTTCGGGCGACTACATCACATCAGCTCTAAGTACGAGTGCCAAAAACATTTATTCCATGCAGGTACATAATATCTATTCGTTGAAACGTGTCTGGCAGCATTGTGGCGAATGCAAGTTCGACCCGTACCGAAATCGGGCATTCGAGTGTTTCGGGCGACTATAGCACATCAGCTCTAACTACGAGTGCCAAAAACATTTATTTCATGCAAATACATAATATAAATGCGTTGAAACTTGTCTGGCAGCATTGTGGCGAACGCTAGTTCGACCCGAACCGAATTCGAGCAGTCGAGTGTTTCGGGTGACTATAGCACATCAGCTCGAATTACGGGTGTGAAAAACATTAATTCCATGCAAATAGACAATATCGATGCAACGAAACTTGTCTAGCGGCGTTGTAGCAAATGAAAACTTGACCCATGTCGAAATCGAGCATTCACGAGTTTCGGGCGACTACATCACGTCAGCTCGAAGTACGAGTGCCAAAAACATTTATTCCATGCAGGTACATAATATCTATTCGTTGAAACTTGTGTGGCAGCATTGTGGTGAACGCAAGTTCGACCCGTACCGAAATCGACCACTCGAGTGTTTCGGGCGACTATAGCACATCAGCTCGATTTACGGGTGTCAAAAATATTAATTCCATGCAAATAGACAATATCGATGCAACGAAACTTGTCTAGCGGCGTTGTAGCAAACGAAAACTTGACTCATATCGAAATCGAGCGTTCACGTGTTTCGGGCGACTGCAGCACATCAGCTCTAAGTACGAGTGCCAAAAACATTTATTTCATGCAAATACATAAGATAAATGCGTTGAAACTTGTCTGGCAGCATTGTGGCGAACACTAGTTCGACCAGAACCGAATTCGAGCATTCGAGTGTTTCGGGTGACTATAGCACATCAGCTCGAATTACGGTTGTGAAAAACATTAATTCCATGCTAATAGGCGATATCGATGCAACGAAACTTATCTAGCGGCGCTGTAGCGATCGAAACCTTGACGCACACCAAAATCGAGCATTCCCGTCTTTCGGGCGACTGTAGCACATCAGCTCTAAGTTCGAGTACCAAAAACATTTATTCCATGCAGGTCCATAATGTCTATTCGTTGAAACTTGTCTGGCAGCATTGTGGCGAACGCTAGTTCGACCCGAACCGAATTCGAGCAGTCGATTGTTTCGGGTGACTATAGCACATCAGCTCGATTTCCGGGTGTCAAAAGCATTAATTCCATGCAAATAGACAATATCGATGCATCGAAACTTGTTTAGCGGCGTTGTAGCAAACGAAAACTTGACCCATATCGAAATCGAGCATTCACGTGTTTCGGGCGACTGCAGCACATCAGCACTAAGTACGAGTGCCAAAAACATTTATTTCATGCAAATACATAATATAAATGCGCTGAAACTTGTCTGGCAGCATTGTGGCGAACGCTAGTTCGACCCGAACCGAATTCAAGCATTCGAGTGTTTCGGGTGACTATAGCACATCAGCTCGAATTACGGGTGTGAAAAACATTAATTCCATGCTAATAGGCGATATCGATGCAACGAAACTTATCTAGCGGCGCTGTAGCGATCGAAACCTTGACGCACACCAAAATCGAGCATTCCCGTCTTTCGGGCGACTGTAGCACATCAGCTCTAAGTTCGAGTGCCAAAAACATTTATTCCATGCAGGTTCATAATATCTATTCGTTGAAACTTGTCTAGCAGCAATGTGGCGAACGCTAGTTCGACCCGTACCGAATTCGAGCATTCGAGTGTTTCGGGCGACTATAGCACATCTGCTCGATTAACCGGTATCGAAAACATTAATTCCATGCAAATGGACAATATCGATGCAACGAAACTTGTCTAGCGGCGTTGTAGCAAACGAAAACTTGACCCATATAGATATCGAGCATTCACGTGTTTCGGGCGACTGCAGCACATCAGCTCTAACTACGAGTGCCAAAAACATTTATTTCATGCAAATACATAATATAAATGCGTTGAAACTTGTCTGGCAGCATTGTGGCGAACGATAGTTCGACCCGAACCGATTTCGAGCATTCGAGTGTTTCGGGTGACTATAGCACATCAGCTCGAATTACGGGTGTGAAAAACATTAATTCCATGCTAGTAGGCGATATCGATGCAACGAAACTTATCTAGCGGCGCTGTAGCGTTCGAAACCTTCAGGCACACCAAAATCGAGCATTCCCGTCTTTCGGGCGAATGGAGCACATCAGCTCTAAGTACGAGTGCCAAAAACATTTATTCCATGCAGGTACATAATATCTAATCGTTGAAACTTGTGTGGCAGTATTGTGGCGAACGCAAGTTCGACCCGTACCGAAATCGACCACTCGAGTGTTTCGGGCGACTATAGCACATCAGCTCTATTTACGGACGTCAAAAACATTAATTCCATGCAAATAGACAATATCGATGCAACGAAACTTTTCTAGCGGCGTTGTAGCAAATGAAAACTTGACCCATGTCGAAATCGAGCATTCACGAGTTTCGGGCGACTACATCACATCAGCTCTAAGTACGAGTGCCAGAAACATTTATTCCATGCAGGTACATAATATCTATTCGTTGAAACTTGTCTGGCAGCAGTGTGGCGAATGCAAGTTCGACCCGTACCGAAATCGGTCATTCGAGTGTTTCGGGCGACTATAGCACATCAGCTCGATTTCCGGGTGTCAAAAGCATTAATTCCATGCAAATAGACAATATCGATGCATCGAAAATTGTTTAGCGGCGTTGTAGCAAACGAAAACTTGACCCATATCGAAATCGAGCATTCACGTGTTTCGGGCGACTGCAGCACATCAGCTCTAAGTACGAGTGCCAAAAACATTTATTTCATGCAAATACATAATATAAATGCGTTGAAACTTGTCTGGCAGCATTGTGGCGAACGCTAGTTCGACCCGTACCGAATTCGAGCATTCGAGGGTTTCGGGCGACTATAGCACATCTGCTCGATTAACCGGTATCGAAAACATTAATTCCATGCAAATGGACAATATCGATGCAACGAAACTTGTCTAGCGGCGTTGTAGCAAACGAAAACTCGACCCATATAGAAATCGAGCATTCACGTGTTTCGGGCGACTGCAGCACATCAGCTCTAACTACGAGTGCCAAAAACATTTATTTCATGCAAATACATAATATAAATGCGTTGAAACTTGTCTGGCAGCATTGTGGCGAACGCTAGTTCGACCCGAACCGAATTCGAGCAGTCGAGTGTTTCGGGTGACTATAGCACATCAGCTCGAATTACGGGTGTGAAAAACATTAATTCCATGCAAATAGACAATATCGATGCAACGAAACTTGTCTAGCGGCGTTGTAGCAAATGAAAACTTGACCCATGTCGAAATCGAGCATTCACGAGTTTCGGGCGACTACATCACGTCAGCTCGAAGTACGAGTGCCAAAAACATTTATTCCATGCAGGTACATAATATCTATTCGTTGAAACTTGTGTGGCAGCATTGTGGTGAACGCAAGTTCGACCCGTACCGAAATCGACCACTCGAGTGTTTCGGGCGACTATAGCACATCAGCTCGATTTACGGGTGTCAAAAATATTAATTCCATGCAAATAGACAATATCGATGCAACGAAACTTGTCTAGCGGCGTTGTAGCAAACGAAAACTTGACCCATATCGAAATCGAGCATTCACGTGTTTCGGGCGACTGCAGCACATCAGCTCTAAGTACGAGTGCCAAAAACATTTATTTCATGCAAATACATAATATAAATGCGTTGAAACTTGTCTGGCAGCATTGTGGCGAACGCTAGTTCGACCCGAACCGAATTCGAGCATTCGAGTGTTTCGGGTGACTATAGCACATCAGCTCGAATTACGGGTGTGAAAAACATTAATTCCATGCTAATAGGCGATATCGATGCAACGAAACTTATCTAGCGGCGCTGTAGCGATCGAAACCTTGACGCACACCAAAATCGAGCATTCCCGTCTTTCGGGCGACTGTAGCACATCAGTTCTAAGTTCGAGTGCCAAAAACATTTATTCCATGCAGGTCCATAATATCTATTCGTTGAAACTTGTCTGGCAGCATTGTGGCGAATGCAAGTTCGACCCGTACCGAAATCGGTCATTCGAGTGTTTCGGGCGACTATAGCACATCAGCTCGATTTCCGGGTGTCAAAAGCATTAATTCCATGCAAATAGACAATATCGATGCATCGAAACTTGTTTAGCGGCGTTGTAGCAAACGAAAACTTGACCCATGTCGAAATCGAGCATTCACGTGTTTCGGGCGACTGCAGCACATCAGCTCTAAGTACGAGTGCCAAAAACATTTATTTCATGCAAATACATAATATAAATGCGTTGAAACTTGTCTGGCAGCATTGTGGCGAACGCTAGTTCGACCCGAACCGAATTCGAGCATTCGAGTGTTTCGGGTGACTATAGCACATCAGCTCGAATTACGGGTGTGAAAAACATTAATTCCATGCTAATAGGCGATATCGATGCAACGAAACTTATCTAGCGGCGCTGTAGCGATCGAAACCTTGACGCACACCAAAATCGAGCATTCCCGTCTTTCGGGCGACTGTAGCACATCAGCTCTAAGTTCGAGTGCCAAAAACATTTATTCCATGCAGGTTCATAATATCTATTCGTTGAAACTTGTCTAGCAGCAATGTGGCGAACGCTAGTTCGACCCGTACCGAATTCGAGCATTCGAGTGTTTCGGGCGACTATAGCACATCTGCTCGATTAACCGGTATCGAAAACATTAATTCCATGCAAATGGACAATATCGATGCAACGAAACTTGTCTAGCGGCGTTGTAGCAAACGAAAACTTGACCCATATAGATATCGAGCATTCACGTGTTTCGGGCGACTGCAGCACATCAGCTCTAACTACGAGTGCCAAAAACATTTATTTCATGCAAATACATAATATAAATGCGTTGAAACTTGTCTGGCAGCATTGTGGCGAACGATAGTTCGACCCGAACCGATTTCGAGCATTCGAGTGTTTCGGGTGACTATAGCACATCAGCTCGAATTACGGGTGTGAAAAACATTAATTCCATGCTAATAGGCGATATCGATGCAACGAAACTTATCTAGCGGCGCTGTAGCGTTCGAAACCTTCAGGCACACCAAAATCGAGCATTCCCGTCTTTCGGGCGAATGGAGCACATCAGCTCTAAGTACGAGTGCCAAAAACATTTATTCCATGCAGGTACATAATATCTAATCGTTGAAACTTGTGTGGCAGTATTGTGGCGAACGCAAGTTCGACCCGTACCGAAATCGACCACTCGAGTGTTTCGGGCGACTATAGCACATCAGCTCTATTTACGGACGTCAAAAACATTAATTCCATGCAAATAGACAATATCGATGCAACGAAACTTTTCTAGCGGCGTTGTAGCAAATGAAAACTTGACCCATGTCGAAATCGAGCATTCACGAGTTTCGGGCGACTACATCACATCAGCTCTAAGTACGAGTGCCAGAAACATTTATTCCATGCAGGTACATAATATCTATTCGTTGAAACTTGTCTGGCAGCAGTGTGGCGAATGCAAGTTCGACCCGTACCGAAATCGGTCATTCGAGTGTTTCGGGCGACTATAGCACATCAGCTCGATTTCCGGGTGTCAAAAGCATTAATTCCATGCAAATAGACAATATCGATGCATCGAAAATTGTTTAGCGGCGTTGTAGCAAACGAAAACTTGACCCATATCGAAATCGAGCATTCACGTGTTTCGGGCGACTGCAGCACATCAGCTCTAAGTACGAGTGCCAAAAACATTTATTTCATGCAAATACATAATATAAATGCGTTGAAACTTGTCTGGCAGCATTGTGGCGAACGCTAGTTCGACCCGAACCGAATTCGAGCATTCGAGTGTTTCGGGTGACTATAGCACATCAGCTCGAATTACGGGTGTGAAAAACATTAATTCCATGCTAATAGGCGATATCGATGCAACGAAACTTATCTAGCGGCGCTGTAGCGATCGAAACCTTGACGCACACCAAAATCGAGCATTCCCGTCTTTCGGGCGACTGTAGCACATCAGCTCTAAGTTCGAGTGCCAAAAACATTTATTCCATGCAGGTTCATAATATCTATTCGTTGAAACTTGTCTGGCAGCATTGTGGCGAACGCTAGTTCGACCTGTACCGATTTCGAGCATTCGAGTGTTTCGGGCGACTATAGCACATCTGCTCGATTAACCGGTATCGAAAACATTAATTCCATGCAAATGGACAATATCGATGCAACGAAACTTGTCTAGCGGCGTTGTAGCAAACGAAAACTTGACCCATATAGATATCGAGCATTCACGTGTTTCGGGCGACTGCAGCACATCAGCTCTAACTACGAGTGCCAAAAACATTTATTTCATGCAAATACATAATATAAATGCGTTGAAACTTGTCTGGCAGCATTGTGGCGAACGCTAGTTCGACCCGAACCGAATTCGAGCAGTCGAGTGTTTCGGGTGACTATAGCACATCAGCTCGAATTACGGGTGTGAAAAACATTAATTCCATGCAAATAGACAATATCGATGCAACGAAACTTGTCTAGCGGCGTTGTAGCAAATGAAAACTTGACCCATGTCGAAATCGAGCATTCACGAGTTTCGGGCGACTACATCACGTCAGCTCGAAGTACGAGTGCCAAAAACATTTATTCCATGCAGGTACATAATATCTATTCGTTGAAACTTGTGTGGCAGCATTGTGGTGAACGCAAGTTCGACCCGTACCGAAATCGACCACTCGAGTGTTTCGGGCGACTATAGCACATCAGCTCGATTTACGGGTGTCAAAAATATTAATTCCATGCAAATAGACAATATCGATGCAACGAAACTTGTCTAGCGGCGTTGTAGCAAACGAAAACTTGACCCATATCGAAATCGAGCATTCACGTGTTTCGGGCGACTGCAGCACATCAGCTCTAAGTACGAGTGCCAAAAACATTTATTTCATGCAAATACATAATATAAATGCGTTGAAACTTGTCTGGCAGCATTGTGGCGAACGCTAGTTCGACCCGAACCGAATTCGAGCATTCGAGTGTTTCGGGTGACTATAGCACATCAGCTCGAATTACGGGTGTGAAAAACATTAATTCCATGCTAATAGGCGATATCGATGCAACGAAACTTATCTAGCGGCGCTGTAGCGATCGAAACCTTGACGCACACCAAAATCGAGCATTCTCGTCTTTCGGGCGACTGTAGCACATCAGCTCTAAGTTCGAGTGCCAAAAACATTTATTCCATGCAGGTTCATAATATTTATTCGTTGAAACTTGTGTGGCAGCATTGTGGCGAACGCAAGTTCGACCCGTACCGAAATCGACCACTCGAGTGTTTCGGGCGACTATAGCACATCAGCTCGAATTACGGGTGTGAAAAACATTAATTCCATGCTAATAGGCGATATCGATATAACGAAACTTATCTAGTGGCGTTGTAGCAAATGAAAACTTGACCCATGTCGAAATCGAGCATTCACGAGTTTCGGGCGACTACATCACATCAGCTCTAAGTACGAGTGCCAAAAACATTTATTCCATGCAGGTACATAATATCTATTCGTTGAAACGTGTCTGGCAGCATTGTGGCGAATGCAAGTTCGACCCGTACCGAAATCGGGCATTCGAGTGTTTCGGGCGACTATAGCACATCAGCTCTAACTACGAGTGCCAAAAACATTTATTTCATGCAAATACATAATATAAATGCGTTGAAACTTGTCTGGCAGCATTGTGGCGAACGCTAGTTCGACCCGAACCGAATTCGAGCAGTCGAGTGTTTCGGGTGACTATAGCACATCAGCTCGAATTACGGGTGTGAAAAACATTAATTCCATGCAAATAGACAATATCGATGCAACGAAACTTGTCTAGCGGCGTTGTAGCAAATGAAAACTTGACCCATGTCGAAATCGAGCATTCACGAGTTTCGGGCGACTACATCACGTCAGCTCGAAGTACGAGTGCCAAAAACATTTATTCCATGCAGGTACATAATATCTATTCGTTGAAACTTGTGTGGCAGCATTGTGGTGAACGCAAGTTCGACCCGTACCGAAATCGACCACTCGAGTGTTTCGGGCGACTATAGCACATCAGCTCGATTTACGGGTGTCAAAAATATTAATTCCATGCAAATAGACAATATCGATGCAACGAAACTTGTCTAGCGGCGTTGTAGCAAACGAAAACTTGACTCATATCGAAATCGAGCGTTCACGTGTTTCGGGCGACTGCAGCACATCAGCTCTAAGTACGAGTGCCAAAAACATTTATTTCATGCAAATACATAAGATAAATGCGTTGAAACTTGTCTGGCAGCATTGTGGCGAACACTAGTTCGACCAGAACCGAATTCGAGCATTCGAGTGTTTCGGGTGACTATAGCACATCAGCTCGAATTACGGTTGTGAAAAACATTAATTCCATGCTAATAGGCGATATCGATGCAACGAAACTTATCTAGCGGCGCTGTAGCGATCGAAACCTTGACGCACACCAAAATCGAGCATTCCCGTCTTTCGGGCGACTGTAGCACATCAGCTCTAAGTTCGAGTGCCAAAAACATTTATTCCATGCAGGTTCATAATATCTATTCGTTGAAACTTGTCTGGCAGCATTGTGGCGAACGCTAGTTCGACCCGTACCGAATTCGAGCATTCGAGTGTTTCGGGCGACTATAGCACATCTGCTCGATTAACCGGTATCGAAAACATTAATTCCATGCAAATGGACAATATCGATGCAACGAAACTTGTCTAGCGGCGTTGTAGCAAACGAAAACTTGACCCATATAGATATCGAGCATTCACGTGTTTCGGGCGACTGCAGCACATCAGCTCTAACTACGAGTGCCAAAAACATTTATTTCATGCAAATACATAATATAAATGCGTTGAAACTTGTCTGGCAGCATTGTGGCGAACGATAGTTCGACCCGAACCGAATTCGAGCATTCGAGTGTTTCGGGTGACTATAGCACATAAGCTCGAATTACGGGTGTGAAAAACATTAATTCCATGCTAATGGGCGATATCGATGCAACGAAACTTATCTAGCGGCGCTGTAGCGATCGAAACCTTGACGCACACCAAAATCGAGCATTCCCGTCTTTCGGGCGACTGTAGCACATCAGCTCTAAGTTCGAGTGCCAAAAACATTTATTCCATGCAGGTCCATAATATCTATTCGTTGAAACTTGTCTGGCAGCATTGTGGCGAACGCTAGTTCGACACGTACCAAATTCGAGCATTCGAGGGTTTCGGGCGACTATAGCACTTCTGCTCAATTAACCGGTATCGAAAACATTAATTCCATGCAAATGGACAATATCGATGCAACGAAACTTGTCTAGCGGCGTTGTAGCAAACGAAAACTCGACCCATATAGAAATCGAGCATTCACGTGTTTCGGGCGACTGCAGCACATCAGCTCTAACTACGAGTGCCAACAACATTTATTTCATGCAAATACATAATATAAATGCGTTGAAACTTGTCTGGCAGCATTGTGGCGAACGCTAGTTCGACCCGAACCGAATTCGAGCAGTCGAGTGTTTCGGGCGACTATAGCACATCAGCTCGATTTACGGGTGTAAAAAACATTAATTCCCTGCAAATAGACGATATCGATGCATCGAAACTTGTTTAGCGGCGTTGTAGCAAACGAAAACTTGACCCATATCGAAATCGAGCATTCACGTGTTTCGGGCGACTGCAGCACATCAGCACTAAGTACGAGTGCCAAAAACATTTATTTCATGCAAATACATAATATAAATGCGTTGAAACTTGTCTGGCAGCATTGTGGCGAACGCTAGTTCGACCCGAACCGAATTCGAGCATTCGAGTGTTTCGGGTGACAATAGCACATCAGCTCGAATTACGGGTGTGAAAAACATTAATTCCATGCTAATAGGCGATATCGATGCAACGAAACTTATCTAGCGACGCTGTAGCGTTCGAAACCTTCAGGCACACCAAAATCGAGCATTCCCGTCTTTCGGGCGAATGGAGCACATCAGCTCTAAGTACGAGTGCCAAAAACATTTATTCCATGCAGGTACATAATATCTATTCGTTGAAACTTGTGTGGCAGCATTGTGGTGAACGCAAGTTCGACCCGTACCGAAATCGACCACTCGAGTGTTTCGGGCGACTATAGCACATCAGCTCGATTTACGGGTGTCAAAAATATTAATTCCATGCAAATAGACAATATCGATGCAACGAAACTTGTCTAGCGGCGTTGTAGCACATGAAAACTTGACCCATGTCGAAATCGAGCATTCACGAGTTTCGGGCGACTACATCACATCAGCTCTAAGTACGAGTGCCAAGAACATTTATTCCATGCAGGTACATAATATCTATTCGTTGAAACTTGTCTGGCAGCATTGTGGCGAACGCTAGTTCGACCCGAACCGAATTCGAGCATTCGAGTGTTTCGGGTGACAATAGCACATCAGCTCGAATTACGGGTGTGAAAAACATTAATTCCATGCTAATAGGCGATATCGATGCAACGAAACTTATCTAGCGACGCTGTAGCGTTCGAAACCTTCAGGCACACCAAAATCGAGCATTCCCGTCTTTCGGGCGAATGGAGCACATCAGCTCTAAGTACGAGTGCCAAAAACATTTATTCCATGCAGGTACATAATATCTATTCGTTGAAACTTGTGTGGCAGCATTGTGGTGAACGCAAGTTCGACCCGTACCGAAATCGACCACTCGAGTGTTTCGGGCGACTATAGCACATCAGCTCGATTTACGGGTGTCAAAAATATTAATTCCATGCAAATAGACAATATCGATGCAACGAAACTTGTCTAGCGGCGTTGTAGCACATGAAAACTTGACCCATGTCGAAATCGAGCATTCACGAGTTTCGGGCGACTACATCACATCAGCTCTAAGTACGAGTGCCAAGAACATTTATTCCATGCAGGTACATAATATCTATTCGTTGAAACTTGTCTGGCAGCAGTGTGGCGAATGCAAGTTCGACCCGTACCGAAATCGGTCATTCGAGTGTTTCGGGCGACTATAGCACATCAGCTCGATTTCCGGGTGTCAAAAGCATTAATTCCATGCAAATAGACAATATCGATGCATCGAAACTTGTTTAACGGCGTTGTAGCAAACGAAAACTTGACCCATATCGAAATCGAGCATTCACGTGTTTCGGGCGACTGCAGCACATCAGCTCTAAGTACGAGTGCCAAAAACATTTATTTCATGCAAATACATAATATAAATGCATTGAAACTTGTCTGGCAGCATTGTGGCCAACGCTAGTTCGACCCGAACCGAATTCGAGCATTCGAGTGTTTCGGGTGACTATAGCACATCAGCTCGAATTACGGGTGTGAAAAACATTAATTCCATGCTAATAGGCGATATCGATGCAACGAAACTTATCTAGCGGCGCTGTAGCGATCGAAACCTTGACGCACACCAAAATCGAGCATTCTCGTCTTTCGGGCGACTGTAGCACATCAGCTCTAAGTTCGAGAGCCAAAAACATTTATTCCATGCAGGTTCATAATATTTATTCGTTGAAACTTGCGTGGCAGCATTGTGGCGAACGCAAGTTCGACCCGTACCGAAATCGGGCATTCGAGTGTTTCGGGCGACTATAGCACATCAGCTCGATTTACGGGTGTAAAAAACATTAATTCCATGCAAATAGACAATATCGATGCAACGAAACTTGTCTAGCGGCGTTGTAGCAAACGAAAACTTGACCCATATCGAAATCGAGCATTCACGAGTTTCGGGCGACTGCATCACATCAGCTCTAAGTACGAGTGCCAAAAACATTTATTCCATGCAGGTACATAATATAAATGCGTTGAAACTTGTCTGGCAGCATTGTGGCGAACGCTAGTTCGACCCGAACCGAATTCGAGCAGTCGAGTGTTTCGGGTGACTATAGCACATCAGCTCGAATTACGGGTGTGAAAAACATTAATTCCATGCAAATAGACAATATCGATGCAACGAAACTTGTCTAGCGGCGTTGTAGCAAATGAAAACTTGACCCATGTCGAAATCGAGCATTCACGAGTTTCGGGCGACTACATCACGTCAGCTCGAAGTACGAGTGCCAAAAACATTTATTCCATGCAGGTACATAATATCTATTCGTTGAAACTTGTGTGGCAGCATTGTGGTGAACGCAAGTTCGACCCGTACCGAAATCGACCACTCGAGTGTTTCGGGCGACTATAGCACATCAGCTCGATTTACGGGCGTCAAAAATATTAATTCCATGCAAATAGACAATATCGATGCAACGAAACTTGTCTAGCGGCGTTGTAGCAAACGAAAACTTGACCCATATCGAAATCGAGCATTCACGTGTTTCGGGCGACTGCAGCACATCAGCTCTAAGTACGAGTGCCAAAAACATTTATTTCATGCAAATACATAATATAAATGCGTTGAAACTTGTCTGGCAGCATTGTGGCGAACGCTAGTTCGACCCGAACCGAATTCGAGCATTCGAGTGTTTCGGGTGACTATAGCACATCAGCTCGAATTACGGGTGTGAAAAACATTAATTCCATGCTAATAGGCGATATCGATGCAACGAAACTTATCTAGCGGCGCTGTAGCGATCGAAACCTTGACGCACACCAAAATCGAGCATTCCCGTCTTTCGGGCGACTGTAGCACATCAGTTCTAAGTTCGAGTGCCAAAAACATTTATTCCATGCAGGTCCATAATATCTATTCGTTGAAACTTGTCTGGCAGCATTGTGGCGAATGCAAGTTCGACCCGTACCGAAATCGGTCATTCGAGTGTTTCGGGCGACTATAGCACATCAGCTCGATTTCCGGGTGTCAAAAGCATTAATTCCATGCAAATAGACAATATCGATGCATCGAAACTTGTTTAGCGGCGTTGTAGCAAACGAAAACTTGACCCATGTCGAAATCGAGCATTCACGTGTTTCGGGCGACTGCAGCACATCAGCTCTAAGTACGAGTGCCAAAAACATTTATTTCATGCAAATACATAATATAAATGCGTTGAAACTTGTCTGGCAGCATTGTGGCGAACGCTAGTTCGACCCGAACCGAATTCGAGCATTCGAGTGTTTCGGGTGACTATAGCACATCAGCTCGAATTACGGGTGTGAAAAACATTAATTCCATGCTAATAGGCGATATCGATGCAACGAAACTTATCTAGCGGCGCTGTAGCGATCGAAACCTTGACGCACACCAAAATCGAGCATTCCCGTCTTTCGGGCGACTGTAGCACATCAGCTCTAAGTTCGAGTGCCAAAAACATTTATTCCATGCAGGTTCATAATATCTATTCGTTGAAACTTGTCTGGCAGCATTGTGGCGAACGCTAGTTCGACCCGTACCGAATTCGAGCATTCGAGTGTTTCGGGCGACTATAGCACATCTGCTCGATTAACCGGTATCGAAAACATTAATTCCATGCAAATGGACAATATCGATGCAACGAAACTTGTCTAGCGGCGTTGTAGCAAACGAAAACTTGACCCATATAGATATCGAGCATTCACGTGTTTCGGGCGACTGCAGCACATCAGCTCTAACTACGAGTGCCAAAAACATTTATTTCATGCAAATACATAATATAAATGCGTTGAAACTTGTCTGGCAGCATTGTGGCGAACGATAGTTCGACCCGAACCGAATTCGAGCATTCGAGTGTTTCGGGTGACTATAGCACATAAGCTCGAATTACGGGTGTGAAAAACATTAATTCCATGCTAATGGGCGATATCGATGCAACGAAACTTATCTAGCGGCGCTGTAGCGATCGAAACCTTGACGCAAACACCAAAATCGAGCATTCCCGTCTTTCGGGCGACTGTAGCACATCAGCTCTAAGTTCGAGTGCCAAAAACATTTATTCCATGCAGGTCCATAATATCTATTCGTTGAAACTTGTCTGGCAGCATTGTGGCGAACGCTAGTTCGACACGTACCGAATTCGAGCATTCGAGGGTTTCGGGCGACTATAGCACTTCTGCTCAATTAACCGGTATCGAAAACATTAATTCCATGCAAATGGACAATATCGATGCAACGAAACTTGTCTAGCGGCGTTGTAGCAAACGAAAACTCGACCCATATAGAAATCGAGCATTCACGTGTTTCGGGCGACTGCAGCACATCAGCTCTAACTACGAGTGCCAACAACATTTATTTCATGCAAATACATAATATAAATGCGTTGAAACTTGTCTGGCAGCATTGTGGCGAACGCTAGTTCGACCCGAACCGAATTCGAGCAGTCGAGTGTTTCGGGTGACTATAGCACATCAGCTCGAATTACGGGCGTGAAAAACATTAATTCCATGCTAATAGGCGATATCGATGCAACGAAACTTATCTAGCGACGCTGTAGCGTTCGAAACCTTCAGGCACACCAAAATCGAGCATTCCCGTCTTTCGGGCGAATGGAGCACATCAGCTCTAAGTACGAGTGCCAAAAACATTTATTCCATGCAGGTACATAATATCTATTCGTTGAAACTTGTGTGGCAGCATTGTGGTGAACGCAAGTTCGACCCGTACCGAAATCGACCACTCGAGTGTTTCGGGCGACTATAGCACATCAGCTCGATTTACGGGTGTAAAAAACATTAATTCCCTGCAAATAGACGATATCGATGCATCGAAACTTGTTTAGCGGCGTTGTAGCAAACGAAAACTTGACCCATATCGAAATCGAGCATTCACGTGTTTCGGGCGACTGCAGCACATCAGCACTAAGTACGAGTGCCAAAAACATTTATTTCATGCAAATACATAATATAAATGCGTTGAAACTTGTCTGGCAGCATTGTGGCGAACGCTAGTTCGACCCGAACCGAATTCGAGCATTCGAGTGTTTCGGGTGACAATAGCACATCAGCTCGAATTACGGGTGTGAAAAACATTAATTCCATGCTAATAGGCGATATCGATGCAACGAAACTTATCTAGCGGCGCTGTAGCGTTCGAAACCTTCAGGCACACCAAAATCGAGCATTCCCGTCTTTCGGGCGAATGGAGCACATCAGCTCTAAGTACGAGTGCCAAAAACATTTATTCCATGCAGGTACATAATATCTATTCGTTGAAACTTGTGTGGCAGCATTGTGGCGAACGCAAGTTCGACCCGTACCGAAATCGACCACTCGAGTGTTTCGGGCGACTATAGCACATCAGCTCGATTTACGGGTGTCAAAAATATTAATTCCATGCAAATAGACAATATCGATGCAACGAAACTTGTCTAGCGGCGTTGTAGCAAATGAAAACTTGACCCATGTCGAAATCGAGCATTCACGAGTTTCGGGCGACTACATCACATCAGCTCTAAGTACGAGTGCCAAGAACATTTATTCCATGCAGGTACATTATATATATTCGTTGAAACTTGTCTGGCAGCAGTGTGGCGAATGCAAGTTCGACCCGTACCGAAATCGGTCATTAGAGTGTTTCGGGCGACTATAGCACATCAGCTCGATTTCCGGGTGTCTAAAGCATTAATTCCATGCAAATAGACAATATCGATGCATCGAAACTTGTTTAGCGGCGTTGTAGCAAACGAAAACTTGACCCATATCGAAATCGAGCATTCACGTGTTTCGGGCGACTGCAGCACATCAGCTCTAAGTACGAGTGCCAAAAACATTTATTTCATGCAAATACATAATATAAATGCGTTGAAACTTGTCTGGCAGCATTGTGGCGAACGCTAGTTCGACCCGAACCGTATTCGAGCATTCGAGTGTTTCGGGTGACTATAGCACATCAGCTCGAATTACGGATGTGAAAAACATTAATTCCATGCTAATAGGCGATATCGATGCAACGAAACTTATCTAGCGGCGCTGTAGCGTTCGAAACCTTCAGGCACACCAAAATCGAGCATTCCCGTCTTTCGGGCGAATGGAGCACATCAGCTCTAAGTACGAGTGCCAGAAACATTTATTCCATGCAGGTACATAATATCTATTCGTTGAAACTTGTGTGGCAGCATTGTGGCGAACGCAAGTTCGACCCGTACCGAAATCGACCACTCGAGTGTTTCGGGCGACTATAGCACATCAGCTCGATTTACGGGTGTCAAAAATATTAATTCCATGCAAATAGACAATATCGATGCAACGAAACTTGTCTAGCGGCGTTGTAGCAAATGAAAACTTGACCCATGTCGAAATCGAGCATTCACGGGTTTCGGGCGACTACATCACATCAGCTCTAAGTACGAGTGCCAAGAACATTTATTCCATGCAGGTACATAATATCTATTCGTTGAAACTTGTCTGGCAGCAGTGTGGCGAATGCAAGTTCGACCCGTACCGAAATCGGTCATTCGAGTGTTTCGGGCGACTATAGCACATCAGCTCGATTTCCGGGTGTCAAAAGCATTAATCCCATGCAAATAGACAATATCGATGCATCGAAACTTGTTTAGCGGCGTTGTAGCAAACGAAAACTTGACCCATATCGAATTCGAGCATTCACGTGTTTCGGGCGACTGCAGCACATCAGCTCTAAGTACGAGTGCCAAAAACATTTATTTCATGCAAATACATAATATAAATGCGTTGAAACTTGTCTGGCAGCATTGTGGCGAACGCTAGTTCGACCCGAACCGAATTCGAGCATTCGAGTGTTTCGGGTGACTATAGCACATCAGCTCGAATTACGGGTGTGAAAAACATTAATTCCATGCTAATAGGCGATATCGATGAAACGAAACTTATCTAGCGGCGCTGTAGCGATCGAAAGCTTGACGCACACCAAAATCGAGCATTCTCGTCTTTCGGGCGACTGTAGCACATCAGCTCTAAGTTCGAGTGCCAAAAACATTTATTCCATGCAGGTTCATAATATCTATTCGTTGAAACTTGTCTGGCAGCATTGTGGCGAACGCTAGTTCGACCCGTACCGAATTCGAGCATTCGAGGGTTTCGGGCGACTATAGCACATCTGCTCGATTAACCGGTATCGAAAACATTAATTCCATGCAAATGGACAATATCGATGCAACGAAACTTGTCTAGCGGCGTTGTAGCAAACGAAAACTCGACCCATATAGAAATCGAGCATTCACGTGTTTCGGGCGACTGCAGCACATCAGCTCTAACTACGAGTGCCAAAAACATTTATTTCATGCAAATACATAATATAAATGCGTTGAAACTTGTCTGGCAGCATTGTGGCGAACGATAGTTCGACCCGAACCGATTTCGAGCATTCGAGTGTTTCGGGTGACTATAGCACATCAGCTCGAATTACGGGTGTGAAAAACATTAATTCCATGCTAATAGGCGATATCGATGCAACGAAACTTATCTAGCGGCGCTGTAGCGTTCGAAACCTTCAGGCACACCAAAATCGAGCATTCCCGTCTTTCGGGCGAATGGAGCACATCAGCTCTAAGTACGAGTGCCAAAAACATTTATTCCATGCAGGTACATAATATCTAATCGTTGAAACTTGTGTGGCAGTTTTGTGGCGAACGCAAGTTCGACCCGTACCGAAATCGACCACTCGAGTGTTTCGGGCGACTATAGCACATCAGCTCTATTTACGGACGTCAAAAACATTAATTCCATGCAAATAGACAATATCGATGCAACGAAACTTTTCTAGCGGCGTTGTAGCAAATGAAAACTTGACCCATGTCGAAATCGAGCATTCACGAGTTTCGGGCGACTACATCACATCAGCTCTAAGTACGAGTGCCAAGAACATTTATTCCATGCAGGTACATAATATCTATTCGTTGAAACTTGTCTGGCAGCAGTGTGGCGAATGCAAGTTCGACCCGTACCGAAATCGGTCATTCGAGTGTTTCGGGCGACTATAGCACATCAGCTCGATTTCCGGGTGTCAAAAGCATTAATTCCATGCAAATAGACAATATCGATGCATCGAAACTTTTTTAGCGGCGTTGTAGCAAACGAAAACTTGACCCATATCGAAATCGAGCATTCACGTGTTTCGGGCGACTGCAGCACATCAGCTCTAAGTACGAGTGCCAAAAACATTTATTTCATGCAAATACATAATATAAATGCATTGAAACTTGTCTGGCAGCATTGTGGCGAACGCTAGTTCGACCCGAACCGAATTCGAGCATTCGAGTGTTTCGGGTGACTATAGCACATCAGCTCGAATTACGGGTTTGAAAAACATTAATTCCATGCTAATAGGCGATATCGATGCAACGAAACTTATCTAGCGGCGCTGAAGCGATCGAAACCTTGACGCACACCAAAATCGAGCATTCTCGTCTTTCGGGCGACTGTAGCACATCAGCTCTAAGTTCGAGAGCCAAAAACATTTATTCCATGCAGGTTCATAATATTTATTCGTTGAAACTTGTGTGGCAGCATTGTGGCGAACGCAAGTTCGACCCGTACCGAAATCGACCACTCGAGTGTTTCGGGCGACTATAGCACATCAGCTCGAATTACGGGTGTGAAAAACATTAATTCCATGCTAATAGGCGATACCGATATAACGAAACTTATCTAGCGGCGTTGTAGCAAATGAAAACTTGACCCATGTCGAAATCGAGCATTCACGAGTTTCGGGCGACTACATCACATCAGCTCTAAGTACGAGTGCCAAAAACATTTATTCCATGCAGGTACATAATATCTATTCGTTGAAACTTGTCTGGCAGCATTGTGGCGAATGCAAGTTCGACCCGTACCGAAATCGGGCATTCGAGTGTTTCGGGCGACTATAGCACATCAGCTCGATTTACGGGTGTAAAAAACATTAATTCCATGCAAATAGACAATATCGATGCAACGAAACTTGTCTAGCGGCATTGTAGGAAACGAAAACTTGACCCATATCGAAATCGAGCATTCACGAGTTTCGGGCGACTGCATCACATCAGCTCTAAGTACGAGTGCCAAAAACATTTATTCCATGCAGGTACATAATATCTATTCGTTGAACCTTGTCTGGCAGCATTGTGGCGAACGCTAGTTCGACCCGTACCGAATTCGAGCATTCAAGTGTTTCGGGTGACTATAGCACATCAGCTCGAACTACGGGTGTCAAAAAGATTAATTCCATGCTAATAGGCGATATCGATGCAACGAAACTTATCTAGCATCGCTGTAGCGATCGAAACCTTGACGCACACCAATATCGAGCATTCCCGTCTTTCGGGCGACTGTAGCACATCAGCTCTAAGTTCGAGTACCAAAAACATTTATTCCATGCAGGTCCATCATGTCTATTCGTTGAAACTTGTCTGGCAGCATTGTGGCGAACGCTAGTTCGACCCGTACCGAATTCGAGCATTCGAATGTTTCGGGCGACTATAGCACATCAGCTCGATTTACGGGAGTCGAAAACATTAATTCCATGCAAATGGACAATATCGATGCAACGAAACTTGTCTAGCGGCGTTGCAGCAAACGAAAACTTGACCCATATCGAAATCGAGCATTCACGAGTTTCGGGCGAATACATCACATCAGATCTAAGTACGAGTGCCAAAAACATTTATTCCATGCAGGTACACAATATCTATACGTTGAAACTTGTCTGGCAGCATTGTGGCGAACGCTAGTTCGACCCGTACCGAATTCGAGCATTCGAGTGTTTCGGGTGACTATAGCACATCAGCTCGAATTACGGTTGTGAAAAACATTAATTCCATGCTAATAGGCGATATCGATGCAACGAAACTTATCTAGCGGCGCTGTAGCGATCGAAACCTTGACGCACACCAAAATCGAGCATTCCCGTCTTTCGGGCGACTGTAGCACATCAGTTCTAAGTTCGAGTGCCAAAAACATTTATTCCATGCAGGTCCATAATATCTATTCGTTGAAACTTGTCTGGCAGCATTGTGGCGAATGCAAGTTCGACCCGTACCGAAATCGGTCATTCGAGTGTTTCGGGCGACTATAGCACATCAGCTCGATTTCCGGGTGTCAAAAGCATTAATTCCATGCAAATAGACAATATCGATGCATCGAAACTTGTTTAGCGGCGTTGTAGCAAACGAAAACTTGACCCATGTCGAAATCGAGCATTCACGTGTTTCGGGCGACTGCAGCACATCAGCTCTAAGTACGAGTGCCAAAAACATTTATTTCATGCAAATACATAATATAAATGCGTTGAAACTTGTCTGGCAGCATTGTGGCGAACGCTAGTTCGACCCGAACCGAATTCGAGCATTCGAGTGTTTCGGGTGACTATAGCACATCAGCTCGAATTACGGGTGTGAAAAACATTAATTCCATGCTAATAGGCGATATCGATGCAACGAAACTTATCTAGCGGCGCTGTAGCGATCGAAACCTTGACGCACACCAAAATCGAGCATTCCCGTCTTTCGGGCGACTGTAGCACATCAGCTCTAAGTTCGAGTGCCAAAAACATTTATTCCATGCAGGTTCATAATATCTATTCGTTGAAACTTGTCTGGCAGCATTGTGGCGAACGCTAGTTCGACCTGTACCGAATTCGAGCATTCGAGTGTTTCGGGCGACTATAGCACATCTGCTCGATTAACCGGTATCGAAAACATTAATTCCATGCAAATGGACAATATCGATGCAACGAAACTTGTCTAGCGGCGTTATAGCAAACGAAAACTTGACCCATATAGATATCGAGCATTCACGTGTTTCGGGCGACTGCAGCACATCAGCTCTAACTACGAGTGCCAAAAACATTTATTTCATGCAAATACATAATATAAATGCGTTGAAACTTGTCTGGCAGCATTGTGGCGAACGATAGTTCGACCCGAACCGAATTCGAGCATTCAAGTGTTTCGGGTGACTATAGCACATAAGCTCGAATTACGGCTGTGAAAAACATTAATTCCATGCTAATGGGCGATATCGATGCAACGAAACTTATCTAGCGGCGCTGTAGCGATCGAAACCTTGACGCACACCAAAATCGAGCATTCCCTTCTTTCGGGCGACTGTAGCACATCAGCTCTAAGTTCGAGTGCCAAAAACATTTATTCCATGCAGGTCCATAATATCTATTCGTTGAAACTTGTCTGGCAGCATTGTGGCGAACGCTAGTTCGACACGTACCGAATTCGAGCATTCGAGGGTTTCGGGCGACTATAGCACTTCTGCTCAATTAACCGGTATCGAAAACATTAATTCCATGCAAATGGACAATATCGATGCAACGAAACTTGTCTAGCGGCGTTGTAGCAAACGAAAACTCGACCCATATAGAAATCGAGCATTCACGTGTTTCGGGCGACTGCAGCACATCAGCTCTAACTACGAGTGCCAACAACATTTATTTCATGCAAATACATAATATAAATGCGTTGAAACTTGTCTGGCAGCATTGTGGCGAACGCTAGTTCGACCCGAACCGAATTCGAGCAGTCGAGTGTTTCGGGTGCCTATAGCACATCAGCTCGAATTACGGGTGTGAAAAACATTAATTCCATGCTAATAGGCGATATCGATGCAACGAAACTTATCTAGCGGCGCTGTAGCGTTCGAAACCTTCAGGCACACCAAAATCGAGCATTCCCGTCTTTCGGGCGAATGGAGCACATCAGCTCTAAGTACGAGTGCCAAAAACATTTATTCCATGCAGGTACATAATATCTAATCGTTGAAACTTGTGTGGCAGTATTGTGGCGAACGCAAGTTCGACCCGTACCGAAATCGACCACTCGAGTGTTTCGGGCGACTATAGCACATCAGCTCTATTTATGGACGTCAAAAACATTAATTCCATGCAAACAGACAATATCGATGCAACGAAACTTTTCTAGCGGCGTTGTAGCAAATGAAAACTTGACCCATGTCGAAATCGAGCATTCACGAGTTTCGGGCGACTACATCACATCAGCTCTAAGTACGAGTGCCAGAAACATTTATTCCATGCAGGTACATAATATCTATTCGTTGAAACTTGTCTGGCAGCATTGTGGCGAATGCAAGTTCGACCCGTACCGAAATCGGGCATTCGAGTGTTTCGGGCGACTATAGCACATCAGCTCGATTTACGGGTGTAAAAAACATTAATTCCCTGCAAATAGACGATATCGATGCATCGAAATTTGTTTAGCGGCGTTGTAGCAAACGAAAACTTGACCCATATCGAAATCGAGCATTCACGTGTTTCGGGCGACTGCAGCACATCAGCACTAAGTACGAGTGCCAAAAACATTTATTTCATGCAAATACATAATATAAATGCGTTGAAACTTGTCTGGCAGCATTGTGGCGAACGCTAGTTCGACCCGAACCGAATTCGAGCATTCGAGTGTTTCGGGTGACAATAGCACATCAGCTCGAATTACGGGTGTGAAAAACATTAATTCCATGCTAATAGGCGATATCGATGCAACGAAACTTATCTAGCGACGCTGTAGCGTTCGAAACCTTCAGGCACACCAAAATCGAGCATTCCCGTCTTTCGGGCGAATGGAGCACATCAGCTCTAAGTACGAGTGCCAAAAACATTTATTCCATGCAGGTACATAATATCTATTCGTTGAAACTTGTGTGGCAGCATTGTGGTGAACGCAAGTTCGACCCGTACCGAAATCGACCACTCGAGTGTTTCGGGCGACTATAGCACATCAGCTCGATTTACGGGTGTCAAAAATATTAATTCCATGCAAATAGACAATATCGATGCAACGAAACTTGTCTAGCGGCGTTGTAGCACATGAAAACTTGACCCATGTCGAAATCGAGCATTCACGAGTTTCGGGCGACTACATCACATCAGCTCTAAGTACGAGTGCCAAGAACATTTATTCCATGCAGGTACATAATATCTATTCGTTGAAACTTGTCTGGCAGCAGTGTGGCGAATGCAAGTTCGACCCGTACCGAAATCGGTCATTCGAGTGTTTCGGGCGACTATAGCACATCAGCTCGATTTCCGGGTGTCAAAAGCATTAATTCCATGCAAATAGACAATATCGATGCATCGAAACTTGTTTAGCGGCGTTGTAGCAAACGAAAACTTGACCCATATCGAAATCGAGCATTCACGTGTTTCGGGCGACTGCAGCACATCAGCTCTAAGTACGAGTGCCAAAAACATTTATTTCATGCAAATACATAATATAAATGCATTGAAACTTGTCTGGCAGCATTGTGGCCAACGCTAGTTCGACCCGAACCGAATTCGAGCATTCGAGTGTTTCGGGTGACTATAGCACATCAGCTCGAATTACGGGTGTGAAAAACATTAATTCCATGCTAATAGGCGATATCGATGCAACGAAACTTATCTAGCGGCGCTGTAGCGATCGAAACCTTGACGCACACTGTTCAATTATTAACCACGGTCGGGTTAGATAATTGACTGAACTCAGCAGTCCCCGAGTCGTCGTATCGTGGATCGAGTTTAGCCCAACATCTTGAGACGATACTGGCGCGAAGGGTCCCTCGGAACCCCTCAGCGGCTCGTCCCTGTCCTTCTTGCTCGACCACGCTGCGACGCTTGGGGGCAGACATTGTAGTTTCAACGCATGATGTAGAAGCAACAAGTGCTAAATCGCAAACGGTTACTCAGTCCCTCTCATTCTAAGACCGCTCATTTTATGAAAGCTCGACTTCACTTTGCTCACGGTAACTACTCAAAATACAATTCGTGTCATTTCAACTGGCCGTGACAGTGAATCACACTCAACCTTACGAGTATCCTTACAACGTACTCGAGCTCACGTTATTTAACGGTCAACTCACTCGCCGGCTCACCTAGTCTCGTTCAGTTCAATTCGGTTACTATACAGCTCGTAAGGTAATCGCAAGAAGAACTAGCAAAACTCGGTACGTAAACTCAAAGTGCATTCACAATCAAGAGAAGAGAAAAACGGTAAAACATAGATAATTTTATACAAAGGAACATCATTCGCTCTCTCTCCTGCACACGGAAATTAGTGCGCGTTCTCCCTTACTCTTACGAGAGATCATCATTCGCTCTCTCTCCTACACATGTGAATTAGTGCGCGTTCTCCCTCACTCTCACGAGAGATACCACTCTCCTTCTCGCTCATACTCACGTTAACTCTCATTCGTTCTCTCTCATACTCACGCGAGCTATCTCGCGTTCTCCATCTTGTTCACGGGAGCTATTTAGCGTTCCCTCTCATACTCACGGGAAATATCACACAGTCTCTCTCACTCTTATCGAAAACTCATAAGTGTCATCTCGCACACGATACCACGACGAACTTCCTTCGCGCTGCATAGTGATTCGACGCACTGTTATCGTGCATTAAAACAATAATAAAAATTAGCGTGAAAATATTTAGCGTGAAATTATATTTATAATAAATTTATATTAAAGGTTTATTTTGGTGTTTTTATTTTTACCTATCGTACTACCAGCAGTCTTCTCGCGACATTTTTTGGTCCTTCGAGCCGGATCGTTCAGTGCTAGGGGTGAAGTGAATCGTGTGAACTCTTTTGAACAATTCCGCGCGTGTGCTCTCCATTTTTTCAACTCATCTCTTTTGAACAATTCATCGCAAGTGCGCGCTCAGTTTTTTGAACTCTTTTCTTTTGAACAATTCATCGCGAGTGCGCGCTCAGTTTTTTGAACTCCTTTCTTTTGAACAATTCCGCGCGTGCGCTCTCTATTTTTTTTCAACTCATCTTTTTAGAATAATGCATTGCAAGTGCGCGCTCAGTTTTTGGAACTCTTTTCTTTTGAACAATTCATCGCGAGTGCGCGCTCAGTTTTGTTTTTGAACTCTTTTCTTTTGAACAGTTCCGCTCGTGCGCTCTCTATCTCTTCAACTCATCGAGAAAGTTATTGTGTACACTCTCTCACAGTGGTCGGCATACTCGCCGGCGCAGTGGCTGGCCTACCCTGCCAATCAGTGCCTCTCTCGGTAAATACTCTTAATCAGTGATTGGCAGACTCGTTGGCGCAGCGGTCGGCAGACTCATCGGCGCAGTGGCTGGCATACCCTGCCAATCAGTGCCTCTCTCGGTAAATACTCTTACTCAGTGATTGGCAGACTCGTTAGCTCAGCGGTCGGCAGACTCCTCGGCGCAGTGGCTGGCATACCCTGCCAATCAGTGCCTCTCTCAGTGAACACTCTTACTCAGCGATTGGCAGACTCGGTGGCGCAGCGTTCGGCAGACTCATCGGCGCAGTGGCTGGCATACCCTGCCAACTATTGCCTCAACTCGAAGACTCTCTCTCTCTCTCGCAGTGGTGAACACACTCGGTAGCTCAGTGCTCGACAGACTCTTCGGTGCAGTGTTTAGCATACCCCGCCGATAATCTTGAAATGGCCGACTCAAAGAATCCCGCCGGTGGAATCACGACGCGCTCAAAATCTCGAACCACGACTCCCGTCGACCCGAGCGCCGAGGACCCTCCATCCAAAGACCATACGACCGATGATGAGGGCTCGGTCGTTACCACACCGCCGTCGCCGTCAATCGACGCCCAGGTGAGGCCGCGGAGAAGCGTCCTCGAAGCGGACGTTGTCGTAGATTGGACGGAGGAGGTCCCTCAAGAGGAAGAGGATTACACCACACCGGAACCAACTCAACCTGCTCACATCACACCTGGAAATACTCAACCGAAATCTCTCGATCCTCGAGTGGAATTCAGCATAGTTTCTCAGTTCTCAAGGCTCACATATATCCAGCAATCTCTCGCTCGCGCTGGGCATTTCTCCGTCGAGAAAATATCACTCATCGAGCTCGACTCAGAATCAACTCAACTCGAGGCAATTTGGGAGTGTTTCAACCGACAACACGAGGCTTTCGGCAACGTTTGTTCCGAAGAATTTTTCAGTCACCGATACATGACGGAGCAGGTATTCGATCAAGCACTCCTGGCCTACCGCTGCATCCAACATTGCTACGCAAGGCTCCGCACCAAGCTCACCCCCACGCCGAGGGACAGCAGCCATCATGGAAGCTCAACCTCACTCATCGGCAACTCTCACCTACGAAATCTACCAGAGATTCCTCTGCCGGAGTTCAGCGGAAACTACTCAGACTGGCCGTCATTCAAGGATCTCTTCACGTCGCTCATAATCAACGATCCCGCTGTCTCCAAGGTCGCTCAAATGCACTACCTAAAGGGTTGCGTAAAGGAATCCGCCGCGAAGCTCATCTCTACACTACCTGTCGCTGCCGACTCTTTTGACTCAGCCTGGAAAGCACTCATCGCCAGGTACGAAAACAAGCGACTTCTCATCTCGACTCATCTGGATAAATTATTCCAGCTCCAAGCGCTTCCGTCTCGCTCCGCGTCAGCGTTGCAAGCGCTGCTCAGCACCATCGTAGAGGCGCTCAATGCGCTGCAGGCACTCGGATCCCCGATCGAACACTGGGATCAGTTTCTCGTCCACTTGGTGACTCAACGGATCGACTCAACCACCCGCGAAGCTTGGGAGAATAAACTCGGCTCGTCAACCGAGTTCCCTACATTCGATCAACTCAAAAACTTCTTGATCGGAAGAGCTCGAGCACTCGAACGCCTCGAGGCCACCAAGGTTGAACCATTGACGACTCAATCCCACTACTCCAAACCCTCAACAAGAAGCGCTCATAACGCAGTAACGACTCAACAGGAAACTCTACGAACTCAAAAGACTGCTAGCTACCCTTGTGACTGTTGCCAAGGAGATCACTACATCGTGTTCTGCTCAAAATTCAGGATGCTATCATCCACGGCTCGCAACCGCCTAGTTGAGGACCAGCGACTGTGCTTCAATTGTCTCGGGCACCACTCATCGCGCTCGTGCAATAGCAAGAAGCTATGTCGCACGTGTGGTGCAAGACACCACACACTGATTCACCAGGACTCAAGGCCACCCGAGCCAAGCACGTCTCACTCGTCAACTTCAACGCCATGACTCAACAATGCTCATCAGGAGCAAACTCAACGCCGAACTCAACCTGTATTACTCGCTACAAGCCAAGCTCTACTTATCACACCGTTCAGCACTCATCTCGTTCGACTACTCATAGATCCAGGATCGGAACTCACTTTTATCAAGAATCAGCAAGTTCAACTCATCAACCTGAAGAAGCAACACTCAAGAATCTCGATCAGTGGAATCGGAGGATCAATCTCAACTTCCACGCGGGGAGCTACTCAAATCACCTTGCGCTCTGTGCACTCAAACGAATGCGTGTCTATCTATGCACACGTACTCAACACTCTCACATCTGTCTTACCGACATTTGTCTCAACTCAAAATAATTGGACTCATCTTCAGGGACTTCAGCTTGCCGATCCAGACTTCCTCACGTCTCAGCCAATCGATATTATCATCGGAGCCGACTCATACGGTAAAATCATCAAGGCGGGTTTGAGAAAACTCGACGATAATTCACCAATTGCTCAACTCACAATCTTCGGATGGATTGTTCTCGGTCCGGTTTCGTCAACTCGAAGTTCTCTCACCGCAGCTGCTCAACATGCATCTGTTGACACGTCAACTCAACAACTTCATGAATTAATGACAACCTTTTGGACGCAGCAAGAAGTCATTCACTCCAAACCAGCCGTGCTCACCTCAGATGAAGAAGAGTGTGAGAATCACTTCGTCTCTACTCATCAACGCGACAGCTCAGGGCGGTATATCGTAAGATTACCATTCAAATCTTCAGCAAGTCAACTTGGCGACTCATACCTCACCGCTCAACGAATTCTCTATCGTTTACTGAGACGATTATCGAATGACTCAACTTATAAACAACTCTATACCACCTTCCTGGAAGAATACGAAACGCTCAACCACATGGAACTCACAACTCACTCATCGTCGGATTTAACTGCCTATTATCTACCTCATCATGGAGTACTCAGACCGTACAGCTCAACAACGAAACTCAGAGTCGTTTTCAATGGCTCAAGTCCATCATCATCAGGAGTTTCACTCAACGACTTGCTCCATACCGGTCCGAAGATTCAACGTGACATCAGCGACGTTCTGCTCTGGGTGAGAAAACACAAGTACATATTCGCAACGGACATTAGCAAAATGTTTCGTCAAATCCTTGTACATCCGGACGATTGGAAACACCAGCGAATTTTGTGGATTGACTCAACTGGAGAAGTGGTACCATACGATCTCAAAACAGTCACGTACGGAACAAGAGCAGCCCCATTCTTGGCTGTTCGCACGTTGGAACAACTCATAAAGGATGAAGGCAATCGTTTTCCACTCGCAATTCAACCACTCACCTCTGGTAGATATATAGACGATATCTACGGAGGATCAAATAACTTGGTAGATCTCATCGAGGTAGCTCGTCAAGTACGAGAGATATGCTTGGCAGGCTGCTTCCCTTTGGCAAAGTGGCAAAGTAATCATCAACAACTGCTCATTAACATACAAGAAAACTCAGAGCCCTCACCCTCACGACAACTCGACGACAGCAGCACAACTCTACTCGGCCTGGCATGGTTTACATACACTGATACCTTCAGATTTCATTGGAATCCAACAAGCAAGGGGTCCAATCTCACCAAGAGAATCATTCTCTCGGAAATTGCTCAACTCTACGACCCACTCGGCTTCCTTGCACCACTCATCGTTAGAGCTAAAGTTTTGTTGCAAGAACTTTGGTTACTCAAGCTCAAATGGGATGACCCACTGCCATCTAACACTCAACAGCGATGGCTCAACCTCAAGGATGAGTTGACTCAAGTCTCTTGTCTTCGTATTCCAAGATGGCTTGAGATCACCGACCACTCAACAGTTCAAATTCACGGATTCGCGGACGCATCACAACTCTCAATGGCTGCCGTCGTCTATATCCGTGTTAGCAACTCAGACTCTAAGGCAAAGTGCACCCTCGTGTGCTCTAAATCTAGGGTTGCACCCTTGAAGAAGCTCACTATACCTCGTTTAGAACTCACCGCTGCTCTACTCTTGGCTCGACTCACACAATACGTTGTGAAAACTCTGGGACTATCAGGTGCACCCGTCTACCTCTGGACCGACTCATCAGTGACACTAACATGGATTACCTCACACCCATCACGCTGGAAGGACTTTGTCAGAAACCGAGTGTCGCAAATACAAGAACTGACTCCAGACTGCGAATGGAGCTTTATTTCTGGCAAGGAAAATCCAGCTGATTGTGCATCTCGGGGTGTAACTCTGTCCCAATTGGCAATGCATCAACTATGGTGGACAGGCCCCCCATGGTTATCACTCTCAATGCGCTCATGGCCCGCTCAACGACTCTTCTCAGACTCACAGGTTCACCAAGAGGAGCGACCGGAGCCCTCTGTTTCTGCAGCATCCGCTCAACCGGTGGATCAATGGGACATGATCCACAGATACTCAAGCTTGACGAGACTGCTGCGAGTCACGGCAACAATTCGTCGAGCAATCAACAGACTCAAGAAAATGCCACAGACTACGGTGAACATTCCACTCACGCCACACGAACTCAACGCAACACTCAAATTCTGGATTCGCTCAACTCAAGCAGCACACTTTAAATTCGAACTCACTGCGCTCAAGAACTTCGTTCATCTACCAAAATCTCACTCCTTTACTCGCTTAACGGCCTTCATCGACACACAAGGAATTATCCGAGTAGGAGGACGACTCGACAACTCACCCTTGGACACTGAGGGGAAGCATCCTGCAATATTACCTCGAAATTCTCACCTTTCCGACCTACTCATCGCAGATGCTCATGCTCGCACTCTCCATGGAGGAACTCAACTCACATTGAACCTGCTTCGGCAATCTGTTTGGATTATCGGTGGTAGAGCTCCAATCAGATCTTTCATCCTTCGCTGCTTGAGGTGTGCTCGGTTACGTGGCAATCGAGCGCAACAACTCATGGGTCAGCTCCCCTCCACGAGGGTCACTCCATCACGGCCGTTCACCACCACTGGAGTGGATTACGCAGGTCCACTCTCGATTAAAACGTGGAAGGGCAGAGGTGCAAAGGTTCAAAAAGGGTGGCTTTGCATCTTTGTCTGCTTTTCTACTTCAGCGCTTCATCTCGAAGTAGTAAGCGACTACTCAGCTGACTCGTTTCTCGCCGCGTTCAGACGGTTCACTGGACGCAGAGGTCTCTGCCATACTCTTCGCAGTGACTGCGGAACAACGTTCATTGGGGCAGATACCATGCTCAAAAAGCTCTTTACTCAAGGAACACGGGATCAACTCAACTTGACTGACTCACTTACTCAAGACAGAGTAAAATGGGAGCTCATCCCACCAGCTGCACCTCACATGGGAGGTAAATGGGAGGCAGCAGTGAAATCTGTCAAATATCACCTTCGTCGGACCATCGGAGAGACTCAGCTCACCTTCGAAGAACTGACTACTCTACTCATACAAATCGAAGCAGTACTCAACTCACGACCATTAGAGCCACTCACAGACGATCCTGAAGACATCTCAGCTCTCACACCAGGACATTTTCTCATCGGCCAGCCACTCACCACGATAATCGAGCCATCTCTGCTCGATCTCAACATTACCCGACTCGATCGGTGGCAACTCATTCAACAACGTTTCCAATACTTTTGGCATCGTTGGTCAGCTCAATACCTTCAGCAGCATCTCTCAATCTCAAAGTGGCATCATCCATCTCATGAGATAAAAGTTGGCTCACTTGTTCTACTCACGGATGAACGATATCCACCATCCAAGTGGCCACTAGCTCGCGTCACTCAACTGCATCCCGGCAAGGATGGACTCACCAGGGTTGTCACACTCAGAACCGCCACCACAACGCTCACGAGGCCGATCGTCAAGCTAGCGATCCTTCCATGGACTCACCGAGAATCTCCAGCATAATCATCATCAACTCTGTTGCTGATGGCGGGGAGAATGTTCAATTATTAACCACGGTCGGGTTAGATAATTGACTGAACTCAGCAGTCCCCGAGTCGTCGTATCGTGGATCGAGTTTAGCCCAACATCTTGAGACGATACTGGCGCGAAGGGTCCCTCGGAACCCCTCAGCGGCTCGTCCCTGTCCTTCTTGCTCGACCACGCTGCGACGCTTGGGGGCAGACATTGTAGTTTCAACGCATGATGTAGAAGCAACAAGTGCTAAATCGCAAACGGTTACTCAGTCCCTCTCATTCTAAGACCGCTCATTTTATGAAAGCTCGACTTCACTTTGCTCACGGTAACTACTCAAAATACAATTCGTGTCATTTCAACTGGCCGTGACAGTGAATCACACTCAACCTTACGAGTATCCTTACAACGTACTCGAGCTCACGTTATTTAACGGTCAACTCACTCGCCGGCTCACCTAGTCTCGTTCAGTTCAATTCGGTTACTATACAGCTCGTAAGGTAATCGCAAGAAGAACTAGCAAAACTCGGTACGTAAACTCAAAGTGCATTCACAATCAAGAGAAGAGAAAAACGGTAAAACATAGATAATTTTATACAAAGGAACATCATTCGCTCTCTCTCCTGCACACGGAAATTAGTGCGCGTTCTCCCTTACTCTTACGAGAGATCATCATTCGCTCTCTCTCCTACACATGTGAATTAGTGCGCGTTCTCCCTCACTCTCACGAGAGATACCACTCTCCTTCTCGCTCATACTCACGTTAACTCTCATTCGTTCTCTCTCATACTCACGCGAGCTATCTCGCGTTCTCCATCTTGTTCACGGGAGCTATTTAGCGTTCCCTCTCATACTCACGGGAAATATCACACAGTCTCTCTCACTCTTATCGAAAACTCATAAGTGTCATCTCGCACACGATACCACGACGAACTTCCTTCGCGCTGCATAGTGATTCGACGCACTGTTATCGTGCATTAAAACAATAATAAAAATTAGCGTGAAAATATTTAGCGTGAAATTATATTTATAATAAATTTATATTAAAGGTTTATTTTGGTGTTTTTATTTTTACCTATCGTACTACCAGCAGTCTTCTCGCGACACACACCAAAATCGAGCATTCTCGTCTTTCGGGCGACAGCAGCACATCAGCTCTAAGTTCGAGTGCCAAAATCATTTATTCCATGCAGGTTCATAATATCTATTCGTTGAAACTTGTCTGGCAGCATTATGGCGAACGCTAGTTCGACCCGTACCGAATTCGAGCATTCGAGTGTTTCGGGTGACTATAGCACATCAACTCGAATTACGGTTGTGAAAAACATTAATTCCATGCTAATAGGCGATATCGATGCAACGAAACTTATCTAGCGGCGCTGTAGCGATCGAAACCTTGACGCACACCAAAATCGAGCATTCCCGTCTTTCGGGCGACTGTAGCACATCAGTTCTAAGTTCGAGTGCCAAAAACATTTATTCCATGCAGGTCCATAATATCTATTCGTTGAAACTTGTCTGGCAGCATTGTGGCGAATGCAAGTTCGACCCGTACCGAAATCGGTCATTCGAGTGTTTCGGGCGATTATAGCACATCAGCTCGATTTCCGGGTGTCAAAAGCATTAATTCCATGCAAATAGACAATATCGATGCATCGAAACTTGTTTAGCGGCGTTGTAGCAAACGAAAACTTGACCCATGTCGAAATCGAGCATTCACGTGTTTCGGGCGACTGCAGCACATCAGCTCTAAGTACGAGTGCCAAAAACATTTATTTCATGCAAATACATAATATAAATGCGTTGAAACTTGTCTGGCAGCATTGTAGCGAACGCTAGTTCGACCCGAACCGAATTCGAGCATTCGAGTGTTTCGGGTGACTATAGCACATCAGCTCGAATTACGGGTGTGAAAAACATTAATTCCATGCTAATAGGCGATATCGATGCAACGAAACTTATCTAGCGGCGCTGTAGCGATCGAAACCTTGACGCACACCAAAATCGAGCATTCCCGTCTTTCGGGCGACTGTAGCACATCAGCTCTAAGTTCGAGTGCCAAAAACATTTATTCCATGCAGGTTCATAATATCTATTCGTTGAAACTTGTCTGGCAGCATTGTGGCGAACGCTAGTTCGACCTGTACCGAATTCGAGCATTCGAGTGTTTCGGGCGACTATAGCACATCTGCTCGATTAACCGGTATCGAAAACATTAATTCCATGCAAATGGACAATATCGAAGCAACGAAACTTGTCTAGCGGCGTTGTAGCAAACGAAAACTTGACCCATATAGATATCGAGCATTCACGTGTTTCGGGCGACTGCAGCACATCAGCTCTAACTACGAGTGCCAAAAACATTTATTTCATGCAAATACATAATATAAATGCGTTGAAACTTGTCTGGCAGCATTGTGGCGAACGATAGTTCGACCCGAACCGAATTCGAGCATTCGAGTGTTTCGGGTGACTATAGCACATAAGCTCGAATTACGGGTGTGAAAAACATTAATTCCATGCTAATGGGCGATATCGATGCAACGAAACTTATCTAGCGGCGCTGTAGCGATCGAAACCTTGACGCACACCAAAATCGAGCATTCCCGTCTTTCGGGCGACTGTAGCACATCAGCTCTAAGTTCGAGTGCCAAAAACATTTATTCCATGCAGGTCCATAATATCTATTCGTTGAAACTTGTCTGGCAGCATTGTGGCGAACGCTAGTTCGACACGTACCGAATTCGAGCATTCGAGGGTTTCGGGCGACTATAGCACTTCTGCTCAATTAACCGGTATCGAAAACATTAATTCCATGCAAATGGACAATATCGATGCAACGAAACTTGTCTAGCGGCGTTGTAGCAAACGAAAACTCGACCCATATAGAAATCGAGCATTCACGTGTTTCGGGCGACTGCAGCACATCAGCTCTAACTACGAGTGCCAACAACATTTATTTCATGCAAATACATAATATAAATGCGTTGAAACTTGTCTGGCAGCATTGTGGCGAACGCTAGTTCGACCCGAACCGAATTCGAGCAGTCGAGTGTTTCGGGTGACTATAGCACATCAGCTCGAATTACGGGTGTGAAAAACATTAATTCCATGCTAATAGGCGATATCGATGCAACGAAACTTATCTAGCGGCGCTGTAGCGTTCGAAATCTTCAGGCACACCAAAATCGAGCATTCCCGTCTTTCGGGCGAATGGAGCACATCAGCTCTAAGTACGAGTGCCAAAAACATTTATTCCATGCAGGTACATAATATCTAATCGTTGAAACTTGTGTGGCAGTATTGTGGCGAACGCAAGTTCGACCCGTACCGAAATCGACCACTCGAGTGTTTCGGGCGACTATAGCACATCAGCTCTATTTATGGACGTCAAAAACATTAATTCCATGCAAACAGACAATATCGATGCAACGAAACTTTTCTAGCGGCGTTGTAGCAAATGAAAACTTGACCCATGTCGAAATCGAGCATTCACGAGTTTCGGGCGACTACATCACATCAGCTCTAAGTACGAGTGCCAGAAACATTTATTCCATGCAGGTACATAATATCTATTCGTTGAAACTTGTCTGGCAGCATTGTGGCGAATGCAAGTTCGACCCGTACCGAAATCGGGCATTCGAGTGTTTCGGGCGACTATAGCACATCAGCTCGATTTACGGGTGTAAAAAACATTAATTCCCTGCAAATAGACGATATCGATGCATCGAAATTTGTTTAGCGGCGTTGTAGCAAACGAAAACTTGACCCATATCGAAATCGAGCATTCACGTGTTTCGGGCGACTGCAGCACATCAGCACTAAGTACGAGTGCCAAAAACATTTATTTCATGCAAATACATAATATAAATGCGTTGAAACTTGTCTGGCAGCATTGTGGCGAACGCTAGTTCGACCCGAACCGAATTCGAGCATTCGAGTGTTTCGGGTGACAATAGCACATCAGCTCGAATTACGGGTGTGAAAAACATTAATTCCATGCTAATAGGCGATATCGATGCAACGAAACTTATCTAGCGACGCTGTAGCGTTCGAAACCTTCAGGCACACCAAAATCGAGCATTCCCGTCTTTCGGGCGAATGGAGCACATCAGCTCTAAGTACGAGTGCCAAAAACATTTATTCCATGCAGGTACATAATATCTATTCGTTGAAACTTGTGTGGCAGCATTGTGGTGAACGCAAGTTCGAACCGTACCGAAATCGACCACTCGAGTGTTTCGGGCGACTATAGCACATCAGCTCGATTTACGGGTGTCAAAAATATTAATTCCATGCAAATAGACAATATCGATGCAACGAAACTTGTCTAGCGGCGTTGTAGCACATGAAAACTTGACCCATGTCGAAATCGAGCATTCACGAGTTTCGGGCGACTACATCACATCAGCTCTAAGTACGAGTGCCAAGAACATTTATTCCATGCAGGTACATAATATCTATTCGTTGAAACTTGTCTGGCAGCAGTGTGGCGAATGCAAGTTCGACCCGTACCGAAATCGGTCATTCGAGTGTTTCGGGCGACTATAGCACATCAGCTCGATTTCCGGGTGTCAAAAGCATTAATTCCATGCAAATAGACAATATCGATGCATCGAAACTTGTTTAGCGGCGTTGTAGCAAACGAAAACTTGACCCATATCGAAATCGAGCATTCACGTGTTTCGGGCGACTGCAGCACATCAGCTCTAAGTACGAGTGCCAAAAACATTTATTTCATGCAAATACATAATATAAATGCATTGAAACTTGTCTGGCAGCATTGTGGCCAACGCTAGTTCGACCCGAACCGAATTCGAGCATTCGAGTGTTTCGGGTGACTATAGCACATCAGCTCGAATTACGGGTGTGAAAAACATTAATTCCATGCTAATAGGCGATATCGATGCAACGAAACTTATCTAGCGGCGCTGTAGCGATCGAAACCTTGACGCACACCAAAATCGAGCATTCTCGTCTTTCGGGCGACAGCAGCACATCAGCTCTAAGTTCGAGTGCCAAAATCATTTATTCCATGCAGGTTCATAATATCTATTCGTTGAAACTTGTCTGGCAGCATTATGGCGAACGCTAGTTCGACCCGTACCGAATTCGAGCATTCGAGTGTTTCGGGTGACTATAGCACATCAGCTCGAATTACGGTTGTGAAAAACATTAATTCCATGCTAATAGGCGATATCGATGCAACGAAACTTATCTAGCGGCGCTGTAGCGATCGAAACCTTGACGCACACCAAAATCGAGCATTCCCGTCTTTCGGGCGACTGTAGCACATCAGTTCTAAGTTCGAGTGCCAAAAACATTTATTCCATGCAGGTCCATAATATCTATTCGTTGAAACTTGTCTGGCAGCATTGTGGCGAATGCAAGTTCGACCCGTACCGAAATCGGTCATTCGAGTGTTTCGGGCGACTATAGCACATCAGCTCGATTTCCGGGTGTCAAAAGCATTAATTCCATGCAAATAGACAATATCGATGCATCGAAACTTGTTTAGCGGCGTTGTAGCAAACGAAAACTTGACCCATGTCGAAATCGAGCATTCACGTGTTTCGGGCGACTGCAGCACATCAGCTCTAAGTACGAGTGCCAAAAACATTTATTTCATGCAAATACATAATATAAATGCGTTGAAACTTGTCTGGCAGCATTGTAGCGAACGCTAGTTCGACCCGAACCGAATTCGAGCATTCGAGTGTTTCGGGTGACTATAGCACATCAGCTCGAATTACGGGTGTGAAAAACATTAATTCCATGCTAATAGGCGATATCGATGCAACGAAACTTATCTAGCGGCGCTGTAGCGATCGAAACCTTGACGCACACCAAAATCGAGCATTCCCGTCTTTCGGGCGACTGTAGCACATCAGCTCTAAGTTCGAGTGCCAAAAACATTTATTCCATGCAGGTTCATAATATCTATTCGTTGAAACTTGTCTGGCAGCATTGTGGCGAACGCTAGTTCGACCTGTACCGAATTCGAGCATTCGAGTGTTTCGGGCGACTATAGCACATCTGCTCGATTAACCGGTATCGAAAACATTAATTCCATGCAAATGGACAATATCGAAGCAACGAAACTTGTCTAGCGGCGTTGTAGCAAACGAAAACTTGACCCATATAGATATCGAGCATTCACGTGTTTCGGGCGACTGCAGCACATCAGCTCTAACTACGAGTGCCAAAAACATTTATTTCATGCAAATACATAATATAAATGCGTTGAAACTTGTCTGGCAGCATTGTGGCGAACGATAGTTCGACCCGAACCGAATTCGAGCATTCGAGTGTTTCGGGTGACTATAGCACATAAGCTCGAATTACGGGTGTGAAAAACATTAATTCCATGCTAATGGGCGATATCGATGCAACGAAACTTATCTAGCGGCGCTGTAGCGATCGAAACCTTGACGCACACCAAAATCGAGCATTCCCGTCTTTCGGGCGACTGTAGCACATCAGCTCTAAGTTCGAGTGCCAAAAACATTTATTCCATGCAGGTCCATAATATCTATTCGTTGAAACTTGTCTGGCAGCATTGTGGCGAACGCTAGTTCGACACGTACCGAATTCGAGCATTCGAGGGTTTCGGGCGACTATAGCACTTCTGCTCAATTAACCGGTATCGAAAACATTAATTCCATGCAAATGGACAATATCGATGCAACGAAACTTGTCTAGCGGCGTTGTAGCAAACGAAAACTCGACCCATATAGAAATCGAGCATTCACGTGTTTCGGGCGACTGCAGCACATCAGCTCTAACTACGAGTGCCAACAACATTTATTTCATGCAAATACATAATATAAATGCGTTGAAACTTGTCTGGCAGCATTGTGGCGAACGCTAGTTCGACCCGAACCGAATTCGAGCAGTCGAGTGTTTCGGGTGACTATAGCACATCAGCTCGAATTACGGGTGTGAAAAACATTAATTCCATGCTAATAGGCGATATCGATGCAACGAAACTTATCTAGCGGCGCTGTAGCGTTCGAAACCTTCAGGCACACCAAAATCGAGCATTCCCGTCTTTCGGGCGAATGGAGCACATCAGCTCTAAGTACGAGTGCCAAAAACATTTATTCCATGCAGGTACATAATATCTAATCGTTGAAACTTGTGTGGCAGTATTGTGGCGAACGCAAGTTCGACCCGTACCGAAATCGACCACTCGAGTGTTTCGGGCGACTATAGCACATCAGCTCTATTTATGGACGTCAAAAACATTAATTCCATGCAAACAGACAATATCGATGCAACGAAACTTTTCTAGCGGCGTTGTAGCAAATGAAAACTTGACCCATGTCGAAATCGAGCATTCACGAGTTTCGGGCGACTACATCACATCAGCTCTAAGTACGAGTGCCAGAAACATTTATTCCATGCAGGTACATAATATCTATTCGTTGAAACTTGTCTGGCAGCATTGTGGCGAATGCAAGTTCGACCCGTACCGAAATCGGGCATTCGAGTGTTTCGGGCGACTATAGCACATCAGCTCGATTTACGGGTGTAAAAAACATTAATTCCCTGCAAATAGACGATATCGATGCATCGAAATTTGTTTAGCGGCGTTGTAGCAAACGAAAACTTGACCCATATCGAAATCGAGCATTCACGTGTTTCGGGCGACTGCAGCACATCAGCACTAAGTACGAGTGCCAAAAACATTTATTTCATGCAAATACATAATATAAATGCGTTGAAACTTGTCTGGCAGCATTGTGGCGAACGCTAGTTCGACCCGAACCGAATTCGAGCATTCGAGTGTTTCGGGTGACAATAGCACATCAGCTCGAATTACGGGTGTGAAAAACATTAATTCCATGCTAATAGGCGATATCGATGCAACGAAACTTATCTAGCGACGCTGTAGCGTTCGAAACCTTCAGGCACACCAAAATCGAGCATTCCCGTCTTTCGGGCGAATGGAGCACATCAGCTCTAAGTACGAGTGCCAAAAACATTTATTCCATGCAGGTACATAATATCTATTCGTTGAAACTTGTGTGGCAGCATTGTGGTGAACGCAAGTTCGACCCGTACCGAAATCGACCACTCGAGTGTTTCGGGCGACTATAGCACATCAGCTCGATTTACGGGTGTCAAAAATATTAATTCCATGCAAATAGACAATATCGATGCAACGAAACTTGTCTAGCGGCGTTGTAGCACATGAAAACTTGACCCATGTCGAAATCGAGCATTCACGAGTTTCGGGCGACTACATCACATCAGCTCTAAGTACGAGTGCCAAGAACATTTATTCCATGCAGGTACATAATATCTATTCGTTGAAACTTGTCTGGCAGCAGTGTGGCGAATGCAAGTTCGACCCGTCCCGAAATCGGTCATTCGAGTGTTTCGGGCGACTATAGCACATCAGCTCGATTTCCGGGTGTCAAAAGCATTAATTCCATGCAAATAGACAATATCGATGCATCGAAACTTGTTTAGCGGCGTTGTAGCAAACGAAAACTTGACCCATATCGAAATCGAGCATTCACGTGTTTCGGGCGACTGCAGCACATCAGCTCTAAGTACGAGTGCCAAAAACATTTATTTCATGCAAATACATAATATAAATGCATTGAAACTTGTCTGGCAGCATTGTGGCCAACGCTAGTTCGACCCGAACCGAATTCGAGCATTCGAGTGTTTCGGGTGACTATAGCACATCAGCTCGAATTACGGGTGTGAAAAACATTAATTCCATGCTAATAGGCGATATCGATGCAACGAAACTTATCTAGCGGCGCTGTAGCGATCGAAATCTTGACGCACACCAAAATCGAGCATTCTCGTCTTTCGGGCGACTGTAGCACATCAGCTCTAAGTTCGAGAGCCAAAAACATTTATTCCATGCAGGTTCATAATATTTATTCGTTGAAACTTGCGTGGCAGCATTGTGGCGAACGCAAGTTCGACCCGTACCGAAATCGGGCATTCGAGTGTTTCGGGCGACTATAGCACATCAGCTCGATTTACGGGTGTAAAAAACATTAATTCCATGCAAATAGACAATATCGATGCAACGAAACTTGTCTAGCGGCGTTGTAGCAAACGAAAACTTGACCCATATCGAAATCGAGCATTCACGAGTTTCGGGCGACTGCATCACATCAGCTCTAAGTACGAGTGCCAAAAACATTTATTCCATGCAGGTACATAATATCTATTCGTTGAACCTTGTCTGGCAGCATTGTGGCGAACGCTAGTTCGACCCGTACCGAATTCGAGCATTCAAGTGTTTCGGGTGACTATAGCACATCAGCTCGAACTACGGGTGTCAAAAAGATTAATTCCATGCTAATAGGCGATATCGATGCAACGAAACTTATCTAGCATCGCTGTAGCGATCGAAACCTTGACGCACACCAAAATCGAGCATTCCCGTCTTTCGGGCGACTGTAGCACATCAGCTCTAAGTTCGAGTACCAAAAACATTTATTCCATGCAGGTCCATCATGTCTATTCGTTGAAACTTGTCTGGCAGCATTGTGGCGAACGCTAGTTCGACCCGTACCGAATTCGAGCATTCGAATGTTTCGGGCGACTATAGCACATCAGCTCGATTTACGGGAGTCGAAAACATTAATTCCATGCAAATGGACAATATCGATGCAACGAAACTTGTCTAGCGGCGTTGCAGCAAACGAAAACTTGATCCATATCGAAATCGAGCATTCACGAGTTTCGGGCGAATACATCACATCAGATCTAAGTACGAGTGCCAAAAACATTTATTCCATGCAGGTACACAATGTCTATACGTTGAAACTTGTCTGGCAGCATTGTGGCGAACGCAAGTTCGACCCGTACCGAAATCGACCACTCGAGTGTTTCGGGCGACTATAGCACATCAGCTCGATTTACGGGTGTCAAAAATATTAATTCCATGCAAATAGACAATATCGATGCAACGAAACTTGTCTAGCGGCGTTGTAGCAAATGAAAACTTGACCCATGTCGAAATCGAGCATTCACGGGTTTCGGGCGACTACATCACATCAGCTCTAAGTACGAGTGCCAAGAACATTTATTCCATGCAGGTACATAATATCTATTCGTTGAAACTTGTCTGGCAGCAGTGTGGCGAATGCAAGTTCGACCCGTACCGAAATCGGTCATTCGAGAGTTTCGGGCGACTATAGCACATCAGCTCGATTTCCGGGTGTCAAAAGCATTAATTCCATGCAAATAGACAATATCGATGCATCGAAACTTGTTTAGCGGCGTTGTAGCAAACGAAAACTTGACCCATATCGAAATCGAGCATTCACGTGTTTCGGGCGACTGCAGCACATCAGCTCTAAGTACGAGTGCCAAAAACATTTATTTCATGCAAATACATAATATAAATGCGTTGAAACTTGTCTGGCAGCATTGTGGCGAACGCTAGTTCGACCCGAACCGAATTCGAGCATTCGAGTGTTTCGGGTGACTATAGCACATCAGCTCGAATTACGGGTGTGAAAAACATTAATTCCATGCTAATAGGCGATATCGATGCAACGAAACTTATCTAGCGGCGCTGTAGCGATCTAAACCTTGACGCACACCAAAATCGAGCATTCTCGTCTTTCGGGCGACTGTAGCACATCAGCTCTAAGTTCGAGTGCCAAAAACATTTATTCCATGCAGGTTCATAATATCTATTCGTTGAAACTTGTCTGGCAGCATTGTGGCGTACGCTAGTTCGACCCGTACCGAATTCGAGCATTCGAGGGTTTCGGGCGACTATAGCACATCTGCTCGATTAACCGGTATCGAAAACATTAATTCCATGCAAATGGACAATATCGATGCAACGAAACTTGTCTAGCGGCGTTGTAGCAAACGAAAACTCGACCCATATAGAAATCGAGCATTCACGAGTTTCGGGCGACTACATCACATCAGCTCTAAGTACGAGTGCCAAGAACATTTATTCCATGCAGGTACATAATATCTATTCGTTGAAACTTGTCTGGCAGCAGTGTGGCGAATGCAAGTTCGACCCGTCCCGAAATCGGTCATTCGAGTGTTTCGGGCGACTATAGCACATCAGCTCGATTTCCGGGTGTCAAAAGCATTAATTCCATGCAAATAGACAATATCGATGCATCGAAACTTGTTTAGCGGCGTTGTAGCAAACGAAAACTTGACCCATATCGAAATCGAGCATTCACGTGTTTCGGGCGACTGCAGCACATCAGCTCTAAGTACGAGTGCCAAAAACATTTATTTCATGCAAATACATAATATAAATGCATTGAAACTTGTCTGGCAGCATTGTGGCCAACGCTAGTTCGACCCGAACCGAATTCGAGCATTCGAGTGTTTCGGGTGACTATAGCACATCAGCTCGAATTACGGGTGTGAAAAACATTAATTCCATGCTAATAGGCGATATCGATGCAACGAAACTTACCTAGCGGCGCTGTAGCGATCGAAACCTTGACGCACACCAAAATCGAGCATTCTCGTCTTTCGGGCGACTGTAGCACATCAGCTCTAAGTTCGAGAGCCAAAAACATTTATTCCATGCAGGTTCATAATATTTATTCGTTGAAACTTGCGTGGCAGCATTGTGGCGAACGCAAGTTCGACCCGTACCGAAATCGGGCATTCGAGTGTTTCGGGCGACTATAGCACATCAGCTCGATTTACGGGTGTAAAAAACATTAATTCCATGCAAATAGACAATATCGATGCAACGAAACTTGTCTAGCGGCGTTGTAGCAAACGAAAACTTGACCCATATCGAAATCGAGCATTCACGAGTTTCGGGCGACTGCATCACATCAGCTCTAAGTACGAGTGCCAAAAACATTTATTCCATGCAGGTACATAATATCTATTCGTTGAACCTTGTCTGGCAGCATTGTGGCGAACGCTAGTTCGACCCGTACCGAATTCGAGCATTCAAGTGTTTCGGGTGACTATAGCACATCAGCTCGAACTACGGGTGTCAAAAAGATTAATTCCATGCTAATAGGCGATATCGATGCAACGAAACTTATCTAGCATCGCTGTAGCGATCGAAACCTTGACGCACACCAAAATCGAGCATTCCCGTCTTTCGGGCGACTGTAGCACATCAGCTCTAAGTTCGAGTACCAAAAACATTTATTCCATGCAGGTCCATCATGTCTATTCGTTGAAACTTGTCTGGCAGCATTGTGGCGAACGCTAGTTCGACCCGAACCGAATTCGAGCATTCGAGTGTTTCGGGTGACAATAGCACATCAGCTCGAATTACGGGTGTGAAAAACATTAATTCCATGCTAATAGGCGATATCGATGCAACGAAACTTATCTAGCGACGCTGTAGCGTTCGAATCCTTCAGGCACACCAAAATCGAGCATTCCCGTCTTTCGGGCGAATGGAGCACATCAGCTCTAAGTACGAGTGCCAAAAACATTTATTCCATGCAGGTACATAATATCTATTCGTTGAAACTTGTGTGGCAGCATTGTGGTGAACGCAAGTTCGACCCGTACCGAAATCGACCACTCGAGTGTTTCGGGCGACTATAGCACATCAGCTCGATTTACGGGTGTCAAAAATATTAATTCCATGCAAATAGACAATATCGATGCAACGAAACTTGTCTAGCGGCGTTGTAGCACATGAAAACTTGACCCATGTCGAAATCGAGCATTCACGAGTTTCGGGCGACTACATCACATCAGCTCTAAGTACGAGTGCCAAGAACATTTATTCCATGCAGGTACATAATATCTATTCGTTGAAACTTGTCTGGCAGCATTGTGGCGAACGCTAGTTCGACCCGAACCGAATTCGAGCATTCGAGTGTTTCGGGTGACAATAGCACATCAGCTCGAATTACGGGTGTGAAAAACATTAATTCCATGCTAATAGGCGATATCGATGCAACGAAACTTATCTAGCGACGCTGTAGCGTTCGAAACCTTCAGGCACACCAAAATCGAGCATTCCCGTCTTTCGGGCGAATGGAGCACATCAGCTCTAAGTACGAGTGCCAAAAACATTTATTCCATGCAGGTACATAATATCTATTCGTTGAAACTTGTGTGGCAGCATTGTGGTGAACGCAAGTTCGACCCGTACCGAAATCGACCACTCGAGTGTTTCGGGCGACTATAGCACATCAGCTCGATTTACGGGTGTCAAAAATATTAATTCCATGCAAATAGACAATATCGATGCAACGAAACTTGTCTAGCGGCGTTGTAGCACATGAAAACTTGACCCATGTCGAAATCGAGCATTCACGAGTTTCGGGCGACTACATCACATCAGCTCTAAGAACGAGTGCCAAGAACATTTATTCCATGCAGGTACATAATATCTATTCGTTGAAACTTGTCTGGCAGCAGTGTGGCGAATGCAAGTTCGACCCGTACCGAAATCGGTCATTCGAGTGTTTCGGGCGACTATAGCACATCAGCTCGATTTCCGGGTGTCAAAAGCATTAATTCCATGCAAATAGACAATATCGATGCATCGAAACTTGTTTAACGGCGTTGTAGCAAACGAAAACTTGACCCATATCGAAATCGAGCATTCACGTGTTTCGGGCGACTGCAGCACATCAGCTCTAAGTACGAGTGCCAAAAACATTTATTTCATGCAAATACATAATATAAATGCATTGAAACTTGTCTGGCAGCATTGTGGCCAACGCTAGTTCGACCCGAACCGAATTCGAGCATTCGAGTGTTTCGGGTGACTATAGCACATCAGCTCGAATTACGGGTGTGAAAAACATTAATTCCATGCTAATAGGCGATATCGATGCAACGAAACTTATCTAGCGGCGCTGTAGCGATCGAAACCTTGACGCACACCAAAATCGAGCATTCTCGTCTTTCGGGCGACTGTAGCACATCAGCTCTAAGTTCGAGAGCCAAAAACATTTATTCCATGCAGGTTCATAATATTTATTCGTTGAAACTTGCGTGGCAGCATTGTGGCGAACGCAAGTTCGACCCGTACCGAAATCGGGCATTCGAGTGTTTCGGGCGACTATAGCACATCAGCTCGATTTACGGGTGTAAAAAACATTAATTCCATGCAAATAGACAATATCGATGCAACGAAACTTGTCTAGCGGCGTTGTAGCAAACGAAAACTTGACCCATATCGAAATCGAGCATTCACGAGTTTCGGGCGACTGCATCACATCAGCTCTAAGTACGAGTGCCAAAAACATTTATTCCATGCAGGTACATAATATAAATGCGTTGAAACTTGTCTGGCAGCATTGTGGCGAACGCTAGTTCGACCCGAACCGAATTCGAGCAGTCGAGTGTTTCGGGTGACTATAGCACATCAGCTCGAATTACGGGTGTGAAAAACATTAATTCCATGCAAATAGACAATATCGATGCAACGAAACTTGTCTAGCGGCGTTGTAGCAAATGAAAACTTGACCCATGTCGAAATCGAGCATTCACGAGTTTCGGGCGACTACATCACGTCAGCTCGAAGTACGAGTGCCAAAAACATTTATTCCATGCAGGTACATAATATCTATTCGTTGAAACTTGTGTGGCAGCATTGTGGTGAACGCAAGTTCGACCCGTACCGAAATCGACCACTCGAGTGTTTCGGGCGACTATAGCACATCAGCTCGATTTACGGGTGTCAAAAATATTAATTCCATGCAAATAGACAATATCGATGCAACGAAACTTGTCTAGCGGCGTTGTAGCAAACGAAAACTTGACCCATATCGAAATCGAGCATTCACGTGTTTCGGGCGACTGCAGCACATCAGCTCTAAGTACGAGTGCCAAAAACATTTATTTCATGCAAATACATAATATAAATGCGTTGAAACTTGTCTGGCAGCATTGTGGCGAACGCTAGTTCGACCCGAACCGAATTCGAGCATTCGAGTGTTTCGGGTGACTATAGCACATCAGCTCGAATTACGGGTGTGAAAAACATTAATTCCATGCTAATAGGCGATATCGATGCAACGAAACTTATCTAGCGGCGCTGTAGCGATCGAAACCTTGACGCACACCAAAATCGAGCATTCCCGTCTTTCGGGCGACTGTAGCACATCAGTTCTAAGTTCGAGTGCCAAAAACATTTATTCCATGCAGGTCCATAATATCTATTCGTTGAAACTTGTCTGGCAGCATTGCGGCGAATGCAAGTTCGACCCGTACCGAAATCGGTCATTCGAGTGTTTCGGGCGACTATAGCACATCAGCTCGATTTCCGGGTGTCAAAAGCATTAATTCCATGCAAATAGACAATATCGATGCATCGAAACTTGTTTAGCGGCGTTGTAGCAAACGAAAACTTGACCCATGTCGAAATCGAGCATTCACGTGTTTCGGGCGACTGCAGCACATCAGCTCTAAGTACGAGTGCCAAAAACATTTATTTCATGCAAATACATAATATAAATGCGTTGAAACTTGTCTGGCAGCATTGTGGCGAACGCTAGTTCGACCCGAACCGAATTCGAGCATTCGAGTGTTTCGGGTGACTATAGCACATCAGCTCGAATTACGGGTGTGAAAAACATTAATTCCATGCTAATAGGCGATATCGATGCAACGAAACTTATCTAGCGGCGCTGTAGCGATCGAAACCTTGACGCACACCAAAATCGAGCATTCCCGTCTTTCGGGCGACTGTAGCACATCAGCTCTAAGTTCGAGTGCCAAAAACATTTATTCCATGCAGGTCCATAATATCTATTCGTTGAAACTTGTCTGGCAGCATTGTGGCGAACGCTAGTTCGACACGTACCGAATTCGAGCATTCGAGGGTTTCGGGCGACTATAGCACTTCTGCTCAATTAACCGGTATCGAAAACATTAATTCCATGCAAAGGGACAATATCGATGCAACGAAACTTGTCTAGCGGCGTTGTAGCAAACGAAAACTCGACCCATATAGAAATCGAGCATTCACGTGTTTCGGGCGACTGCAGCACATCAGCTCTAACTACGAGTGCCAACAACATTTATTTCATGCAAATACATAATATAAATGCGTTGAAACTTGTCTGGCAGCATTGAGGCGAACGCTAGTTCGACCCGAACCGAATTCGAGCAGTCGAGTGTTTCGGGTGACTATAGCACATCAGCTCGAATTACGGGCGTGAAAAACATTAATTCCATGCTAATAGGCGATATCGATGCAACGAAACTTATCTAGCGACGCTGTAGCGTTCGAAACCTTCAGGCACACCAAAATCGAGCATTCCCGTCTTTCGGGCGAATGGAGCACATCAGCTCTAAGTACGAGTGCCAAAAACATTTATTCCATGCAGGTACATAATATCTATTCGTTGAAACTTGTGTGGCAGCATTGTGGTGAACGCAAGTTCGACCCGTACCGAAATCGACCACTCGAGTGTTTCGGGCGACTATAGCACATCAGCTCGATTTACGGGTGTAAAAAACATTAATTCCCTGCAAATAGACGATATCGATGCATCGAAACTTGTTTAGCGGCGTTGTAGCAAACGAAAACTTGACCCATATCGAAATCGAGCATTCACGTGTTTCGGGCGACTGCAGCACATCAGCACTAAGTACGAGTGCCAAAAACATTTATTTCATGCAAATACATAATATAAATGCGTTGAAACTTGTCTGGCAGCATTGTGGCGAACGCTAGTTCGACCCGAACCGAATTCGAGCATTCGAGTGTTTCGGGTGACAATAGCACATCAGCTCGAATTACGGGTGTGAAAAACATTAATTCCATGCTAATAGGCGATATCGATGCAACGAAACTTATCTAGCGGCGCTGTAGCGTTCGAAACCTTCAGGCACACCAAAATCGAGCATTCCCGTCTTTCGGGCGAATGGAGCACATCAGCTCTAAGTACGAGTGCCAAAAACATTTATTCCATGCAGGTACATAATATCTATTCGTTGAAACTTGTGTGGCAGCATTGTGGCGAACGCAAGTTCGACCCGTACCGAAATCGACCACTCGAGTGTTTCGGGCGACTATAGCACATCAGCTCGATTTACGGGTGTCAAAAATATTAATTCCATGCAAATAGACAATATCGATGCAACGAAACTTGTCTAGCGGCGTTGTAGCAAATGAAAACTTGACCCATGTCGAAATCGAGCATTCACGAGTTTCGGGCGACTACATCACATCAGCTCTAAGTACGAGTGCCAAGAACATTTATTCCATGCAGGTACATAATATCTATTCGTTGAAACTTGTGTGGCAGCATTGTGGTGAACGCAAGTTCGACCCGTACCGAAATCGACCACTCGAGTGTTTCGGGCGACTATAGCACATCAGCTCGATTTACGGGTGTAAAAAACATTAATTCCCTGCAAATAGACGATATCGATGCATCGAAACTTGTTTAGCGGCGTTGTAGCAAACGAAAACTTGACCCATATCGAAATCGAGCATTCACGTGTTTCGGGCGACTGCAGCACATCAGCACTAAGTACGAGTGCCAAAAACATTTATTTCATGCAAATACATAATATAAATGCGTTGAAACTTGTCTGGCAGCATTGTGGCGAACGCTAGTTCGACCCGAACCGAATTCGAGCATTCGAGTGTTTCGGGTGACAATAGCACATCAGCTCGAATTACGGGTGTGAAAAACATTAATTCCATGCTAATAGGCGATATCGATGCAACGAAACTTATCTAGCGGCGCTGTAGCGTTCGAAACCTTCAGGCACACCAAAATCGAGCATTCCCGTCTTTCGGGCGAATGGAGCACATCAGCTCTAAGTACGAGTGCCAAAAACATTTATTCCATGCAGGTACATAATATCTATTCGTTGAAACTTGTGTGGCAGCATTGTGGCGAACGCAAGTTCGACCCGTACCGAAATCGACCACTCGAGTGTTTCGGGCGACTATAGCACATCAGCTCGATTTACGGGTGTCAAAAATATTAATTCCATGCAAATAGACAATATCGATGCAACGAAACTTGTCTAGCGGCGTTGTAGCAAATGAAAACTTGACCCATGTCGAAATCGAGCATTCACGAGTTTCGGGCGACTACATCACATCAGCTCTAAGTACGAGTGCCAAGAACATTTATTCCATGCAGGTACATTATATATATTCGTTGAAACTTGTCTGGCAGCAGTGTGGCGAATGCAAGTTCGACCCGTACCGAAATCGGTCATTAGAGTGTTTCGGGCGACTATAGCACATCAGCTCGATTTCCGGGTGTCTAAAGCATTAATTCCATGCAAATAGACAATATCGATGCATCGAAACTTGTTTAGCGGCGTTGTAGCAAACGAAAACTTGACCCATATCGAAATCGAGCATTCACGTGTTTCGGGCGACTGCAGCACATCAGCTCTAAGTACGAGTGCCAAAAACATTTATTTCATGCAAATACATAATATAAATGCGTTGAAACTTGTCTGGCAGCATTGTGGCGAACGCTAGTTCGACCCGAACCGTATTCGAGCATTCGAGTGTTTCGGGTGACTATAGCACATCAGCTCGAATTACGGATGTGAAAAATATTAATTCCATGCTAATAGGCGATATCGATGAAACGAAACTTATCTAGCGGCGCTGTAGCGATCGAAAGCTTGACGCACACCAAAATCGAGCATTCTCGTCTTTCGGGCGACTGTAGCACATCAGCTCTAAGTTCGAGTGCCAAAAACATTTATTCCATGCAGGTTCATAATATCTATTCGTTGAAACTTGTCTGGCAGCATTGTGGCGAACGCTAGTTCGACCCGTACCGAATTCGAGCATTCGAGGGTTTCGGGCGACTATAGCACATCTGCTCGATTAACCGGTATCGAAAACATTAATTCCATGCAAATGGACAATATCGATGCAACGAAACTTGTCTAGCGGCGTTGTAGCAAACGAAAACTCGACCCATATAGAAATCGAGCATTCACGTGTTTCGGGCGACTGCAGCACATCAGCTCTAACTACGAGTGCCAAAAACATTTATTTCATGCAAATACATAATATAAATGCGTTGAAACTTGTCTGGCAGCATTGTGGCGAACGATAGTTCGACCCGAACCGATTTCGAGCATTCGAGTGTTTCGGGTGACTATAGCACATCAGCTCGAATTACGGGTGTGAAAAACATTAATTCCATGCTAATAGGCGATATCGATGCAACGAAACTTATCTAGCGGCGCTGTAGCGTTCGAAACCTTCAGGCACACCAAAATCGAGCATTCCCGTCTTTCGGGCGAATGGAGCACATCAGCTCTAAGTACGAGTGCCAAAAACATTTATTCCATGCAGGTACATAATATCTAATCGTTGAAACTTGTGTGGCAGTTTTGTGGCGAACGCAAGTTCGACCCGTACCGAAATCGACCACTCGAGTGTTTCGGGCGACTATAGCACATCAGCTCTATTTACGGACGTCAAAAACATTAATTCCATGCAAATAGACAATATCGATGCAACGAAACTTTTCTAGCGGCGTTGTAGCAAATGAAAACTTGACCCATGTCGAAATCGAGCATTCACGAGTTTCGGGCGACTACATCACATCAGCTCTAAGTACGAGTGCCAAGAACATTTATTCCATGCAGGTACATAATATCTATTCGTTGAAACTTGTCTGGCAGCAGTGTGGCGAATGCAAGTTCGACCCGTACCGAAATCGGTCATTCGAGTGTTTCGGGCGACTATAGCACATCAGCTCGATTTCCGGGTGTCAAAAGCATTAATTCCATGCAAATAGACAATATCGATGCATCGAAACTTTTTTAGCGGCGTTGTAGCAAACGAAAACTTGACCTATATCGAAATCGAGCATTCACGTGTTTCGGGCGACTGCAGCACATCAGCTCTAACTACGAGTGCCAACAACATTTATTTCATGCAAATACATAATATAAATGCGTTGAAACTTGTCTGGCAGCATTGTGGCGAACGCTAGTTCGACCCGAACCGAATTCGAGCAGTCGAGTGTTTCGGGTGACTATAGCACATCAGCTCGAATTACGGGCGTGAAAAACATTAATTCCATGCTAATAGGCGATATCGATGCAACGAAACTTGTCTAGCGGCGTTGTAGCAAACGAAAACTCGACCCATATAGAAATCGAGCATTCACGTGTTTCGGGCGACTGCAGCACATCAGCTCTAACTACGAGTGCCAACAACATTTATTTCATGCAAATACATAATATAAATGCGTTGAAACTTGTCTGGCAGCATTGTGGCGAACGCTAGTTCGACCCGAACCGAATTCGAGCAGTCGAGTGTTTCGGGTGACTATAGCACATCAGCTCGAATTACGGGCGTGAAAAACATTAATTCCATGCTAATAGGCGATATCGATGCAACGAAACTTATCTAGAGACGCTGTAGCGTTCGAAACCTTCAGGCACACCAAAATCGAGCATTCCCGTCTTTCGGGCGAATGGAGCACATCAGCTCTAAGTACGAGTGCCAAAAACATTTATTCCATGCAGGTACATAATATCTATTCGTTGAAACTTGTGTGGCAGCATTGTGGTGAACGCAAGTTCGACCCGTACCGAAATCGACCACTCGAGTGTTTCGGGCGACTATAGCACATCAGCTCGATTTACGGGTGTCAAAAATATTAATTCCATGCAAATAGACAATATCGATGCAACGAAACTTGTCTAGCGGCGTTGTAGCAAACGAAAACTTGACCCATATCGAAATCGAGCATTCACGTGTTTCGGGCGACTGCAGCACATCAGCTCTAAGTACGAGTGCCAAAAACATTTATTTCATGCAAATACATAATATAAATGCGTTGAAACTTGTCTGGCAGCATTGTGGCGAACGCTAGTTCGACCCGAACCGAATTCGAGCATTCGAGTGTTTCGGGTGACTATAGCACATCAGCTCGAATTACGGGTGTGAAAAACATTAATTCCATGCTAATAGGCGATATCGATGCAACGAAACTTATCTAGCGGCGCTGTAGCGTTCGAAACCTTCAGGCACACCAAAATCGAGCATTCCCGTCTTTCGGGCGAATGGAGCACATCAGCTCTAAGTACGAGTGCCAAAAACATTTATTCCATGCAGGTACATAATATCTATTCGTTGAAACTTGTGTGGCAGCATTGTGGCGAACGCAAGTTCGACCCGTACCGAAATCGACCACTCGAGTGTTTCGGGCGACTATAGCACATCAGCTCGATTTACGGGTGTCAAAAATATTAATTCCATGCAAATAGACAATATCGATGCAACGAAACTTGTCTAGCGGCGTTGTAGCAAATGAAAACTTGACCCATGTCGAAATCGAGCATTCACGAGTTTCGGGCGACTACATCACATCAGCTCTAAGTACGAGTGCCAAGAACATTTATTCCATGCAGGTACATTATATATATTCGTTGAAACTTGTCTGGCAGCAGTGTGGCGAATGCAAGTTCGACCCGTACCGAAATCGGTCATTAGAGTGTTTCGGGCGACTATAGCACATCAGCTCGATTTCCGGGTGTCTAAAGCATTAATTCCATGCAAATAGACAATATCGATGCATCGAAACTTGTTTAGCGGCGTTGTAGCAAACGAAAACTTGACCCATATCGAAATCGAGCATTCACGTGTTTCGGGCGACTGCAGCACATCAGCTCTAAGTACGAGTGCCAAAAACATTTATTTCATGCAAATACATAATATAAATGCGTTGAAACTTGTCTGGCAGCATTGTGGCGAACGCTAGTTCGACCCGAACCGAATTCGAGCATTCGAGTGTTTCGGGTGACTATAGCACATCAGCTCGAATTACGGATGTGAAAAACATTAATTCCATGCTAATAGGCGATATCGATGCAACGAAACTTATCTAGCGGCGCTGTAGCGTTCGAAACCTTCAGGCACACCAAAATCGAGCATTCCCGTCTTTCGGGCGAATGGAGCACATCAGCTCTAAGTACGAGTGCCAGAAACATTTATTCCATGCAGGTACATAATATCTATTCGTTGAAACTTGTGTGGCAGCATTGTGGCGAACGCAAGTTCGACCCGTACCGAAATCGACCACTCGAGTGTTTCGGGCGACTATAGCACATCAGCTCGATTTCCGGGTGTCAAAAGCATTAATTCCATGCAAATAGACAATATCGATGCATCGAAACTTGTTTAGCGGCGTTGTAGCAAACGAAAACTTGACCCATATCGAATTCGAGCATTCACGTGTTTCGGGCGACTGCAGCACATCAGCTCTAAGTACGAGTGCCAAAAACATTTATTTCATGCAAATACATAATATAAATGCGTTGAAACTTGTCTGGCAGCATTGTGGCGAACGCTAGTTCGACCCGAACCGAATTCGAGCATTCGAGTGTTTCGGGTGACTATAGCACATCAGCTCGAATTACGGGTGTGAAAAACATTAATTCCATGCTAATAGGCGATATCGATGCAACGAAACTTATCTAGCGGCGCTGTAGCGATCGAAACCTTGACGCACACCAAAATCGAGCATTCTCGTCTTTCGGGCGACTGTAGCACATCAGCTCTAAGTTCGAGTGCCAAAAACATTTATTCCATGCAGGTTCATAATATCTATTCGTTGAAACTTGTCTGGCAGCATTGTGGCGAACGCTAGTTCGACCCGTACCGAATTCGAGCATTCGAGGGTTTCGGGCGACTATAGCACATCTGCTCGATTAACCGGTATCGAAAACATTAATTCCATGCAAATGGACAATATCGATGCAACGAAACTTGTCTAGCGGCGTTGTAGCAAACGAAAACTCGACCCATATAGAAATCGAGCATTCACGTGTTTCGGGCGACTGCAGCACATCAGCTCTAACTACGAGTGCCAAAAACATTTATTTCATGCAAATACATAATATAAATGCGTTGAAACTTGTCTGGCAGCATTGTGGCGAACGCTAGTTCGACCCGAACCGAATTCGAGCAGTCGAGTGTTTCGGGTGACTATAGCACATCAGCTCGAATTACGGGTGTGAAAAACATTAATTCCATGCAAATAGACAATATCGATGCAACGAAACTTGTCTAGCGGCGTTGTAGCAAATGAAAACTTGACCCATGTCGAAATCGAGCATTCACGAGTTTCGGGCGACTACATCACGTCAGCTCGAAGTACGAGTGCCAAAAACATTTATTCCATGCAGGTACATAATATCTATTCGTTGAAACTTGTGTGGCAGCATTGTGGTGAACGCAAGTTCGACCCGTACCGAAATCGACCACTCGAGTGTTTCGGGCGACTATAGCACATCAGCTCGATTTACGGGTGTCAAAAATATTAATTCCATGCAAATAGACAATATCGATGCAACGAAACTTGTCTAGCGGCGTTGTAGCAAACGAAAACTTGACCCATATCGAAATCGAGCATTCACGTGTTTCGGGCGACTGCAGCACATCAGCTCTAAGTACGAGTGCCAAAAACATTTATTTCATGCAAATACATAATATAAATGCGTTGAAACTTGTCTGGCAGCATTGTGGCGAACGCTAGTTCGACCCGAACCGAATTCGAGCATTCGAGTGTTTCGGGTGACTATAGCACATCAGCTCGAATTACGGGTGTGAAAAACATTAATTCCATGCTAATAGGCGATATCGATGCAACGAAACTTATCTAGCGGCGCTGTAGCGATCGAAACCTTGACGCACACCAAAATCGAGCATTCTCGTCTTTCGGGCGACTGTAGCACATCAGCTCTAAGTTCGAGTGCCAAAAACATTTATTCCATGCAGGTTCATAATATCTATTCGTTGAAACTTGTCTGGCAGCATTGTGGCGAACGCTAGTTCGACCCGTACCGAATTCGAGCATTCGAGGGTTTCGGGCGACTATAGCACATCTGCTCGATTTCCGGGTGTCAAAAGCATTAATTCCATGCAAATAGACAATATCGATGCATCGAAACTTGTTTAGCGGCGTTGTAGCAAACGAAAACTTGACCCATATCGAAATCGAGCATTCACGTGTTTCGGGCGACTGCAGCACATCAGCTCTAAGTACGAGTGCCAAAAACATTTATTTCATGCAAATACATAATATAAATGCATTGAAACTTGTCTGGCAGCATTGTGGCCAACGCTAGTTCGACCCGAACCGAATTCGAGCATTCGAGTGTTTCGGGTGACTATAGCACATCAGCTCGAATTACGGGTGTGAAAAACATTAATTCCATGCTAATAGGCGATATCGATGCAACGAAACTTATCTAGCGGCGCTGTAGCGATCGAAACCTTGACGCACACCAAAATCGAGCATTCTCGTCTTTCGGGCGACAGCAGCACATCAGCTCTAAGTTCGAGTGCCAAAATCATTTATTCCATGCAGGTTCATAATATCTATTCGTTGAAACTTGTCTGGCAGCATTATGGCGAACGCTAGTTCGACCCGTACCGAATTCGAGCATTCGAGTGTTTCGGGTGACTATAGCACATCAGCTCGAATTACGGTTGTGAAAAACATTAATTCCATGCTAATAGGCGATATCGATGCAACGAAACTTATCTAGCGGCGCTGTAGCGATCGAAACCTTGACGCACACCAAAATCGAGCATTCCCGTCTTTCGGGCGACTGTAGCACATCAGTTCTAAGTTCGAGTGCCAAAAACATTTATTCCATGCAGGTCCATAATATCTATTCGTTGAAACTTGTCTGGCAGCATTGTGGCGAATGCAAGTTCGACCCGTACCGAAATCGGTCATTCGAGTGTTTCGGGCGACTATAGCACATCAGCTCGATTTCCGGGTGTCAAAAGCATTAATTCCATGCAAATAGACAATATCGATGCATCGAAACTTGTTTAGCGGCGTTGTAGCAAACGAAAACTTGACCCATGTCGAAATCGAGCATTCACGTGTTTCGGGCGACTGCAGCACATCAGCTCTAACTACGAGTGCCAAAAACATTTATTTCATGCAAATACATAATATAAATGCGTTGAAACTTGTCTGGCAGCATTGTGGCGAACGATAGTTCGACCCGAACCGAATTCGAGCATTCGAGTGTTTCGGGTGACTATAGCACATAAGCTCGAATTACGGGTGTGAAAAACATTAATTCCATGCTAATGGGCGATATCGATGCAACGAAACTTATCTAGCGGCGCTGTAGCGATCGAAACCTTGACGCACACCAAAATCGAGCATTCCCGTCTTTCGGGCGACTGTAGCACATCAGCTCTAAGTTCGAGTGCCAAAAACATTTATTCCATGCAGGTCCATAATATCTATTCGTTGAAACTTGTCTGGCAGCATTGTGGCGAACGCTAGTTCGACACGTACCGAATTCGAGCATTCGAGGGTTTCGGGCGACTATAGCACTTCTGCTCAATTAACCGGTATCGAAAACATTAATTCCATGCAAATGGACAATATCGATGCAACGAAACTTGTCTAGCGGCGTTGTAGCAAACGAAAACTCGACCCATATAGAAATCGAGCATTCACGTGTTTCGGGCGACTGCAGCACATCAGCTCTAACTACGAGTGCCAACAACATTTATTTCATGCAAATACATAATATAAATGCGTTGAAACTTGTCTGGCAGCATTGTGGCGAACGCTAGTTCGACCCGAACCGAATTCGAGCAGTCGAGTGTTTCGGGCGACTATAGCACATCAGCTCGAATTACGGGTGTGAAAAACATTAATTCCATGCTAATAGGCGATATCGATGCAACGAAACTTATCTAGCGGCGCTGTAGCGTTCGAAACCTTCAGGCACACCAAAATCGAGCATTCCCGTCTTTCGGGCGAATGGAGCACATCAGCTCTAAGTACGAGTGCCAAAAACATTTATTCCATGCAGGTACATAATATCTAATCGTTGAAACTTGTGTGGCAGTATTGTGGCGAACGCAAGTTCGACCCGTACCGAAATCGACCACTCGAGTGTTTCGGGCGACTATAGCACATCAGCTCTATTTATGGACGTCAAAAACATTAATTCCATGCAAACAGACAATATCGATGCAACGAAACTTTTCTAGCGGCGTTGTAGCAAATGAAAACTTGACCCATGTCGAAATCGAGCATTCACGAGTTTCGGGCGACTACATCACATCAGCTCTAAGTACGAGTGCCAGAAACATTTATTCCATGCAGGTACATAATATCCATTCGTTGAAACTTGTCTGGCAGCATTGTGGCGAATGCAAGTTCGACCCGTACCGAAATCGGGCATTCGAGTGTTTCGGGCGACTATAGCACATCAGCTCGATTTACGGGTGTAAAAAACATTAATTCCCTGCAAATAGACGATATCGATGCATCGAAATTTGTTTAGCGGCGTTGTAGCAAACGAAAACTTGACCCATATCGAAATCGAGCATTCACGTGTTTCGGGCGACTGCAGCACATCAGCACTAAGTACGAGTGCCAAAAACATTTATTTCATGCAAATACATAATATAAATGCGTTGAAACTTGTCTGGCAGCATTGTGGCGAACGCTAGTTCGACCCGAACCGAATTCGAGCATTCGAGTGTTTCGGGTGACAATAGCACATCAGCTCGAATTACGGGTGTGAAAAACATTAATTCCATGCTAATAGGCGATATCGATGCAACGAAACTTATCTAGCGACGCTGTAGCGTTCGAAACCTTCAGGCACACCAAAATCGAGCATTCCCGTCTTTCGGGCGAATGGAGCACATCAGCTCTAAGTACGAGTGCCAAAAACATTTATTCCATGCAGGTACATAATATCTATTCGTTGAAACTTGTGTGGCAGCATTGTGGTGAACGCAAGTTCGACCCGTACCGAAATCGACCACTCGAGTGTTTCGGGCGACTATAGCACATCAGCTCGATTTACGGGTGTCAAAAATATTAATTCCATGCAAATAGACAATATCGATGCAACGAAACTTGTCTAGCGGCGTTGTAGCACATGAAAACTTGACCCATGTCGAAATCGAGCATTCACGAGTTTCGGGCGACTACATCACATCAGCTCTAAGTACGAGTGCCAAGAACATTTATTCCATGCAGGTACATAATATCTATTCGTTGAAACTTGTCTGGCAGCAGTGTGGCGAATGCAAGTTCGACCCGTCCCGAAATCGGTCATTCGAGTGTTTCGGGCGACTATAGCACATCAGCTCGATTTCCGGGTGTCAAAAGCATTAATTCCATGCAAATAGACAATATCGATGCATCGAAACTTGTTTAGCGGCGTTGTAGCAAACGAAAACTTGACCCATATCGAAATCGAGCATTCACGTGTTTCGGGCGACTGCAGCACATCAGCTCTAAGTACGAGTGCCAAAAACATTTATTTCATGCAAATACATAATATAAATGCATTGAAACTTGTCTGGCAGCATTGTGGCCAACGCTAGTTCGACCCGAACCGAATTCGAGCATTCGAGTGTTTCGGGTGACTATAGCACATCAGCTCGAACTACGGGTGTCAAAAAGATTAATTCCATGCTAATAGGCGATATCGATGCAACGAAACTTATCTAGCATCGCTGTAGCGATCGAAACCTTGACGCACACCAAAATCGAGCATTCCCGTCTTTCGGGCGACTGTAGCACATCAGCTCTAAGTTCGAGTACCAAAAACATTTATTCCATGCAGGTCCATCATGTCTATTCGTTGAAACTTGTCTGGCAGCATTGTGGCGAACGCTAGTTCGACCCGAACCGAATTCGAGCATTCGAGTGTTTCGGGTGACAATAGCACATCAGCTCGAATTACGGGTGTGAAAAACATTAATTCCATGCTAATAGGCGATATCGATGCAACGAAACTTATCTAGCGACGCTGTAGCGTTCGAAACCTTCAGGCACACCAAAATCGAGCATTCCCGTCTTTCGGGCGAATGGAGCACATCAGCTCTAAGTACGAGTGCCAAAAACATTTATTCCATGCAGGTACATAATATCTATTCGTTGAAACTTGTGTGGCAGCATTGTGGTGAACGCAAGTTCGACCCGTACCGAAATCGACCACTCGAGTGTTTCGGGCGACTATAGCACATCAGCTCGACTTACGGGTGTCAAAAATATTAATTCCATGCAAATAGACAATATCGATGCAACGAAACTTGTCTAGCGGCGTTGTAGCACATGAAAACTTGACCCATGTCGAAATCGAGCATTCACGAGTTTCGGGCGACTACATCACATCAGCTCTAAGTACGAGTGCCAAGAACATTTATTCCATGCAGGTACATAATATCTATTCGTTGAAACTTGTCTGGCAGCATTGTGGCGAACGCTAGTTCGACCCGAACCGAATTCGAGCATTCGAGTGTTTCGGGTGACAATAGCACATCAGCTCGAATTACGGGTGTGAAAAACATTAATTCCATGCTAATAGGCGATATCGATGCAACGAAACTTATCTAGCGACGCTGTAGCGTTCGAAACCTTCAGGCACACCAAAATCGAGCATTCCCGTCTTTCGGGCGAATGGAGCACATCAGCTCTAAGTACGAGTGCCAAAAACATTTATTCCATGCAGGTACATAATATCTATTCGTTGAAACTTGTGTGGCAGCATTGTGGTGAACGCAAGTTCGACCCGTACCGAAATCGACCACTCGAGTGTTTCGGGCGACTATAGCACATCAGCTCGATTTACGGGTGTCAAAAATATTAATTCCATGCAAATAGACAATATCGATGCAACGAAACTTGTCTAGCGGCGTTGTAGCACATGAAAACTTGACCCATGTCGAAATCGAGCATTCACGAGTTTCGGGCGACTACATCACATCAGCTCTAAGTACGAGTGCCAAGAACATTTATTCCATGCAGGTACATAATATCTATTCGTTGAAACTTGTCTGGCAGCAGTGTGGCGAATGCAAGTTCGACCCGTACCGAAATCGGTCATTCGAGTGTTTCGGGCGACTATAGCACATCAGCTCGATTTCCGGGTGTCAAAAGCATTAATTCCATGCAAATAGACAATATCGATGCATCGAAACTTGTTTAACGGCGTTGTAGCAAACGAAAACTTGACCCATATCGAAATCGAGCATTCACGTGTTTCGGGCGACTGCAGCACATCAGCTCTAAGTACGAGTGCCAAAAACATTTATTTCATGCAAATACATAATATAAATGCATTGAAACTTGTCTGGCAGCATTGTGGCCAACGCTAGTTCGACCCGAACCGAATTCGAGCATTCGAGTGTTTCGGGTGACTATAGCACATCAGCTCGAATTACGGGTGTGAAAAACATTAATTCCATGCTAATAGGCGATATCGATGCAACGAAACTTATCTAGCGGCGCTGTAGCGATCGAAACCTTGACGCACACCAAAATCGAGCATTCTCGTCTTTCGGGCGACTGTAGCACATCAGCTCTAAGTTCGAGAGCCAAAAACATTTATTCCATGCAGGTTCATAATATTTATTCGTTGAAACTTGCGTGGCAGCATTGTGGCGAACGCAAGTTCGACCCGTACCGAAATCGGGCATTCGAGTGTTTCGGGCGACTATAGCACATCAGCTCGATTTACGGGTGTAAAAAACATTAATTCCATGCAAATAGACAATATCGATGCAACGAAACTTGTCTAGCGGCGTTGTAGCAAACGAAAACTTGACCCATATCGAAATCGAGCATTCACGAGTTTCGGGCGACTGCATCACATCAGCTCTAAGTACGAGTGCCAAAAACATTTATTCCATGCAGGTACATAATATAAATGCGTTGAAACTTGTCTGGCAGCATTGTGGCGAACGCTAGTTCGACCCGAACCGAATTCGAGCAGTCGAGTGTTTCGGGTGACTATAGCACATCAGCTCGAATTACGGGTGTGAAAAACATTAATTCCATGCAAATAGACAATATCGATGCAACGAAACTTGTCTAGCGGCGTTGTAGCAAATGAAAACTTCACCCATGTCGAAATCGAGCATTCACGAGTTTCGGGCGACTACATCACGTCAGCTCGAAGTACGAGTGCCAAAAACATTTATTCCATGCAGGTACATAATATCTATTCGTTGAAACTTGTGTGGCAGCATTGTGGTGAACGCAAGTTCGACCCGTACCGAAATCGACCACTCGAGTGTTTCGGGCGACTATAGCACATCAGCTCGATTTACGGGTGTCAAAAATATTAATTCCATGCAAATAGACAATATCGATGCAACGAAACTTGTCTAGCGGCGTTGTAGCAAACGAAAACTTGACCCATATCGAAATCGAGCATTCACGTGTTTCGGGCGACTGCAGCACATCAGCTCTAAGTACGAGTGCCAAAAACATTTATTTCATGCAAATACATAATATAAATGCGTTGAAACTTGTCTGGCAGCATTGTGGCGAACGCTAGTTCGACCCGAACCGAATTCGAGCATTCGAGTGTTTCGGGTGACTATAGCACATCAGCTCGAATTACGGGTGTGAAAAACATTAATTCCATGCTAATAGGCGATATCGATGCAACGAAACTTATCTAGCGGCGCTGTAGCGATCGAAACCTTGACGCACACCAAAATCGAGCATTCCCGTCTTTCGGGCGACTGTAGCACATCAGTTCTAAGTTCGAGTGCCAAAAACATTTATTCCATGCAGGTCCATAATATCTATTCGTTGAAACTTGTCTGGCAGCATTGCGGCGAATGCAAGTTCGACCCGTACCGAAATCGGTCATTCGAGTGTTTCGGGCGACTATAGCACATCAGCTCGATTTCCGGGTGTCAAAAGCATTAATTCCATGCAAATAGACAATATCGATGCATCGAAACTTGTTTAGCGGCGTTGTAGCAAACGAAAACTTGACCCATGTCGAAATCGAGCATTCACGTGTTTCGGGCGACTGCAGCACATCAGCTCTAAGTACGAGTGCCAAAAACATTTATTTCATGCAAATACATAATATAAATGCGTTGAAACTTGTCTGGCAGCATTGTGGCGAACGCTAGTTCGACCCGAACCGAATTCGAGCATTCGAGTGTTTCGGGTGACTATAGCACATCAGCTCGAATTACGGGTGTGAAAAACATTAATTCCATGCTAATAGGCGATATCGATGCAACGAAACTTATCTAGCGGCGCTGTAGCGATCGAAACCTTGACGCACACCAAAATCGAGCATTCCCGTCTTTCGGGCGACTGTAGCACATCAGCTCTAAGTTCGAGTGCCAAAAACATTTATTCCATGCAGGTTCATAATATCTATTCGTTGAAACTTGTCTGGCAGCATTGTGGCGAACGCTAGTTCGACCCGTACCGAATTCGAGCATTCGAGTGTTTCGGGCGACTATAGCACATCTGCTCGATTAACCGGTATCGAAAACATTAATTCCATGCAAATGGACAATATCGATGCAACGAAACTTGTCTAGCGGCGTTGTAGCAAACGAAAACTTGACCCATATAGATATCGAGCATTCACGTGTTTCGGGCGACTGCAGCACATCAGCTCTAACTACGAGTGCCAAAAACATTTATTTCATGCAAATACATAATATAAATGCGTTGAAACTTGTCTGGCAGCATTGTGGCGAACGATAGTTCGACCCGAACCGAATTCGAGCATTCGAGTGTTTCGGGTGACTATAGCACATAAGCTCGAATTACGGGTGTGAAAAACATTAATTCCATGCTAATGGGCGATATCGATGCAACGAAACTTATCTAGCGGCGCTGTAGCGATCGAAACCTTGACGCACACCAAAATCGAGCATTCCCGTCTTTCGGGCGACTGTAGCACATCAGCTCTAAGTTCGAGTGCCAAAAACATTTATTCCATGCAGGTCCATAATATCTATTCGTTGAAACTTGTCTGGCAGCATTGTGGCGAACGCTAGTTCGACACGTACCGAATTCGAGCATTCGAGGGTTTCGGGCGACTATAGCACTTCTGCTCAATTAACCGGTATCGAAAACATTAATTCCATGCAAATGGACAATATCGATGCAACGAAACTTGTCTAGCGGCGTTGTAGCAAACGAAAACTCGACCCATATAGAAATCGAGCATTCACGTGTTTCGGGCGACTGCAGCACATCAGCTCTAACTACGAGTGCCAACAACATTTATTTCATGCAAATACATAATATAAATGCGTTGAAACTTGTCTGGCAGCATTGTGGCGAACGCTAGTTCGACCCGAACCGAATTCGAGCAGTCGAGTGTTTCGGGTGACTATAGCACATCAGCTCGAATTACGGGCGTGAAAAACATTAATTCCATGCTAATAGGCGATATCGATGCAACGAAACTTATCTAGCGACGCTGTAGCGTTCGAAACCTTCAGGCACACCAAAATCGAGCATTCCCGTCTTTCGGGCGAATGGAGCACATCAGCTCTAAGTACGAGTGCCAAAAACATTTATTCCATGCAGGTACATAATATCTATTCGTTGAAACTTGTGTGGCAGCATTGTGGTGAACGCAAGTTCGACCCGTACCGAAATCGACCACTCGAGTGTTTCGGGCGACTATAGCACATCAGCTCGATTTACGGGTGTAAAAAACATTAATTCCCTGCAAATAGACGATATCGATGCATCGAAACTTGTTTAGCGGCGTTGTAGCAAACGAAAACTTGACCCATATCGAAATCGAGCATTCACGTGTTTCGGGCGACTGCAGCACATCAGCACTAAGTACGAGTGCCAAAAACATTTATTTCATGCAAATACATAATATAAATGCGTTGAAACTTGTCTGGCAGCATTGTGGCGAACGCTAGTTCGACCCGAACCGAATACGAGCATTCGAGTGTTTCGGGTGACAATAGCACATCAGCTCGAATTACGGGTGTGAAAAACATTAATTCCATGCTAATAGGCGATATCGATGCAACGAAACTTATCTAGCGGCGCTGTAGCGTTCGAAACCTTCAGGCACACCAAAATCGAGCATTCCCGTCTTTCGGGCGAATGGAGCACATCAGCTCTAAGTACGAGTGCCAAAAACATTTATTCCATGCAGGTACATAATATCTATTCGTTGAAACTTGTGTGGCAGCATTGTGGCGAACGCAAGTTCGACCCGTACCGAAATCGACCACTCGAGTGTTTCGGGCGACTATAGCACATCAGCTCGATTTCCGGGTGTCTAAAGCATTAATTCCATGCAAATAGACAATATCGATGCATCGAAACTTGTTTAGCGGCGTTGTAGCAAACGAAAACTTGACCCATATCGAAATCGAGCATTCACGTGTTTCGGGCGACTGCAGCACATCAGCTCTAAGTACGAGTGCCAAAAACATTTATTTCATGCAAATACATAATATAAATGCGTTGAAACTTGTCTGGCAGCATTGTGGCGAACGCTAGTTCGACCCGTACCGAATTCGAGCATTCGAGGGTTTCGGGCGACTATAGCACATCTGCTCGATTTCCGGGTGTCAAAAGCATTAATTCCATGCAAATAGACAATATCGATGCATCGAAACTTGTTTAGCGGCGTTGTAGCAAACGAAAACTTGACCCATATCGAAATCGAGCATTCACGTGTTTCGGGCGACTGCAGCACATCAGCTCTAAGTACGAGTGCCAAAAACATTTATTTCATGCAAATACATAATATAAATGCATTGAAACTTGTCTGGCAGCATTGTGGCCAACGCTAGTTCGACCCGAACCGAATTCGAGCATTCGAGTGTTTCGGGTGACTATAGCACATCAGCTCGAATTACGGGTGTGAAAAACATTAATTCCATGCTAATAGGCGATATCGATGCAACGAAACTTATCTAGCGGCGCTGTAGCGATCGAAACCTTGACGCACACCAAAATCGAGCATTCTCGTCTTTCGGGCGACAGCAGCACATCAGCTCTAAGTTCGAGTGCCAAAATCATTTATTCCATGCAGGTTCATAATATCTATTCGTTGAAACTTGTCTGGCAGCATTATGGCGAACGCTAGTTCGACCCGTACCGAATTCGAGCATTCGAGTGTTTCGGGTGACTATAGCACATCAGCTCGAATTACGGTTGTGAAAAACATTAATTCCATGCTAATAGGCGATATCGATGCAACGAAACTTATCTAGCGGCGCTGTAGCGATCGAAACCTTGACGCACACCAAAATCGAGCATTCCCGTCTTTCGGGCGACTGTAGCACATCAGTTCTAAGTTCGAGTGCCAAAAACATTTATTCCATGCAGGTCCATAATATCTATTCGTTGAAACTTGTCTGGCAGCATTGTGGCGAATGCAAGTTCGACCCGTACCGAAATCGGTCATTCGAGTGTTTCGGGCGACTATAGCACATCAGCTCGATTTCCGGGTGTCAAAAGCATTAATTCCATGCAAATAGACAATATCGATGCATCGAAACTTGTTTAGCGGCGTTGTAGCAAACGAAAACTTGACCCATGTCGAAATCGAGCATTCACGTGTTTCGGGCGACTGCAGCACATCAGCTCTAACTACGAGTGCCAAAAACATTTATTTCATGCAAATACATAATATAAATGCGTTGAAACTTGTCTGGCAGCATTGTGGCGAACGATAGTTCGACCCGAACCGAATTCGAGCATTCGAGTGTTTCGGGTGACTATAGCACATAAGCTCGAATTACGGGTGTGAAAAACATTAATTCCATGCTAATGGGCGATATCGATGCAACGAAACTTATCTAGCGGCGCTGTAGCGATCGAAACCTTGACGCACACCAAAATCGAGCATTCCCGTCTTTCGGGCGACTGTAGCACATCAGCTCTAAGTTCGAGTGCCAAAAACATTTATTCCATGCAGGTCCATAATATCTATTCGTTGAAACTTGTCTGGCAGCATTGTGGCGAACGCTAGTTCGACACGTACCGAATTCGAGCATTCGAGGGTTTCGGGCGACTATAGCACTTCTGCTCAATTAACCGGTATCGAAAACATTAATTCCATGCAAATGGACAATATCGATGCAACGAAACTTGTCTAGCGGCGTTGTAGCAAACGAAAACTCGACCCATATAGAAATCGAGCATTCACGTGTTTCGGGCGACTGCAGCACATCAGCTCTAACTACGAGTGCCAACAACATTTATTTCATGCAAATACATAATATAAATGCGTTGAAACTTGTCTGGCAGCATTGTGGCGAACGCTAGTTCGACCCGAACCGAATTCGAGCAGTCGAGTGTTTCGGGCGACTATAGCACATCAGCTCGAATTACGGGTGTGAAAAACATTAATTCCATGCTAATAGGCGATATCGATGCAACGAAACTTATCTAGCGGCGCTGTAGCGTTCGAAACCTTCAGGCACACCAAAATCGAGCATTCCCGTCTTTCGGGCGAATGGAGCACATCAGCTCTAAGTACGAGTGCCAAAAACATTTATTCCATGCAGGTACATAATATCTAATCGTTGAAACTTGTGTGGCAGTATTGTGGCGAACGCAAGTTCGACCCGTACCGAAATCGACCACTCGAGTGTTTCGGGCGACTATAGCACATCAGCTCTATTTATGGACGTCAAAAACATTAATTCCATGCAAACAGACAATATCGATGCAACGAAACTTTTCTAGCGGCGTTGTAGCAAATGAAAACTTGACCCATGTCGAAATCGAGCATTCACGAGTTTCGGGCGACTACATCACATCAGCTCTAAGTACGAGTGCCAGAAACATTTATTCCATGCAGGTACATAATATCCATTCGTTGAAACTTGTCTGGCAGCATTGTGGCGAATGCAAGTTCGACCCGTACCGAAATCGGGCATTCGAGTGTTTCGGGCGACTATAGCACATCAGCTCGATTTACGGGTGTAAAAAACATTAATTCCCTGCAAATAGACGATATCGATGCATCGAAATTTGTTTAGCGGCGTTGTAGCAAACGAAAACTTGACCCATATCGAAATCGAGCATTCACGTGTTTCGGGCGACTGCAGCACATCAGCACTAAGTACGAGTGCCAAAAACATTTATTTCATGCAAATACATAATATAAATGCGTTGAAACTTGTCTGGCAGCATTGTGGCGAACGCTAGTTCGACCCGAACCGAATTCGAGCATTCGAGTGTTTCGGGTGACAATAGCACATCAGCTCGAATTACGGGTGTGAAAAACATTAATTCCATGCTAATAGGCGATATCGATGCAACGAAACTTATCTAGCGACGCTGTAGCGTTCGAAACCTTCAGGCACACCAAAATCGAGCATTCCCGTCTTTCGGGCGAATGGAGCACATCAGCTCTAAGTACGAGTGCCAAAAACATTTATTCCATGCAGGTACATAATATCTATTCGTTGAAACTTGTGTGGCAGCATTGTGGTGAACGCAAGTTCGACCCGTACCGAAATCGACCACTCGAGTGTTTCGGGCGACTATAGCACATCAGCTCGATTTACGGGTGTCAAAAATATTAATTCCATGCAAATAGACAATATCGATGCAACGAAACTTGTCTAGCGGCGTTGTAGCACATGAAAACTTGACCCATGTCGAAATCGAGCATTCACGAGTTTCGGGCGACTACATCACATCAGCTCTAAGTACGAGTGCCAAGAACATTTATTCCATGCAGGTACATAATATCTATTCGTTGAAACTTGTCTGGCAGCAGTGTGGCGAATGCAAGTTCGACCCGTCCCGAAATCGGTCATTCGAGTGTTTCGGGCGACTATAGCACATCAGCTCGATTTCCGGGTGTCAAAAGCATTAATTCCATGCAAATAGACAATATCGATGCATCGAAACTTGTTTAGCGGCGTTGTAGCAAACGAAAACTTGACCCATATCGAAATCGAGCATTCACGTGTTTCGGGCGACTGCAGCACATCAGCTCTAAGTACGAGTGCCAAAAACATTTATTTCATGCAAATACATAATATAAATGCATTGAAACTTGTCTGGCAGCATTGTGGCCAACGCTAGTTCGACCCGAACCGAATTCGAGCATTCGAGTGTTTCGGGTGACTATAGCACATCAGCTCGAACTACGGGTGTCAAAAAGATTAATTCCATGCTAATAGGCGATATCGATGCAACGAAACTTATCTAGCATCGCTGTAGCGATCGAAACCTTGACGCACACCAAAATCGAGCATTCCCGTCTTTCGGGCGACTGTAGCACATCAGCTCTAAGTTCGAGTACCAAAAACATTTATTCCATGCAGGTCCATCATGTCTATTCGTTGAAACTTGTCTGGCAGCATTGTGGCGAACGCTAGTTCGACCCGAACCGAATTCGAGCATTCGAGTGTTTCGGGTGACAATAGCACATCAGCTCGAATTACGGGTGTGAAAAACATTAATTCCATGCTAATAGGCGATATCGATGCAACGAAACTTATCTAGCGACGCTGTAGCGTTCGAAACCTTCAGGCACACCAAAATCGAGCATTCCCGTCTTTCGGGCGAATGGAGCACATCAGCTCTAAGTACGAGTGCCAAAAACATTTATTCCATGCAGGTACATAATATCTATTCGTTGAAACTTGTGTGGCAGCATTGTGGTGAACGCAAGTTCGACCCGTACCGAAATCGACCACTCGAGTGTTTCGGGCGACTATAGCACATCAGCTCGACTTACGGGTGTCAAAAATATTAATTCCATGCAAATAGACAATATCGATGCAACGAAACTTGTCTAGCGGCGTTGTAGCACATGAAAACTTGACCCATGTCGAAATCGAGCATTCACGAGTTTCGGGCGACTACATCACATCAGCTCTAAGTACGAGTGCCAAGAACATTTATTCCATGCAGGTACATAATATCTATTCGTTGAAACTTGTCTGGCAGCATTGTGGCGAACGCTAGTTCGACCCGAACCGAATTCGAGCATTCGAGTGTTTCGGGTGACAATAGCACATCAGCTCGAATTACGGGTGTGAAAAACATTAATTCCATGCTAATAGGCGATATCGATGCAACGAAACTTATCTAGCGACGCTGTAGCGTTCGAAACCTTCAGGCACACCAAAATCGAGCATTCCCGTCTTTCGGGCGAATGGAGCACATCAGCTCTAAGTACGAGTGCCAAAAACATTTATTCCATGCAGGTACATAATATCTATTCGTTGAAACTTGTGTGGCAGCATTGTGGTGAACGCAAGTTCGACCCGTACCGAAATCGACCACTCGAGTGTTTCGGGCGACTATAGCACATCAGCTCGATTTACGGGTGTCAAAAATATTAATTCCATGCAAATAGACAATATCGATGCAACGAAACTTGTCTAGCGGCGTTGTAGCACATGAAAACTTGACCCATGTCGAAATCGAGCATTCACGAGTTTCGGGCGACTACATCACATCAGCTCTAAGTACGAGTGCCAAGAACATTTATTCCATGCAGGTACATAATATCTATTCGTTGAAACTTGTCTGGCAGCAGTGTGGCGAATGCAAGTTCGACCCGTACCGAAATCGGTCATTCGAGTGTTTCGGGCGACTATAGCACATCAGCTCGATTTCCGGGTGTCAAAAGCATTAATTCCATGCAAATAGACAATATCGATGCATCGAAACTTGTTTAACGGCGTTGTAGCAAACGAAAACTTGACCCATATCGAAATCGAGCATTCACGTGTTTCGGGCGACTGCAGCACATCAGCTCTAAGTACGAGTGCCAAAAACATTTATTTCATGCAAATACATAATATAAATGCATTGAAACTTGTCTGGCAGCATTGTGGCCAACGCTAGTTCGACCCGAACCGAATTCGAGCATTCGAGTGTTTCGGGTGACTATAGCACATCAGCTCGAATTACGGGTGTGAAAAACATTAATTCCATGCTAATAGGCGATATCGATGCAACGAAACTTATCTAGCGGCGCTGTAGCGATCGAAACCTTGACGCACACCAAAATCGAGCATTCTCGTCTTTCGGGCGACTGTAGCACATCAGCTCTAAGTTCGAGAGCCAAAAACATTTATTCCATGCAGGTTCATAATATTTATTCGTTGAAACTTGCGTGGCAGCATTGTGGCGAACGCAAGTTCGACCCGTACCGAAATCGGGCATTCGAGTGTTTCGGGCGACTATAGCACATCAGCTCGATTTACGGGTGTAAAAAACATTAATTCCATGCAAATAGACAATATCGATGCAACGAAACTTGTCTAGCGGCGTTGTAGCAAACGAAAACTTGACCCATATCGAAATCGAGCATTCACGAGTTTCGGGCGACTGCATCACATCAGCTCTAAGTACGAGTGCCAAAAACATTTATTCCATGCAGGTACATAATATAAATGCGTTGAAACTTGTCTGGCAGCATTGTGGCGAACGCTAGTTCGACCCGAACCGAATTCGAGCAGTCGAGTGTTTCGGGTGACTATAGCACATCAGCTCGAATTACGGGTGTGAAAAACATTAATTCCATGCAAATAGACAATATCGATGCAACGAAACTTGTCTAGCGGCGTTGTAGCAAATGAAAACTTCACCCATGTCGAAATCGAGCATTCACGAGTTTCGGGCGACTACATCACGTCAGCTCGAAGTACGAGTGCCAAAAACATTTATTCCATGCAGGTACATAATATCTATTCGTTGAAACTTGTGTGGCAGCATTGTGGTGAACGCAAGTTCGACCCGTACCGAAATCGACCACTCGAGTGTTTCGGGCGACTATAGCACATCAGCTCGATTTACGGGTGTCAAAAATATTAATTCCATGCAAATAGACAATATCGATGCAACGAAACTTGTCTAGCGGCGTTGTAGCAAACGAAAACTTGACCCATATCGAAATCGAGCATTCACGTGTTTCGGGCGACTGCAGCACATCAGCTCTAAGTACGAGTGCCAAAAACATTTATTTCATGCAAATACATAATATAAATGCGTTGAAACTTGTCTGGCAGCATTGTGGCGAACGCTAGTTCGACCCGAACCGAATTCGAGCATTCGAGTGTTTCGGGTGACTATAGCACATCAGCTCGAATTACGGGTGTGAAAAACATTAATTCCATGCTAATAGGCGATATCGATGCAACGAAACTTATCTAGCGGCGCTGTAGCGATCGAAACCTTGACGCACACCAAAATCGAGCATTCCCGTCTTTCGGGCGACTGTAGCACATCAGTTCTAAGTTCGAGTGCCAAAAACATTTATTCCATGCAGGTCCATAATATCTATTCGTTGAAACTTGTCTGGCAGCATTGCGGCGAATGCAAGTTCGACCCGTACCGAAATCGGTCATTCGAGTGTTTCGGGCGACTATAGCACATCAGCTCGATTTCCGGGTGTCAAAAGCATTAATTCCATGCAAATAGACAATATCGATGCATCGAAACTTGTTTAGCGGCGTTGTAGCAAACGAAAACTTGACCCATGTCGAAATCGAGCATTCACGTGTTTCGGGCGACTGCAGCACATCAGCTCTAAGTACGAGTGCCAAAAACATTTATTTCATGCAAATACATAATATAAATGCGTTGAAACTTGTCTGGCAGCATTGTGGCGAACGCTAGTTCGACCCGAACCGAATTCGAGCATTCGAGTGTTTCGGGTGACTATAGCACATCAGCTCGAATTACGGGTGTGAAAAACATTAATTCCATGCTAATAGGCGATATCGATGCAACGAAACTTATCTAGCGGCGCTGTAGCGATCGAAACCTTGACGCACACCAAAATCGAGCATTCCCGTCTTTCGGGCGACTGTAGCACATCAGCTCTAAGTTCGAGTGCCAAAAACATTTATTCCATGCAGGTTCATAATATCTATTCGTTGAAACTTGTCTGGCAGCATTGTGGCGAACGCTAGTTCGACCCGTACCGAATTCGAGCATTCGAGTGTTTCGGGCGACTATAGCACATCTGCTCGATTAACCGGTATCGAAAACATTAATTCCATGCAAATGGACAATATCGATGCAACGAAACTTGTCTAGCGGCGTTGTAGCAAACGAAAACTTGACCCATATAGATATCGAGCATTCACGTGTTTCGGGCGACTGCAGCACATCAGCTCTAACTACGAGTGCCAAAAACATTTATTTCATGCAAATACATAATATAAATGCGTTGAAACTTGTCTGGCAGCATTGTGGCGAACGATAGTTCGACCCGAACCGAATTCGAGCATTCGAGTGTTTCGGGTGACTATAGCACATAAGCTCGAATTACGGGTGTGAAAAACATTAATTCCATGCTAATGGGCGATATCGATGCAACGAAACTTATCTAGCGGCGCTGTAGCGATCGAAACCTTGACGCACACCAAAATCGAGCATTCCCGTCTTTCGGGCGACTGTAGCACATCAGCTCTAAGTTCGAGTGCCAAAAACATTTATTCCATGCAGGTCCATAATATCTATTCGTTGAAACTTGTCTGGCAGCATTGTGGCGAACGCTAGTTCGACACGTACCGAATTCGAGCATTCGAGGGTTTCGGGCGACTATAGCACTTCTGCTCAATTAACCGGTATCGAAAACATTAATTCCATGCAAATGGACAATATCGATGCAACGAAACTTGTCTAGCGGCGTTGTAGCAAACGAAAACTCGACCCATATAGAAATCGAGCATTCACGTGTTTCGGGCGACTGCAGCACATCAGCTCTAACTACGAGTGCCAACAACATTTATTTCATGCAAATACATAATATAAATGCGTTGAAACTTGTCTGGCAGCATTGTGGCGAACGCTAGTTCGACCCGAACCGAATTCGAGCAGTCGAGTGTTTCGGGTGACTATAGCACATCAGCTCGAATTACGGGCGTGAAAAACATTAATTCCATGCTAATAGGCGATATCGATGCAACGAAACTTATCTAGCGACGCTGTAGCGTTCGAAACCTTCAGGCACACCAAAATCGAGCATTCCCGTCTTTCGGGCGAATGGAGCACATCAGCTCTAAGTACGAGTGCCAAAAACATTTATTCCATGCAGGTACATAATATCTATTCGTTGAAACTTGTGTGGCAGCATTGTGGTGAACGCAAGTTCGACCCGTACCGAAATCGACCACTCGAGTGTTTCGGGCGACTATAGCACATCAGCTCGATTTACGGGTGTAAAAAACATTAATTCCCTGCAAATAGACGATATCGATGCATCGAAACTTGTTTAGCGGCGTTGTAGCAAACGAAAACTTGACCCATATCGAAATCGAGCATTCACGTGTTTCGGGCGACTGCAGCACATCAGCACTAAGTACGAGTGCCAAAAACATTTATTTCATGCAAATACATAATATAAATGCGTTGAAACTTGTCTGGCAGCATTGTGGCGAACGCTAGTTCGACCCGAACCGAATACGAGCATTCGAGTGTTTCGGGTGACAATAGCACATCAGCTCGAATTACGGGTGTGAAAAACATTAATTCCATGCTAATAGGCGATATCGATGCAACGAAACTTATCTAGCGGCGCTGTAGCGTTCGAAACCTTCAGGCACACCAAAATCGAGCATTCCCGTCTTTCGGGCGAATGGAGCACATCAGCTCTAAGTACGAGTGCCAAAAACATTTATTCCATGCAGGTACATAATATCTATTCGTTGAAACTTGTGTGGCAGCATTGTGGCGAACGCAAGTTCGACCCGTACCGAAATCGACCACTCGAGTGTTTCGGGCGACTATAGCACATCAGCTCGATTTCCGGGTGTCTAAAGCATTAATTCCATGCAAATAGACAATATCGATGCATCGAAACTTGTTTAGCGGCGTTGTAGCAAACGAAAACTTGACCCATATCGAAATCGAGCATTCACGTGTTTCGGGCGACTGCAGCACATCAGCTCTAAGTACGAGTGCCAAAAACATTTATTTCATGCAAATACATAATATAAATGCGTTGAAACTTGTCTGGCAGCATTGTGGCGAACGCTAGTTCGACCCGAACCGTATTCGAGCATTCGAGTGTTTCGGGTGACTATAGCACATCAGCTCGAATTACGGATGTGAAAAACATTAATTCCATGCTAATAGGCGATATCGATGCAACGAAACTTATCTAGCGGCGCTGTAGCGTTCGAAACCTTCAGGCACACCAAAATCGAGCATTCCCGTCTTTCGGGCGAATGGAGCACATCAGCTCTAAGTACGAGTGCCAGAAACATTTATTCCATGCAGGTACATAATATCTATTCGTTGAAACTTGTGTGGCAGCATTGTGGCGAACGCAAGTTCGACCCGTACCGAAATCGACCACTCGAGTGTTTCGGGCGACTATAGCACATCAGCTCGATTTACGGGTGTCAAAAATATTAATTCCATGCAAATAGACAATATCGATGCAACGAAACTTGTCTAGCGGCGTTGTAGCAAATGAAAACTTGACCCATGTCGAAATCGAGCATTCACGGGTTTCGGGCGACTACATCACATCAGCTCTAAGTACGAGTGCCAAGAACATTTATTCCATGCAGGTACATAATATCTATTCGTTGAAACTTGTCTGGCAGCAGTGTGGCGAATGCAAGTTCGACCCGTACCGAAATCGGTCATTCGAGTGTTTCGGGCGACTATAGCACATCAGCTCGATTTCCGGGTGTCAAAAGCATTAATCCCATGCAAATAGACAATATCGATGCATCGAAACTTGTTTAGCGGCGTTGTAGCAAACGAAAACTTGACCCATATCGAATTCGAGCATTCACGTGTTTCGGGCGACTGCAGCACATCAGCTCTAAGTACGAGTGCCAAAAACATTTATTTCATGCAAATACATAATATAAATGCGTTGAAACTTGTCTGGCAGCATTGTGGCGAACGCTAGTTCGACCCGAACCGAATTCGAGCATTCGAGTGTTTCGGGTGACTATAGCACATCAGCTCGAATTACGGGTGTGAAAAATATTAATTCCATGCTAATAGGCGATATCGATGAAACGAAACTTATCTAGCGGCGCTGTAGCGATCGAAAGCTTGACGCACACCAAAATCGAGCATTCTCGTCTTTCGGGCGACTGTAGCACATCAGCTCTAAGTTCGAGTGCCAAAAACATTTATTCCATGCAGGTTCATAATATCTATTCGTTGAAACTTGTCTGGCAGCATTGTGGCGAACGCTAGTTCGACCCGTACCGAATTCGAGCATTCGAGGGTTTCGGGCGACTATAGCACATCTGCTCGATTAACCGGTATCGAAAACATTAATTCCATGCAAATGGACAATATCGATGCAACGAAACTTGTCTAGCGGCGTTGTAGCAAACGAAAACTCGACCCATATAGAAATCGAGCATTCACGTGTTTCGGGCGACTGCAGCACATCAGCTCTAACTACGAGTGCCAAAAACATTTATTTCATGCAAATACATAATATAAATGCGTTGAAACTTGTCTGGCAGCATTGTGGCGAACGATAGTTCGACCCGAACCGATTTCGAGCATTCGAGTGTTTCGGGTGACTATAGCACATCAGCTCGAATTACGGGTGTGAAAAACATTAATTCCATGCTAATAGGCGATATCGATGCAACGAAACTTATCTAGCGGCGCTGTAGCGTTCGAAACCTTCAGGCACACCAAAATCGAGCATTCCCGTCTTTCGGGCGAATGGAGCACATCAGCTCTAAGTACGAGTGCCAAAAACATTTATTCCATGCAGGTACATAATATCTAATCGTTGAAACTTGTGTGGCAGTTTTGTGGCGAACGCAAGTTCGACCCGTACCGAAATCGACCACTCGAGTGTTTCGGGCGACTATAGCACATCAGCTCTATTTACGGACGTCAAAAACATTAATTCCATGCAAATAGACAATATCGATGCAACGAAACTTTTCTAGCGGCGTTGTAGCAAATGAAAACTTGACCCATGTCGAAATCGAGCATTCACGAGTTTCGGGCGACTACATCACATCAGCTCTAAGTACGAGTGCCAAGAACATTTATTCCATGCAGGTACATAATATCTATTCGTTGAAACTTGTCTGGCAGCAGTGTGGCGAATGCAAGTTCGACCCGTACCGAAATCGGTCATTCGAGTGTTTCGGGCGACTATAGCACATCAGCTCGATTTCCGGGTGTCAAAAGCATTAATTCCATGCAAATAGACAATATCGATGCATCGAAACTTTTTTAGCGGCGTTGTAGCAAACGAAAACTTGACCCATATCGAAATCGAGCATTCACGTGTTTCGGGCGACTGCAGCACATCAGCTCTAAGTACGAGTGCCAAAAACATTTATTTCATGCAAATACATAATATAAATGCATTGAAACTTGTCTGGCAGCATTGTGGCGAACGCTAGTTCGACCCGAACCGAATTCGAGCATTCGAGTGTTTCGGGTGACTATAGCACATCAGCTCGAATTACGGGTGTGAAAAACATTAATTCCATGCTAATAGGCGATATCGATGCAACGAAACTTATCTAGCGGCGCTGTAGCGATCGAAACCTTGACGCACACCAAAATCGAGCATTCTCGTCTTTCGGGCGACTGTAGCACATCAGCTCTAAGTTCGAGAGCCAAAAACATTTATTCCATGCAGGTTCATAATATTTATTCGTTGAAACTTGTGTGGCAGCATTGTGGCGAACGCAAGTTCGACCCGTACCGAAATCGACCACTCGAGTGTTTCGGGCGACTATAGCACATCAGCTCGAATTACGGGTGTGAAAAACATTAATTCCATGCTAATAGGCGATATCGATATAACGAAACTTATCTAGCGGCGTTGTAGCAAATGAAAACTTGACCCATGTCGAAATCGAGCATTCACGAGTTTCGGGCGACTACATCACATCAGCTCTAAGTACGAGTGCCAAAAACATTTATTCCATGCAGGTACATAATATCTATTCGTTGAAACTTGTCTGGCAGCATTGTGGCGAATGCAAGTTCGACCCGTACCGAAATCGGGCATTCGAGTGTTTCGGGCGACTATAGCACATCAGCTCGATTTACGGGTGTAAAAAACATTAATTCCATGCAAATAGACAATATCGATGCAACGAAACTTGTCTAGCGGCATTGTAGGAAACGAAAACTTGACCCATATCGAAATCGAGCATTCACGAGTTTCGGGCGACTGCATCACATCAGCTCTAAGTACGAGTGCCAAAAACATTTATTCCATGCAGGTACATAATATCTATTCGTTGAACCTTGTCTGGCAGCATTGTGGCGAACGCTAGTTCGACCCGTACCGAATTCGAGCATTCAAGTGTTTCGGGTGACTATAGCACATCAGCTCGAACTACGGGTGTCAAAAAGATTAATTCCATGCTAATAGGCGATATTGATGCAACGAAACTTATCTAGCATCGCTGTAGCGATCGAAACCTTGACGCACACCAATATCGAGCATTCCCGTCTTTCGGGCGACTGTAGCACATCAGCTCTAAGTTCGAGTACCAAAAACATTTATTCCATGCAGGTCCATCATGTCTATTCGTTGAAACTTGTCTGGCAGCATTGTGGCGAACGCTAGTTCGACCCGTACCGAATTCGAGCATTCGAATGTTTCGGGCGACTATAGCACATCAGCTCGATTTACGGGAGTCGAAAACATTAATTCCATGCAAATGGACAATATCGATGCAACGAAACTTGTCTAGCGGCGTTGCAGCAAACGAAAACTTGACCCATATCGAAATCGAGCATTCACGAGTTTCGGGCGAATACATCACATCAGATCTAAGTACGAGTGCCAAAAACATTTATTCCATGCAGGTACACAATATCTATACGTTGAAACTTGTCTGGCAGCATTGTGGCGAACGCAAGTTCGACCCGTACCGAAATGGAGCATTCGAGTGTTTCGGGCGACTGTAGCACATCAGCTCTAAGTACGAGTGCCAAAAACATTTATTCCATGCAGGTACATAATATCTATTCGTTGAAACTTGTCTGGCAGCATTGTGGCGAACGCAAATTCGATCCGTACCGAAATCGGGCATTCGAGTGTTTCGAGCGACTATAGCACATCAGCTCGATTTACGGGTGTAAAAAACATTAATTCTATGCAAATAGACAATATCGATGCAACGAAACTTGTCTAGCGGCGTTGTAGCAAACGAAAACTTGACCCATATCGAAATCGAGCATTCACGTGTTTCGGGCGACAGCAGCACATCAGCTCTAAGTTCGAGTGCCAAAATCATTTATTCCATGCAGGTTCATAATATCTATTCGTTGAAACTTGTCTGGCAGCATTATGGCGAACGCTAGTTCGACCCGTACCGAATTCGAGCATTCGAGTGTTTCGGGTGACTATAGCACATCAGCTCGAATTACGGTTGTGAAAAACATTAATTCCATGCTAATAGGCGATATCGATGCAACGAAACTTATCTAGCGGCGCTGTAGCGATCGAAACCTTGACGCACACCAAAATCGAGCATTCCCGTCTTTCGGGCGACTGTAGCACATCAGTTCTAAGTTCGAGTGCCAAAAACATTTATTCCATGCAGGTCCATAATATCTATTCGTTGAAACTTGTCTGGCAGCATTGTGGCGAATGCAAGTTCGACCCGTACCGAAATCGGTCATTCGAGTGTTTCGGGCGACTATAGCACATCAGCTCGAATTACGGGTGTGAAAAACATTAATTCCATGCTAATAGGCGATATCGATGCAACGAAACTTATCTAGCGGCGCTGTAGCGATCGAAATCTTGACGCACACCAAAATCGAGCATTCCCGTCTTTCGGGCGACTGTAGCACATCAGCTCTAAGTTCGAGTGCCAAAAACATTTATTCCATGCAGGTTCATAATATCTATTCGTTGAAACTTGTCTGGCAGCATTGTGGCGAACGCTAGTTCGACCTGTACCGAATTCGAGCATTCGAGTGTTTCGGGCGACTATAGCACATCTGCTCGATTAACCGGTATCGAAAACATTAATTCCATGCAAATGGACAATATCGATGCAACGAAACTTGTCTAGCGGCGTTATAGCAAACGAAAACTTGACCCATATAGATATCGAGCATTCACGTGTTTCGGGCGACTGCAGCACATCAGCTCTAACTACGAGTGCCAAAAACATTTATTTCATGCAAATACATAATATAAATGCGTTGAAACTTGTCTGGCAGCATTGTGGCGAACGATAGTTCGACCCGAACCGAATTCGAGCATTCGAGTGTTTCGGGTGACTATAGCACATAAGCTCGAATTACGGCTGTGAAAAACATTAATTCCATGCTAATGGGCGATATCGATGCAACGAAACTTATCTAGCGGCGCTGTAGCGATCGAAACCTTGACGCACACCAAAATCGAGCATTCCCTTCTTTCGGGCGACTGTAGCACATCAGCTCTAAGTTCGAGTGCCAAAAACATTTATTCCATGCAGGTCCATAATATCTATTCGTTGAAACTTGTCTGGCAGCATTGTGGCGAACGCTAGTTCGACACGTACCGAATTCGAGCATTCGAGGGTTTCGGGCGACTATAGCACTTCTGCTCAATTAACCGGTATCGAAAACATTAATTCCATGCAAATGGACAATATCGATGCAACGAAACTTGTCTAGCGGCGTTGTAGCAAACGAAAACTCGACCCATATAGAAATCGAGCATTCACGTGTTTCGGGCGACTGCAGCACATCAGCTCTAACTACGAGTGCCAACAACATTTATTTCATGCAAATACATAATATAAATGCGTTGAAACTTGTCTGGCAGCATTGTGGCGAACGCTAGTTCGACCCGAACCGAATTCGAGCAGTCGAGTGTTTCGGGTGACTATAGCACATCAGCTCGAATTACGGGTGTGAAAAACATTAATTCCATGCTAATAGGCGATATCGATGCAACGAAACTTATCTAGCGGCGCTGTAGCGTTCGAAACCTTCAGGCACACCAAAATCGAGCATTCCCGTCTTTCGGGCGAATGGAGCACATCAGCTCTAAGTACGAGTGCCAAAAACATTTATTCCATGCAGGTACATAATATCTAATCGTTGAAACTTGTGTGGCAGTATTGTGGCGAACGCAAGTTCGACCCGTACCGAAATCGACCACTCGAGTGTTTCGGGCGACTATAGCACATCAGCTCTATTTATGGACGTCAAAAACATTAATTCCATGCAAACAGACAATATCGATGCAACGAAACTTTTCTAGCGGCGTTGTAGCAAATGAAAACTTGACCCATGTCGAAATCGAGCATTCACGAGTTTCGGGCGACTACATCACATCAGCTCTAAGTACGAGTGCCAGAAACATTTATTCCATGCAGGTACATAATATCTATTCGTTGAAACTTGTCTGGCAGCATTGTGGCGAATGCAAGTTCGACCCGTACCGAAATCGGGCATTCGAGTGTTTCGGGCGACTATAGCACATCAGCTCGATTTACGGGTGTAAAAAACATTAATTCCCTGCAAATAGACGATATCGATGCATCGAAATTTGTTTAGCGGCGTTGTAGCAAACGAAAACTTGACCCATATCGAAATCGAGCATTCACGTGTTTCGGGCGACTGCAGCACATCAGCACTAAGTACGAGTGCCAAAAACATTTATTTCATGCAAATACATAATATAAATGCGTTGAAACTTGTCTGGCAGCATTGTGGCGAACGCTAGTTCGACCCGAACCGAATTCGAGCATTCGAGTGTTTCGGGTGACAATAGCACATCAGCTCGAATTACGGGTGTGAAAAACATTAATTCCATGCTAATAGGCGATATCGATGCAACGAAACTTATCTAGCGACGCTGTAGCGTTCGAAACCTTCAGGCACACCAAAATCGAGCATTCCCGTCTTTCGGGCGAATGGAGCACATCAGCTCTAAGTACGAGTGCCAAAAACATTTATTCCATGCAGGTACATAATATCTATTCGTTGAAACTTGTGTGGCAGCATTGTGGTGAACGCAAGTTCGACCCGTACCGAAATCGACCACTCGAGTGTTTCGGGCGACTATAGCACATCAGCTCGATTTACGGGTGTCAAAAATATTAATTCCATGCAAACAGACAATATCGATGCAACGAAACTTGTCTAGCGGCGTTGTAGCACATGAAAACTTGACCCATGTCGAAATCGAGCATTCACGAGTTTCGGGCGACTACATCACATCAGCTCTAAGTACGAGTGCCAAGAACATTTATTCCATGCAGGTACATAATATCTATTCGTTGAAACTTGTCTGGCAGCAGTGTGGCGAATGCAAGTTCGACCCGTACCGAAATCGGTCATTCGAGTGTTTCGGGCGACTATAGCACATCAGCTCGATTTCCGGGTGTCAAAAGCATTAATTCCATGCAAATAGACAATATCGATGCATCGAAACTTGTTTAGCGGCGTTGTAGCAAACGAAAACTTGACCCATATCGAAATCGAGCATTCACGTGTTTCGGGCGACTGCAGCACATCAGCTCTAAGTACGAGTGCCAAAAACATTTATTTCATGCAAATACATAATATAAATGCATTGAAACTTGTCTGGCAGCATTGTGGCCAACGCTAGTTCGACCCGAACCGAATTCGAGCATTCGAGTGTTTCGGGTGACTATAGCACATCAGCTCGAATTACGGGTGTGAAAAACATTAATTCCATGCTAATAGGCGATATCGATGCAACGAAACTTATCTAGCGGCGCTGTAGCGATCGAAACCTTGACGCACACCAAAATCGAGCATTCTCGTCTTTCGGGCGACAGCAGCACATCAGCTCTAAGTTCGAGTGCCAAAATCATTTATTCCATGCAGGTTCATAATATCTATTCGTTGAAACTTGTCTGGCAGCATTATGGCGAACGCTAGTTCGACCCGTACCGAATTCGAGCATTCGAGTGTTTCGGGTGACTATAGCACATCAGCTCGAATTACGGTTGTGAAAAACATTAATTCCATGCTAATAGGCGATATCGATGCAACGAAACTTATCTAGCGGCGCTGTAGCGATCGAAACCTTGACGCACACCAAAATCGAGCATTCCCGTCTTTCGGGCGACTGTAGCACATCAGTTCTAAGTTCGAGTGCCAAAAACATTTATTCCATGCAGGTCCATAATATCTATTCGTTGAAACTTGTCTGGCAGCATTGTGGCGAATGCAAGTTCGACCCGTACCGAAATCGGTCATTCGAGTGTTTCGGGCGACTATAGCACATCAGCTCGATTTCCGGGTGTCAAAAGCATTAATTCCATGCAAATAGACAATATCGATGCATCGAAACTTGTTTAGCGGCGTTGTAGCACACGAAAACTTGACCCATGTCGAAATCGAGCATTCACGTGTTTCGGGCGACTGCAGCACATCAGCTCTAAGTACGAGTGCCAAAAACATTTGTTTCATGCAAATACATAATATAAATGCGTTGAAACTTGTCTGGCAGCATTGTAGCGAACGCTAGTTCGACCCGAACCGAATTCGAGCATTCGAGTGTTTCGGGTGACTATAGCACATCAGCTCGAATTACGGGTGTGAAAAACATTAATTCCATGCTAATAGGCGATATCGATGCAACGAAACTTATCTAGCGGCGCTGTAGCGATCGAAACCTTGACGCACACCAAAATCGAGCATTCCCGTCTTTCGGGCGACTGTAGCACATCAGCTCTAAGTTCGAGTGCCAAAAACATTTATTCCATGCAGGTTCATAATATCTATTCGTTGAAACTTGTCTGGCAGCATTGTGGCGAACGCTAGTTCGACCTGTACCGAATTCGAGCATTCGAGTGTTTCGGGCGACTATAGCACATCTGCTCGATTAACCGGTATCGAAAACATTAATTCCATGCAAATGGACAATATCGATGCAACGAAACTTGTCTAGCGGCGTTGTAGCAAACGAAAACTTGACCCATATAGATATCGAGCATTCACGTGTTTCGGGCGACTGCAGCACATCAGCTCTAACTACGAGTGCCAAAAACATTTATTTCATGCAAATACATAATATAAATGCGTTGAAACTTGTCTGGCAGCATTGTGGCGAACGATAGTTCGACCCGAACCGAATTCGAGCATTCGAGTGTTTCGGGTGACTATAGCACATAAGCTCGAATTACGGGTGTGAAAAACATTAATTCCATGCTAATGGGCGATATCGATGCAACGAAACTTATCTAGCGGCGCTGTAGCGATCGAAACCTTGACGCACACCAAAATCGAGCATTCCCGTCTTTCGGGCGACTGTAGCACATCAGCTCTAAGTTCGAGTGCCAAAAACATTTATTCCATGCAGGTCCATAATATCTATTCGTTGAAACTTGTCTGGCAGCATTGTGGCGAACGCTAGTTCGACACGTACCGAATTCGAGCATTCGAGGGTTTCGGGCGACTATAGCACTTCTGCTCAATTAACCGGTATCGAAAACATTAATTCCATGCAAATGGACAATATCGATGCAACGAAACTTGTCTAGCGGCGTTGTAGCAAACGAAAACTCGACCCATATAGAAATCGAGCATTCACGTGTTTCGGGCGACTGCAGCACATCAGCTCTAACTACGAGTGCCAACAACATTTATTTCATGCAAATACATAATATAAATGCGTTGAAACTTGTCTGGCAGCATTGTGGCGAACGCTAGTTCGACCCGAACCGAATTCGAGCAGTCGAGTGTTTCGGGTGACTATAGCACATCAGCTCGAATTACGGGTGTGAAAAACATTAATTCCATGCTAATAGGCGATATCGATGCAACGAAACTTATCTAGCGGCGCTGTAGCGTTCGAAACCTTCAGGCACACCAAAATCGAGCATTCCCGTCTTTCGGGCGAATGGAGCACATCAGCTCTAAGTACGAGTGCCAAAAACATTTATTCCATGCAGGTACATAATATCTAATCGTTGAAACTTGTGTGGCAGTATTGTGGCGAACGCAAGTTCGACCCGTACCGAAATCGACCACTCGAGTGTTTCGGGCGACTATAGCACATCAGCTCTATTTATGGACGTCAAAAACATTAATTCCATGCAAACAGACAATATCGATGCAACGAAACTTTTCTAGCGGCGTTGTAGCAAATGAAAACTTGACCCATGTCGAAATCGAGCATTCACGAGTTTCGGGCGACTACATCACATCAGCTCTAAGTACGAGTGCCAGAAACATTTATTCCATGCAGGTACATAATATCTATTCGTTGAAACTTGTCTGGCAGCATTGTGGCGAATGCAAGTTCGACCCGTACCGAAATCGGGCATTCGAGTGTTTCGGGCGACTATAGCACATCAGCTCGATTTACGGGTGTAAAAAACATTAATTCCCTGCAAATAGACGATATCGATGCATCGAAATTTGTTTAGCGGCGTTGTAGCAAACGAAAACTTGACCCATATCGAAATCGAGCATTCACGTGTTTCGGGCGACTGCAGCACATCAGCACTAAGTACGAGTGCCAAAAACATTTATTTCATGCAAATACATAATATAAATGCGTTGAAACTTGTCTGGCAGCATTGTGGCGAACGCTAGTTCGACCCGAACCGAATTCGAGCATTCGAGTGTTTCGGGTGACAATAGCACATCAGCTCGAATTACGGGTGTGAAAAACATTAATTCCATGCTAATAGGCGATATCGATGCAACGAAACTTATCTAGCGACGCTGTAGCGTTCGAAACCTTCAGGCACACCAAAATCGAGCATTCCCGTCTTTCGGGCGAATGGAGCACATCAGCTCTAAGTACGAGTGCCAAAAACATTTATTCCATGCAGGTACATAATATCTATTCGTTGAAACTTGTGTGGCAGCATTGTGGTGAACGCAAGTTCGACCCGTACCGAAATCGACCACTCGAGTGTTTCGGGCGACTATAGCACATCAGCTCGATTTACGGGTGTCAAAAATATTAATTCCATGCAAATAGACAATATCGATGCAACGAAACTTGTCTAGCGGCGTTGTAGCACATGAAAACTTGACCCATGTCGAAATCGAGCATTCACGAGTTTCGGGCGACTACATCACATCAGCTCTAAGTACGAGTGCCAAGAACATTTATTCCATGCAGGTACATAATATCTATTCGTTGAAACTTGTCTGGCAGCAGTGTGGCGAATGCAAGTTCGACCCGTACCGAAATCGGTCATTCGAGTGTTTCGGGCGACTATAGCACATCAGCTCGATTTCCGGGTGTCAAAAGCATTAATTCCATGCAAATAGACAATATCGATGCATCGAAACTTGTTTAGCGGCGTTGTAGCAAACGAAAACTTGACCCATATCGAAATCGAGCATTCACGTGTTTCGGGCGACTGCAGCACATCAGCTCTAAGTACGAGTGCCAAAAACATTTATTTCATGCAAATACATAATATAAATGCGTTGAAACTTGTCTGGCAGCATTGTGGCGAACGCTAGTTCGACCCGAACCGAATTCGAGCATTCGAGTGTTTCGGGTGACTATAGCATATCAGCTCGAATTACGGGTGTGAAAAACATTAATTCCATGCTAATAGGCGATATCGATGCAACGAAACTTATCTAGCGGCGCTGTAGCGATCGAAACCTTGACGCACACCAAAATCGAGCATTCCCGTCTTTCGGGCGACTGTAGCACATCAGCTCTAAGTTCGAGTGCCAAAAACATTTATTCCATGCAGGTTCATAATATCTATTCGTTGAAACTTGTCTGGCAGCATTGTGGCGAACGCTAGTTCGACCCGTACCGAATTCGAGCATTCGAGTGTTTCGGGCGACTATAGCACATCTGCTCGATTAACCGGTATCGAAAACATTAATTCCATGCAAATGGACAATATCGATGCAACGAAACTTGTCTAGCGGCGTTGTAGCAAACGAAAACTTGACCCATATAGATATCGAGCATTCACGTGTTTCGGGCGACTGCAGCACATCAGCTCTAACTACGAGTGCCAAAAACATTTATTTCATGCAAATACATAATATAAATGCGTTGAAACTTGTCTGGCAGCATTGTGGCGAACGATAGTTCGACCCGAACCGAATTCGAGCATTCGAGTGTTTCGGGTGACTATAGCACATAAGCTCGAATTACGGGTGTGAAAAACATTAATTCCATGCTAATGGGCGATATCGATGCAACGAAACTTATCTAGCGGCGCTGTAGCGATCGAAACCTTGACGCACACCAAAATCGAGCATTCCCGTCTTTCGGGCGACTGTAGCACATCAGCTCTAAGTTCGAGTGCCAAAAACATTTATTCCATGCAGGTCCATAATATCTATTCGTTGAAACTTGTCTGGCAGCATTGTGGCGAACGCTAGTTCGACACGTACCGAATTCGAGCATTCGAGGGTTTCGGGCGACTATAGCACTTCTGCTCAATTAACCGGTATCGAAAACATTAATTCCATGCAAATGGACAATATCGATGCAACGAAACTTGTCTAGCGGCGTTGTAGCAAACGAAAACTCGACCCATATAGAAATCGAGCATTCACGTGTTTCGGGCGACTGCAGCACATCAGCTCTAACTACGAGTGCCAACAACATTTATTTCATGCAAATACATAATATAAATGCGTTGAAACTTGTCTGGCAGCATTGTGGCGAACGCTAGTTCGACCCGAACCGAATTCGAGCAGTCGAGTGTTTCGGGTGACTATAGCACATCAGCTCGAATTACGGGCGTGAAAAACATTAATTCCATGCTAATAGGCGATATCGATGCAACGAAACTTATCTAGCGACGCTGTAGCGTTCGAAACCTTCAGGCACACCAAAATCGAGCATTCCCGTCTTTCGGGCGAATGGAGCACATCAGCTCTAAGTACGAGTGCCAAAAACATTTATTCCATGCAGGTACATAATATCTATTCGTTGAAACTTGTGTGGCAGCATTGTGGTGAACGCAAGTTCGACCCGTACCGAAATCGACCACTCGAGTGTTTCGGGCGACTATAGCACATCAGCTCGATTTACGGGTGTAAAAAACATTAATTCCCTGCAAATAGACGATATCGATGCATCGAAACTTGTTTAGCGGCGTTGTAGCAAACGAAAACTTGACCCATATCGAAATCGAGCATTCACGTGTTTCGGGCGACTGCAGCACATCAGCACTAAGTACGAGTGCCAAAAACATTTATTTCATGCAAATACATAATATAAATGCGTTGAAACTTGTCTGGCAGCATTGTGGCGAACGCTAGTTCGACCCGTACCGAAATCGACCACTCGAGTGTTTCGGGCGACTATAGCACATCAGCTCGATTTACGGGTGTCAAAAATATTAATTCCATGCAAATAGACAATATCGATGCAACGAAACTTGTCTAGCGGCGTTGTAGCAAATGAAAACTTGACCCATGTCGAAATCGAGCATTCACGAGTTTCGGGCGACTACATCACATCAGCTCTAAGTACGAGTGCCAAGAACATTTATTCCATGCAGGTACATTATATATATTCGTTGAAACTTGTCTGGCAGCAGTGTGGCGAATGCAAGTTCGACCCGTACCGAAATCGGTCATTAGAGTGTTTCGGGCGACTATAGCACATCAGCTCGATTTCCGGGTGTCTAAAGCATTAATTCCATGCAAATAGACAATATCGATGCATCGAAACTTGTTTAGCGGCGTTGTAGCAAACGAAAACTTGACCCATATCGAAATCGAGCATTCACGTGTTTCGGGCGACTGCAGCACATCAGCTCTAAGTACGAGTGCCAAAAACATTTATTTCATGCAAATACATAATATAAATGCGTTGAAACTTGTCTGGCAGCATTGTGGCGAACGCTAGTTCGACCCGAACCGTATTCGAGCATTCGAGTGTTTCGGGTGACTATAGCACATCAGCTCGAATTACGGATGTGAAAAACATTAATTCCATGCTAATAGGCGATATCGATGCAACGAAACTTATCTAGCGGCGCTGTAGCGTTCGAAACCTTCAGGCACACCAAAATCGAGCATTCCCGTCTTTCGGGCGAATGGAGCACATCAGCTCTAAGTACGAGTGCCAGAAACATTTATTCCATGCAGGTACATAATATCTATTCGTTGAAACTTGTGTGGCAGCATTGTGGCGAACGCAAGTTCGACCCGTACCGAAATCGACCACTCGAGTGTTTCGGGCGACTATAGCACATCAGCTCGATTTACGGGTGTCAAAAATATTAATTCCATGCAAATAGACAATATCGATGCAACGAAACTTGTCTAGCGGCGTTGTAGCAAATGAAAACTTGACCCATGTCGAAATCGAGCATTCACGGGTTTCGGGCGACTACATCACATCAGCTCTAAGTACGAGTGCCAAGAACATTTATTCCATGCAGGTACATAATATCTATTCGTTGAAACTTGTCTGGCAGCAGTGTGGCGAATGCAAGTTCGACCCGTACCGAAATCGGTCATTCGAGTGTTTCGGGCGACTATAGCACATCAGCTCGATTTCCGGGTGTCAAAAGCATTAATCCCATGCAAATAGACAATATCGATGCATCGAAACTTGTTTAGCGGCGTTGTAGCAAACGAAAACTTGACCCATATCGAATTCGAGCATTCACGTGTTTCGGGCGACTGCAGCACATCAGCTCTAAGTACGAGTGCCAAAAACATTTATTTCATGCAAATACATAATATAAATGCGTTGAAACTTGTCTGGCAGCATTGTGGCGAACGCTAGTTCGACCCGAACCGAATTCGAGCATTCGAGTGTTTCGGGTGACTATAGCACATCAGCTCGAATTACGGGTGTGAAAAATATTAATTCCATGCTAATAGGCGATATCGATGAAACGAAACTTATCTAGCGGCGCTGTAGCGATCGAAAGCTTGACGCACACCAAAATCGAGCATTCTCGTCTTTCGGGCGACTGTAGCACATCAGCTCTAAGTTCGAGTGCCAAAAACATTTATTCCATGCAGGTTCATAATATCTATTCGTTGAAACTTGTCTGGCAGCATTGTGGCGAACGCTAGTTCGACCCGTACCGAATTCGAGCATTCGAGGGTTTCGGGCGACTATAGCACATCTGCTCGATTAACCGGTATCGAAAACATTAATTCCATGCAAATGGACAATATCGATGCAACGAAACTTGTCTAGCGGCGTTGTAGCAAACGAAAACTCGACCCATATAGAAATCGAGCATTCACGTGTTTCGGGCGACTGCAGCACATCAGCTCTAACTACGAGTGCCAAAAACATTTATTTCATGCAAATACATAATATAAATGCGTTGAAACTTGTCTGGCAGCATTGTGGCGAACGATAGTTCGACCCGAACCGATTTCGAGCAGTCGAGTGTTTCGGGTGACTATAGCACATCAGCTCGAATTACGGGAGTGAAAAACATTAATTCCATGCTAATAGGCGATATCGATGCAACGAAACTTATCTAGCGGCGCTGTAGCGTTCGAAACCTTCAGGCACACCAAAATCGAGCATTCCCGTCTTTCGGGCGAATGGAGCACATCAGCTCTAAGTACGAGTGCCAAAAACATTTATTCCATGCAGGTACATAATATCTAATCGTTGAAACTTGTGTGGCAGTTTTGTGGCGAACGCAAGTTCGACCCGTACCGAAATCGACCACTCGAGTGTTTCGGGCGACTATAGCACATCAGCTCTATTTACGGACGTCAAAAACATTAATTCCATGCAAATAGACAATATCGATGCAACGAAACTTTTCTAGCGGCGTTGTAGCAAATGAAAACTTGACCCATGTCGAAATCGAGCATTCACGAGTTTCGGGCGACTACATCACATCAGCTCTAAGTACGAGTGCCAAGAACATTTATTCCATGCAGGTACATAATATCTATTCGTTGAAACTTGTCTGGCAGCAGTGTGGCGAATGCAAGTTCGACCCGTACCGAAATCGGTCATTCGAGTGTTTCGGGCGACTATAGCACATCAGCTCGATTTCCGGGTGTCAAAAGCATTAATTCCATGCAAATAGACAATATCGATGCATCGAAACTTTTTTAGCGGCGTTGTAGCAAACGAAAACTTGACCCATATCGAAATCGAGCATTCACGTGTTTCGGGCGACTGCAGCACATCAGCTCTAAGTACGAGTGCCAAAAACATTTATTTCATGCAAATACATAATATAAATGCATTGAAACTTGTCTGGCAGCATTGTGGCGAACGCTAGTTCGACCCGAACCGAATTCGAGCATTCGAGTGTTTCGGGTGACTATAGCACATCAGCTCGAATTACGGGTGTGAAAAACATTAATTCCATGCTAATAGGCGATATCGATGCAACGAAACTTATCTAGCGGCGCTGTAGCGATCGAAACCTTGACGCACAACAAAATCGAGCATTCTCGTCTTTCGGGCGACTGTAGCACATCAGCTCTAAGTTCGAGAGCCAAAAACATTTATTCCATGCAGGTTCATAATATTTATTCGTTGAAACTTGTGTGGCAGCATTGTGGCGAACGCAAGTTCGACCCGTACCGAAATCGACCACTCGAGTGTTTCGGGCGACTATAGCACATCAGCTCGAATTACGGGTGTGAAAAACATTAATTCCATGCTAATAGGCGATATCGATATAACGAAACTTATCTAGCGGCGTTGTAGCAAATGAAAACTTGACCCATGTCGAAATCGAGCATTCACGAGTTTCGGGCGACTACATCACATCAGCTCTAAGTACGAGTGCCAAAAACATTTATTCCATGCAGGTACATAATATCTATTCGTTGAAACTTGTCTGGCAGCATTGTGGCGAATGCAAGTTCGACCCGTACCGAAATCGGGCATTCGAGTGTTTCGGGCGACTATAGCACATCAGCTCGATTTACGGGTGTAAAAAACATTAATTCCATGCAAATAGACAATATCGATGCAACGAAACTTGTCTAGCGGCATTGTAGGAAACGAAAACTTGACCCATATCGAAATCGAGCATTCACGAGTTTCGGGCGACTGCATCACATCAGCTCTAAGTACGAGTGCCAAAAACATTTATTCCATGCAGGTACATAATATCTATTCGTTGAACCTTGTCTGGCAGCATTGTGGCGAACGCTAGTTCGACCCGTACCGAATTCGAGCATTCAAGTGTTTCGGGTGACTATAGCACATCAGCTCGAACTACGGGTGTCAAAAAGATTAATTCCATGCTAATAGGCGATATCGATGCAACGAAACTTATCTAGCATCGCTGTAGCGATCGAAACCTTGACGCACACCAATATCGAGCATTCCCGTCTTTCGGGCGACTGTAGCACATCAGCTCTAAGTTCGAGTACCAAAAACATTTATTCCATGCAGGTCCATCATGTCTATTCGTTGAAACTTGTCTGGCAGCATTGTGGCGAACGCTAGTTCGACCCGTACCGAATTCGAGCATTCGAATGTTTCGGGCGACTATAGCACATCAGCTCGATTTACGGGAGTCGAAAACATTAATTCCATGCAAATGGACAATATCGATGCAACGAAACTTGTCTAGCGGCGTTGCAGCAAACGAAAACTTGACCCATATCGAAATCGAGCATTCACGAGTTTCGGGCGAATACATCACATCAGATCTAAGTACGAGTGCCAAAAACATTTATTCCATGCAGGTACACAATATCTATACGTTGAAACTTGTCTGGCAGCATTGTGGCGAACGCAAGTTCGACCCGTACCGAAATGGAGCATTCGAGTGTTTCGGGCGACTGTAGCACATCAGCTCTAAGTACGAGTGCCAAAAACATTTATTCCATGCAGGTACATAATATCTATTCGTTGAAACTTGTCTGGCAGCATTGTGGCGAACGCAAATTCGATCCGTACCGAAATCGGGCATTCGAGTGTTTCGAGCGACTATAGCACATCAGCTCGATTTACGGGTGTAAAAAACATTAATTCTATGCAAATAGACAATATCGATGCAACGAAACTTGTCTAGCGGCGTTGTAGCAAACGAAAACTTGACCCATATCGAAATCGAGCATTCACGTGTTTCGGGCGACAGCAGCACATCAGCTCTAAGTTCGAGTGCCAAAATCATTTATTCCATGCAGGTTCATAATATCTATTCGTTGAAACTTGTCTGGCAGCATTATGGCGAACGCTAGTTCGACCCGTACCGAATTCGAGCATTCGAGTGTTTCGGGTGACTATAGCACATCAGCTCGAATTACGGTTGTGAAAAACATTAATTCCATGCTAATAGGCGATATCGATGCAACGAAACTTATCTAGCGGCGCTGTAGCGATCGAAACCTTGACGCACACCAAAATCGAGCATTCCCGTCTTTCGGGCGACTGTAGCACATCAGTTCTAAGTTCGAGTGCCAAAAACATTTATTCCATGCAGGTCCATAATATCTATTCGTTGAAACTTGTCTGGCAGCATTGTGGCGAATGCAAGTTCGACCCGTACCGAAATCGGTCATTCGAGTGTTTCGGGCGACTATAGCACATCAGCTCGAATTACGGGTGTGAAAAACATTAATTCCATGCTAATAGGCGATATCGATGCAACGAAACTTATCTAGCGGCGCTGTAGCGATCGAAACCTTGACGCACACCAAAATCGAGCATTCCCTTCTTTCGGGCGACTGTAGCACATCAGCTCTAAGTTCGAGTGCCAAAAACATTTATTCCATGCAGGTCCATAATATCTATTCGTTGAAACTTGTCTGGCAGCATTGTGGCGAACGCTAGTTCGACACGTACCGAATTCGAGCATTCGAGGGTTTCGGGCGACTATAGCACTTCTGCTCAATTAACCGGTATCGAAAACATTAATTCCATGCAAATGGACAATATCGATGCAACGAAACTTGTCTAGCGGCGTTGTAGCAAACGAAAACTCGACCCATATAGAAATCGAGCATTCACGTGTTTCGGGCGACTGCAGCACATCAGCTCTAACTACGAGTGCCAACAACATTTATTTCATGCAAATACATAATATAAATGCGTTGAAACTTGTCTGGCAGCATTGTGGCGAACGCTAGTTCGACCCGAACCGAATTCGAGCAGTCGAGTGTTTCGGGTGACTATAGCACATCAGCTCGAATTACGGGTGTGAAAAACATTAATTCCATGCTAATAGGCGATATCGATGCAACGAAACTTATCTAGCGGCGCTGTAGCGTTCGAAACCTTCAGGCACACCAAAATCGAGCATTCCCGTCTTTCGGGCGAATGGAGCACATCAGCTCTAAGTACGAGTGCCAAAAACATTTATTCCATGCAGGTACATAATATCTAATCGTTGAAACTTGTGTGGCAGTATTGTGGCGAACGCAAGTTCGACCCGTACCGAAATCGACCACTCGAGTGTTTCGGGCGACTATAGCACATCAGCTCTATTTATGGACGTCAAAAACATTAATTCCATGCAAACAGACAATATCGATGCAACGAAACTTTTCTAGCGGCGTTGTAGCAAATGAAAACTTGACCCATGTCGAAATCGAGCATTCACGAGTTTCGGGCGACTACATCACATCAGCTCTAAGTACGAGTGCCAGAAACATTTATTCCATGCAGGTACATAATATCTATTCGTTGAAACTTGTCTGGCAGCATTGTGGTGAATGCAAGTTCGACCCGTACCGAAATCGGGCATTCGAGTGTTTCGGGCGACTATAGCACATCAGCTCGATTTACGGGTGTAAAAAACATTAATTCCCTGCAAATAGACGATATCGATGCATCGAAATTTGTTTAGCGGCGTTGTAGCAAACGAAAACTTGACCCATATCGAAATCGAGCATTCACGTGTTTCGGGCGACTGCAGCACATCAGCACTAAGTACGAGTGCCAAAAACATTTATTTCATGCAAATACATAATATAAATGCGTTGAAACTTGTCTGGCAGCATTGTGGCGAACGCTAGTTCGACCCGAACCGAATTCGAGCATTCGAGTGTTTCGGGTGACAATAGCACATCAGCTCGAATTACGGGTGTGAAAAACATTAATTCCATGCTAATAGGCGATATCGATGCAACGAAACTTATCTAGCGACGCTGTAGCGTTCGAAACCTTCAGGCACACCAAAATCGAGCATTCCCGTCTTTCGGGCGAATGGAGCACATCAGCTCTAAGTACGAGTGCCAAAAACATTTATTCCATGCAGGTACATAATATCTATTCGTTGAAACTTGTGTGGCAGCATTGTGGTGAACGCAAGTTCGACCCGTACCGAAATCGACCACTCGAGTGTTTCGGGCGACTATAGCACATCAGCTCGATTTACGGGTGTCAAAAATATTAATTCCATGCAAATAGACAATATCGATGCAACGAAACTTGTCTAGCGGCGTTGTAGCACATGAAAACTTGACCCATGTCGAAATCGAGCATTCACGAGTTTCGGGCGACTACATCACATCAGCTCTAAGTACGAGTGCCAAGAACATTTATTCCATGCAGGTACATAATATCTATTCGTTGAAACTTGTCTGGCAGCAGTGTGGCGAATGCAAGTTCGACCCGTACCGAAATCGGTCATTCGAGTGTTTCGGGCGACTATAGCACATCAGCTCGATTTCCGGGTGTCAAAAGCATTAATTCCATGCAAATAGACAATATCGATGCATCGAAACTTGTTTAGCGGCGTTGTAGCAAACGAAAACTTGACCCATATCGAAATCGAGCATTCACGTGTTTCGGGCGACTGCAGCACATCAGCTCTAAGTACGAGTGCCAAAAACATTTATTTCATGCAAATACATAATATAAATGCATTGAAACTTGTCTGGCAGCATTGTGGCCAACGCTAGTTCGACCCGAACCGAATTCGAGCATTCGAGTGTTTCGGGTGACTATAGCACATCAGCTCGAATTACGGGTGTGAAAAACATTAATTCCATGCTAATAGGCGATATCGATGCAACGAAACTTATCTAGCGGCGCTGTAGCGATCGAAACCTTGACGCACACCAAAATCGAGCATTCTCGTCTTTCGGGCGACAGCAGCACATCAGCTCTAAGTTCGAGTGCCAAAATCATTTATTCCATGCAGGTTCATAATATCTATTCGTTGAAACTTGTCTGGCAGCATTATGGCGAACGCTAGTTCGACCCGTACCGAATTCGAGCATTCGAGTGTTTCGGGTGACTATAGCACATCAGCTCGAATTACGGTTGTGAAAAACATTAATTCCATGCTAATAGGCGATATCGATGCAACGAAACTTATCTAGCGGCGCTGTAGCGATCGAAACCTTGACGCACACCAAAATCGAGCATTCCCGTCTTTCGGGCGACTGTAGCACATCAGTTCTAAGTTCGAGTGCCAAAAACATTTATTCCATGCAGGTCCATAATATCTATTCGTTGAAACTTGTCTGGCAGCATTGTGGCGAATGCAAGTTCGACCCGTACCGAAATCGGTCATTCGAGTGTTTCGGGCGACTATAGCACATCAGCTCGATTTCCGGGTGTCAAAAGCATTAATTCCATGCAAATAGACAATATCGATGCATCGAAACTTGTTTAGCGGCGTTGTAGCACACGAAAACTTGACCCATGTCGAAATCGAGCATTCACGTGTTTCGGGCGACTGCAGCACATCAGCTCTAAGTACGAGTGCCAAAAACATTTATTTCATGCAAATACATAATATAAATGCGTTGAAACTTGTCTGGCAGCATTGTAGCGAACGCTAGTTCGACCCGAACCGAATTCGAGCATTCGAGTGTTTCGGGTGACTATAGCACATCAGCTCGAATTACGGGTGTGAAAAACATTAATTCCATGCTAATAGGCGATATCGATGCAACGAAACTTATCTAGCGGCGCTGTAGCGATCGAAACCTTGACGCACACCAAAATCGAGCATTCCCGTCTTTCGGGCGACTGTAGCACATCAGCTCTAAGTTCGAGTGCCAAAAACATTTATTCCATGCAGGTTCATAATATCTATTCGTTGAAACTTGTCTGGCAGCATTGTGGCGAACGCTAGTTCGACCTGTACCGAATTCGAGCATTCGAGTGTTTCGGGCGACTATAGCACATCTGCTCGATTAACCGGTATCGAAAACATTAATTCCATGCAAATGGACAATATCGATGCAACGAAACTTGTCTAGCGGCGTTGTAGCAAACGAAAACTTGACCCATATAGATATCGAGCATTCACGTGTTTCGGGCGACTGCAGCACATCAGCTCTAACTACGAGTGCCAAAAACATTTATTTTATGCAAATACATAATATAAATGCGTTGAAACTTGTCTGGCAGCATTGTGGCGAACGATAGTTCGACCCGAACCGAATTCGAGCATTCGAGTGTTTCGGGTGACTATAGCACATAAGCTCGAATTACGGGTGTGAAAAACATTAATTCCATGCTAATGGGCGATATCGATGCAACGAAACTTATCTAGCGGCGCTGTAGCGATCGAAACCTTGACGCACACCAAAATCGAGCATTCCCGTCTTTCGGGCGACTGTAGCACATCAGCTCTAAGTTCGAGTGCCAAAAACATTTATTCCATGCAGGTCCATAATATCTATTCGTTGAAACTTGTCTGGCAGCATTGTGGCGAACGCTAGTTCGACACGTACCGAATTCGAGCATTCGAGGGTTTCGGGCGACTATAGCACTTCTGCTCAATTAACCGGTATCGAAAACATTAATTCCATGCAAATGGACAATATCGATGCAACGAAACTTGTCTAGCGGCGTTGTAGCAAACGAAAACTCGACCCATATAGAAATCGAGCATTCACGTGTTTCGGGCGACTGCAGCACATCAGCTCTAACTACGAGTGCCAACAACATTTATTTCATGCAAATACATAATATAAATGCGTTGAAACTTGTCTGGCAGCATTGTGGCGAACGCTAGTTCGACCCGAACCGAATTCGAGCAGTCGAGTGTTTCGGGTGACTATAGCACATCAGCTCGAATTACGGGTGTGAAAAACATTAATTCCATGCTAATAGGCGATATCGATGCAACGAAACTTATCTAGCGGCGCTGTAGCGTTCGAAACCTTCAGGCACACCAAAATCGAGCATTCCCGTCTTTCGGGCGAATGGAGCACATCAGCTCTAAGTACGAGTGCCAAAAACATTTATTCCATGCAGGTACATAATATCTAATCGTTGAAACTTGTGTGGCAGTATTGTGGCGAACGCAAGTTCGACCCGTACCGAAATCGACCACTCGAGTGTTTCGGGCGACTATAGCACATCAGCTCTATTTATGGACGTCAAAAACATTAATTCCATGCAAACAGACAATATCGATGCAACGAAACTTTTCTAGCGGCGTTGTAGCAAATGAAAACTTGACCCATGTCGAAATCGAGCATTCACGAGTTTCGGGCGACTACATCACATCAGCTCTAAGTACGAGTGCCAGAAACATTTATTCCATGCAGGTACATAATATCTATTCGTTGAAACTTGTCTGGCAGCATTGTGGCGAATGCAAGTTCGACCCGTACCGAAATCGGGCATTCGAGTGTTTCGGGCGACTATAGCACATCAGCTCGATTTACGGGTGTAAAAAACATTAATTCCCTGCAAATAGACGATATCGATGCATCGAAATTTGTTTAGCGGCGTTGTAGCAAACGAAAACTTGACCCATATCGAAATCGAGCATTCACGTGTTTCGGGCGACTGCAGCACATCAGCACTAAGTACGAGTGCCAAAAACATTTATTTCATGCAAATACATAATATAAATGCGTTGAAACTTGTCTGGCAGCATTGTGGCGAACGCTAGTTCGACCCGAACCGAATTCGAGCATTCGAGTGTTTCGGGTGACAATAGCACATCAGCTCGAATTACGGGTGTGAAAAACATTAATTCCATGCTAATAGGCGATATCGATGCAACGAAACTTATCTAGCGACGCTGTAGCGTTCGAAACCTTCAGGCACACCAAAATCGAGCATTCCCGTCTTTCGGGCGAATGGAGCACATCAGCTCTAAGTACGAGTGCCAAAAACATTTATTCCATGCAGGTACATAATATCTATTCGTTGAAACTTGTGTGGCAGCATTGTGGTGAACGCAAGTTCGACCCGTACCGAAATCGACCACTCGAGTGTTTCGGGCGACTATAGCACATCAGCTCGATTTACGGGTGTCAAAAATATTAATTCCATGCAAATAGACAATATCGATGCAACGAAACTTGTCTAGCGGCGTTGTAGCACATGAAAACTTGACCCATGTCGAAATCGAGCATTCACGAGTTTCGGGCGACTACATCACATCAGCTCTAAGTACGAGTGCCAAGAACATTTATTCCATGCAGGTACATAATATCTATTCGTTGAAACTTGTCTGGCAGCAGTGTGGCGAATGCAAGTTCGACCCGTACCGAAATCGGTCATTCGAGTGTTTCGGGCGACTATAGCACATCAGCTCGATTTCCGGGTGTCAAAAGCATTAATTCCATGCAAATAGACAATATCGATGCATCGAAACTTGTTTAGCGGCGTTGTAGCAAACGAAAACTTGACCCATATCGAAATCGAGCATTCACGTGTTTCGGGCGACTGCAGCACATCAGCTCTAAGTACGAGTGCCAAAA